>WOVY01000647.1:430000-741300 GCA_013436015.1 Rhipicephalus annulatus
TCAAAATTAGAAAAAAAAAACCTAGTTATGAAGACACAGTGGGTCTCGAACCCGAGTGAGCTGGGTGTTAGCCTAGTATTCTACCATTAAGCTACGCCAGTTCTTTTTCTTGAAAAAAAAAAGAGCTACGCCGCTGTTTGTGACTTGACGAACTTGCCTTACGCAGACATGATGTCGGGAAAGCAATCGCGTTAATACGATTTATGAAGCGTTTTAAAACAGCAAAAGAAGAAACAGTCGTCGCACAATGCAGACAGCGTAGTGAGTGGGCCGTCTAATGCTCCAACCAATTACAGAAGATTGTGTTGTTCGCCTGATAACTTTGATGCATGCCTACTTCAACCATAATTTCTCATCGTCGTCAGCCACTGCATGAACAATCGACACGAAGTTCCTTGCAAGTGTTTAGCTGATACCACGCTTCTCAGAAGAATGACGAAAAATAGCGTAGCGAACACTGGCTTACTAACACTAAAAATTATCATTATTGCGCTTGTGGGTATCAAGCAAGTGTGCTTTCAGTAGTTTCCCAATGAATGTTTTGAAAAGGCTCTGAAAGGCCGCTCTTCTAGCTTTCGCTGTGAGTGCGCTGCGCGTTCTGCGCCGGCCAGGCGCTTTTTTCTTTCACTGGCAGTCTTCTTATGGTTACGTGCAGCGCAGAGTAGCTGGTCGGTCTGGCAGTGGGCGGCCACGGCTGGTCGCGGCATGTGCGCCTGCGCAGGTCTCGTACCGAGCCGTGGCGGAGAATTTATCCGTGCTCTGCGCCGCGTTATTTCTTACGCAGTGTTCTCCTGGCGGTTACTGTACTCTTAGCAACGTTTATAAAACCTTTTGTCTGCCACGGGGCCTCAACAGTGCGTTGAACGAGCGCATATCCACGTCTCGTGCGGCGGCTGACCTGGATTAAGTATCTTAGGTGTTCAGCGAAATTGCGTTGGGCACCATCACAAAATGGAACGAAGACGAACGCCTAGCCCAGTGACGGTTGTGCAGTGCTCGTGCTTGTGAGAACGGACGACACTATGGTGCCCAGCAAGATTCAATTGGCCTCCCAATTTCGGCCAGGGGGCGCTGAGCCGCGCGAGTTTCGCCACCTTTCTAGCAAAAGCCGGTCTCTCGGTACCACACTGCCGCCTTCTGCCTGCACTCTCTCAGCACGTTCACGCGCTCTTCACGCACTGTTGTCTGGCCGCCCTACACGTGCAGTGTCACCTCCGCCTGTGACTTGCTCCGATGGTTTAAAAAGATTCTACTGATGCTTCCACGGTGCGAATCTCACAAGAATCGATAGCGATTCATTAATAACCTTTGCGGGACCAAGCAAGTCGATGACGATGGCTTTTAGCGAGTGCTGTGTGCATGTCGATGGTGAGCAGTCGCATGTCTATAGCATCAAAAGTGAGGTGACGGCGTGAATGCTATGTGTATGTTACCGGCAAAACGCGCATTTACTGCAGCAGTCGTGTCTTCTCTCAGCTGCCGGCAAACCAGTACCACTCATTCATTTGCGTTTGTATATAATGTTCGTATTTCGATTGTTTCGATGCCAAGTTTGTCGCGCAGCATTAAATATATTAGGAGTTCAGTGTGAAGAGACTAAACTAACGTCTGCTTTGTTGAATCTCTGGCAGCGTTGCAATACGCAGTGTTCACTTTCATAAAGTTTGAATTTTGCAGAGGTTTTTATCGGATGTCAGCATGTCGTATCGGGAGTTCAATGCCACCTTGGATTTTTTACAGCTTCCTTAAAAGCATACTGATGCGCTCAAAAAAAGTATTTCACGTCCACTTCGACCATGCGTGTTTCCTGCTGTTCACGTTTTATTTCGAATTATTATCCACGCTTTTCCATGCAGCGTGTTCACTGATTCGAATGTCGATTTAGTTGTTTTGACAGCTCGCTTGGTCTTCGTCATAATATACAATGACGAGTAGGAAAGTTTTTAGTTACGCGGAGATTTGCCCCTGATAACCGCGCCTAATTTCGCTGAAAAAAGTTTACTGTTGCCTTGGTTCTTCTTTCAACTCGTTTTCATAGCGGCAGCTGTATATCGCCCGCAGATCGGGTGCATGCAAGGATATAATATTTTACGTGCAAAAACCATGATATCATTACGAGGCACGTCATGGTGTGAAACTCCAGATGTATTTCGGCCACTTAAGGTTTTTTTGACGTACACCTAAATCTCTTTGAAGCGTGAGGCGCGACGATGACAACGGAGAGAGGGTGCATACACACCGAGCGTCACTTCTGTTTACATTGAGCGTCATCCCACCATACGCTTCGAATATGCAATGCTAACACGCCCTGTCTGCCATTGTTGCATCTAAATCTAACCACAATGTTCCTACGTTGCGCTTCCTTGAAAATTCAGCTGACGTATGTGAGAATCAAACTCATGACTTCGATCCTAGCGTCGCAACACTACAGCCTGCTGTTTTGTCAGTTGCCCCGCCGCGGTGTTCTAGTGGCTAAGGTACTCGGCTGCTGACCCGCAGTTCACGGGTTCGAATTCCGGCTTCGGCGGCTGCATTTCCGATGGAGGCGGAAATGTTGTAGGCCCGTGGGCTCAGATTTGGGCGCACGTTAAAGAACCCCAGGTGGTCAAAATTTCCGGAGCCCTCCACTACGGCGTCTCTAATAATCATATGGTGGTTTTGGGACGTTAAAGCCCACATATCAATCAATCTGTATTGTCAGTTGGTGTTGCTTGAAAAAACATGTACATATAAACGCTCAGCGTGAACATGCAGCATAATTCTATAGACACTGAGCGGCGACGAGATGTCTACAGCCATCAGCTGAATAAAACACTTGCAGGACTCAGAGTAGGGTGTTTTAACAGTGTTGTAATAAGCTAGGAAGCTCAGCCACTTTCTCATTACAAATGGTCGTCTCGGAAAGCTGGTACCCGATCTTGGAATGTGCAGCAGTTGTATATTTGCTGTAGCTTCAGTTTACAAATGCACTTTCTTTGCATACGAGTCCGGCCATCACGTTTCTCCCCGGTAATAGTTGGTAATAATGTGCAGGAAAAAAACTCTTCAAGGTGACCAGAGGGCGAAAGTATTGACAAACTGCCATAATCTACTCTTGATGCCTTTGCTCCTCACACTGCTTGCATTCGATACAGTACCTTCATGGGAGTCTTCATCTCTGAAATATTTTTAAACATTTGTAGCAGCTTACAATGCAGCAGGATGTGTGTGCCTGCTTTCCAGGATGATGAAGAAGCGGCGCCCATAGCGTGCGAAATGCGAGATAAAGCTCCATAGAACACGTTTTTTTTTGCGCGCAATGAAAAATAAAGCAAACACGGTTCGTACGAGCGACCGGAGCTTTGCCCTCTCTCCGCTATGGTGGCGAACACTGCTGTAGAAACCTGAGCCTGTCTTCCCTTTGAGGACCATGTGCAGATACCTGGTTGCGCGTTCGGTTTGTGTACCATAAACTTGCATGTACGTATTGAAACACCTTTTCTGTTCCGCTTGCTATACTCACCCCCAGCATTGTAACATCAACGTTAGTTAACCGCATTAAGTGTCACATGTACCTTGCTCGATGCCACCACAGTTGCAGAATGCTGATGCCGGTGAGTTTCACGTGGAACACGGGCACGGTGGCCGGGCACCGCGTCGGCCTTGTGGCGGAATCCAACTGTAGACGGCAGCGCATGGCCGGTCGTGTTGTCTGTACAGTGCGCGAATTATTGACGTGAAAACAATGACACCACACTCGCCGTTGTCAGTGCATCTAGCCCATGTTTTGTTGTACTTGCTTCGTCGTCGGCGTGCTGTTACTTGCTGTTAATACTCGGACAAAATGATTTCGCAGATGGTGTTATGCTGGCGCAGTATGTTGAGTTCCGTTCCCCTGGTTTTGGTTCACCTCGACGCGCGTCCTGTGAAATGCATGGGGTTTTCGCGCCGGAAAGAGAGTCGGGCCTTCTATTTCACATTTTATTGATTTAAAGAATTGTACCGACTTATATCAGAGCCCATGCAGGAGTAAAAACAAGCACGTGCTCAAATTAAAAAAAATCACAATCACTTAGTAGTCTACGCACGTAATGTACACACAAAATTATTACTCTCATACAAACAAGTGTACATATAGAAATTGATATTACACATCAATTTCACCACATAAATCAGTAGCAATTCGTGACCAGAATAAGTATATGTACGCAAAACTATTTACACCAATACATACTCGCAATATAACACAAGGCAACGCGATAGGAGTATTACTACGTTAACACATTCTTGTAAATGGCTGGGTTAACTTGGGCACGTATGGTCCATTACATATGAACCAAGAAAAAAGGAATACTGCTTAGGGTTATGATGCGATAAAGTCGGCGTTGTCAATGTGTTGTAGCGACTCGAACGGCAGGGTGATCCAATCTGCAATGGTCCGAGGAAAGAAGGAGAACTTAAATGTGTTGGTACGTGTCTGGAAAGATGTTATCGACGCAGCACGGCAATTTCTAGTTTGTCATGACGTCAGGGATGGGATAAACGTAGAGAAGTCTAGTGCGAAATGTTGGTTTCGAAATGAAAGAAAATTTTACCCTCGGAATTTGTGACAAAGCTGAATTTTTCGTGCATTATTTTCTTGCATGATAGCTATGGGGGAGTCTGTAATGCGATACCTAGAAAATATAAACCTAATGCATTTACTTTGAATCCTTTCTATGGCATGGATGTTTCTTCTTCTAGTGTATGGGTTCCAAATGACGCACGCGTATTCGAGAGAAGGTCTATTGATGGTATTATAGGCTAACAGCTTCACAGATGGCGGGGAATAGGAAGTTTGTACTTGAGAAAGCATAGCTTACGGAAGGTGGAGGCACAAATGTTAAATACACGCATCTTCCAACTTAGATTTTTGGTTATCATTATTTCAAGGTATTTATACTCCCTGAGCTCTTTGAGTATGTGAGTTTGTGGCGTATATAGAAAAGAAAAGTTTTTCTTTCTCGTGATGTTCATGTACACTGTTTTGTCTGAATTTAGTTTCATAATCCACTGCTTACCCCACTGGAAAACATTATCAAGGCAGGTATTTAAAAGCAGATGATCATTTATGGCAACTATTTCCTTATACAATATACTGTATCAAGGGCAGTGGGCATAGAGCTCGAGTAGAGGAGGAAGAAGAAGAAGACGTGCTGTGATCGCACGTCTTCTTAAAGATTTTAAAAGAGCTTACACTTAAATAAATAGAGACTGATAGAGTTTCTTTTATCAAACTTCGCTGGTGAAGCATTTCATTGGGATGGCCGCCGATGTTTTTTTCAATCCCAGTGCATGCAGTAGGTAACGGGTATTATCCATACTACCAATTGTTATTGGTAAAAGTAGAATGCATATGAACAGTTCATATCTTTTATTGCACTATAGCAATACGCGAAAATTCTCGAGGCCCATGTATTTAGATTTTGTAGCACCCTAATGAACCCTAGGTGGTCGGAATTTCTGCAGCCCTCCACAACAACGTATATATTTATCGCATTGTAGTTTTGGGACGTTAAACCTCACAAATTTTTATGAACATAACTTTTTGCACTTGTGGCACAGAACGTGATAGCTATAACTTTTTGCTGGCACTCCTTTTTGTTGACATAACATATTGCACTTGTGACCAGAACATAATAACCATGATTCCATTGCTGGAAATCTATGCAATTGTACATTTATTTCTTTACTTGTGTAACAGAACTTGATAGCCATAGCGTTTTGCTGGCACTCCATGTCGACATACATGTTGCACTTGTGACCAAAACATAATAATTATAACTCGTTGCTGGAACTATGTCAACATAAAATTTCTGTACTCGTTGAAGAGAACGTGAAAGCCATAACTTTTTGCTGGCACTCCATGTCGACATAACATATTGCACTTGTGACAGGAAAATAATAACCATAACTCGTTGCTGGTACACTATGCCAACATACATTCATTTCTGTATTTGTCGAACAGTACGTTATAGCCATAACTTTTTGCTGGCACTCTATGTGAACATAACAGTTTGCACTTGTGACCAGAACACAGTAACCATAACTCGTTGGTGGAACTCTATGTCAACCTAATATTTTTGCACTTGTAGCAGAGAACGTGATAGGGATAAGTAGGCTGGCATTGCTTGCCATAAGAGCCATTTATAATAAACAAATTTAAATAGGCAAGAGCAGGAACACATTCATAATGAAGAATGAGAGGGTTGGATACATTGGAATGTGAGTACATAAAAAAACAAAACAATAACACGAAGCGGTATTGCACTTTCAGGTCCCACTGAGGCAGCATTGAGACAAGGCACGAAACACTATTTGCATGAGATCACGCAGAAAATGAACACAATTTTGAATACTTCAACCCTCCACTAAGAAATGTGGATCTCGCTGATGCAGCGTATAATGCAAAAGTTCAAGGCCATGATACATCATATCACAGCCGCCGTCACAATACAGTGCACAGTACTCGGCCGCTGACTCAAAAAGCACTGGTGTGAGCTTGTTGCATTTCGATAGATCAGAAATCCCAGACGCCTATTATTTCATGTTTTGGTGCACGTTAAACAACAACAGGTGGTCAAAACTTGTGCAAACCTCTAGCACAGCCTGTTTCATAATCACATAGTCGTTCTTGCACACAATATCCCAACAACTATTACCAAACTACGGTAGCTCAAGCAGAACATGTACAAAGTGGAACGAAACAGAGATCAGTAGATTGAATTAAAATGAGGTCAATAAGCAATAAATGTGTGAATAAATAGCAGTCACTGACGAACCTCAAAAGCAATATTGCAGTTTCTGCATGGTTAGGTAAGCGTGTATTGCTTTAGATGAAGCTTTGAAAAAGTGCACATGAAGATGTTCATGGCAGTTCATCAATTCCGCTGATGCCAGAGCTGCCCGACTCATCAGAAGCAGCCGAGTTGGTGGCCAAAGAAATTACGAGACGTTCTGTATGGCTGTCTAAAATGCCATCTCGCTCCCATGTCTCCACAACCTCAAGCCTTATAACGTGAGTGCAGTCTCGGAACCAGTTCTGCGGGTTCACACTTGCGACTCCTTCCAGCAGCTGCTTCTCAACTGAATATATCTTGAAATCAGTGTTCTTTGAAGCAACATAACCTGTGACCTAGCTGTACACGAGCTCTATTAGATTGAGCTCGCAGTGGTAAGGAGGCAAGCGCACAACTTCATGACCAGCAACACTGGCAAGCTTGTCAATTTGGTAAACAAGGAACATGTGCTGATTTGCTTAACGAGGTGCAGCAGTTCTCTTTTCAGTTGGTCTTCCGAAAAAGGAATAGTTATCGATTTCAATCAGCACCGGATTTCGGCTTTTTTTATGATAAACTTGGCACCTTTTCAACTTGAGCACTATAAGAAGCATTATCCATCACAATGACACTGCGTGGCTTGATGTCCGGTAGCAACTGTTAAACAAACCATTTATGAAAGCGCGCAGCGTTCATTTCTGAGTGGTAATCACCAGCACCCTTCTTGGCATGAAAAACTAGTGCGGCTCTATCAACAAAGCCTTCCGCACGGCCAGTATGCAAAACAATTAGGCGTCCTTTTTTACCACTCGGTGCACGGAGACCTTTCGAGAGGCTATTACGAAATGCGTCTTGCCGGGACATCCTTTTGGTTTCTGTCCATATGGCCTCCTTAGTGTAGCCAGCGTTTACCCAGGCTTCATCAAGATGATGTATGGGTCTGCAAAAGAGAAATCAGTCTTAAAACCAAGAGTGTACTTTTACTGGCACCAGCCCAATAATGAACCAGTGGCCTTGATTCACGGTTATGCCTATGTTACAGCGTGAGAAACGCACTGACAAACCTATGTGAATACATATAACAAAGATGAGCTGACGAAAAAATTGTCCTGAGAAAGACTGAAGCGAATGTTTACAAAACATGTTTCAGGCTGCTCATAAAGTCAAATGCAACATCATCCCCAATTTTGTGCACTGCATATTCGTTGAATAAAGTTGGCTATTATTTTCTTCAAGCCATTTAGTGCCTTGTTGCTACGCGGGAAAAAAAAGCAGGAAGTCTACTCAAACAATACGACGGGAAATTCTGCAAAGCGAGACGCTCATTTTAGCCTTCAGCACAGATCGTCGCATTCTCGGCTGATACTATTATACAGCGTACAAGCCCAAGCATGACCAGCTACTTTATTTTTCTGGGGAACTTCACTGCAATTTGAGTTAGGATTATGTAGGGCTTTCGATCACTCGTGTCAACAGTAAACATTTTGCGATCACTGATCCAAAGCATACCTCTCGTTTTGGCTCACCAGTAGGTACGCACGCATACTCACCATTTGCGTGTACACTTTTTCCAACAACCACACGCAAGGATAGTTTCGAAAAATGAAAAGAACGCAAGAACTTACCGATGCTGCCTCCACATTCCTCGGATTTTTTGGAGTTACTTTCGACGCCAAGTAACGATGTCGTCTCTTTCGAGCAATGCAGAATTCCTTTTTTTCTTTCGGAAGACGAACCTCAAATCGTTCAGCATTCGTTGCATCGTGCGAGTGCTTATCGTCCGCATCATCAAGTCGTTGCGTAGCTTGTCGGCCGTAGGCAGTTCATTGCGCATAAATAGCTGTGCACTTTGCGCCACAATGCCACCAACGCAAACGTGTCGTAGCGCAGCAATCTCGTCTTGGTGGTCATACGCTTCCCAGCTTCGCCCGAGACCGAAAAATCCAACTTCTTACGCTTTGGAGAGGAAAGTGGGGCCCGCAGAGCTTCAGCCTTGATTCGTGTCGCCGTTCGTGAACTCATTCTGGTGAGCTCGGCGACAGTATGACACAGAATTCGTCAACAGCTCGGGTTGACGGCGCCTAATCCAGCGTAGATATTGCAGATTATCTGCTTGCTTTGCTTCGAGACCCACTTTTTGTTACACTTACAGTATAGCCTCCTATGAGAACAGAACGGTGAGTTTGCGGCCGCACATAGTTCCGCTGGCACCGGAGGCGCCATGTTTACTGTGAGAGCAAGCAGCAGGTGTGCAGAAAACGTGGTGCCGTCCAAGAAATAAAAAAAAAATAAAAATTAAGACACACGATAACATTTTCAATGATCAGCTTCCTATACTTGTTCTATATTTGCAATAAAGAAAGCTTTAATTATTCGGGCCAGGTAACTCTTAGAATCAGAAGATAAAATAGGAACTGTTTCCTAGCACGCGCATGCAGGCGGTTTGGCTCTGTAGCTACCAAAGTGCTGTCAAGAAAAGCTGTTGCAGAGTATAACATTTTTTAGTTGAATTCATTTGATCCAGTTAGAGTTACTAGAATTGTTGAGTGGCGTGACCGCGCCTCGCCGCCTGATGCCCTCCACGTTGCCCACAGGCAGCGCTGCCGTCGAATAGTACTGAAAGAGCCGCGCGCCACGCGCAGATGCGCTTCGGCTCCTCCGGCGCGCTTTTTTGATTCAGATTTCTTCGTACCTGCTGATCATTCATGTCTAACACATGATGTCATAACCCTTGAAGTATGACACGCCAATCTACTGAAGTAGAGCTTCACAAAAGCCCTTGTGAGAGATTGAAAATTATTGAGAAAGAGATTCCGGTTTCTTCTTTCTTAACTCTTTCTTCGTTGGTTAGACATCTACAATATTCAGAATAACTGAGCCTGAGCCAATTTATAGGAAGTATGGTGGGCTCAGAAAGCTGTGAGATGAAAAAAAAATACCGTGCCAAACGCACGCCGAAGGAGGAGGCCGTAAGTAGAGAGGGGAGAGGAAGGGAATCCGAACCCACTACACGACTTATTTCGTTCGTAATTTAGCTTTTCAGGGTATACTAAAGTATTCACAACGCATTCATAGTGACCCTCAGTTTCAAAAGTGAGTCGTTCTATTGCACCCCCTCCTTTCCACTAAGAAAATTCCTGGGTTGCCCTGCGCCGAACATTTACAGATGGCGCACCTGTACAAATGCGCACTGTAAATTTCACCTTTTCGACAGTATGAGGTCTTAGTTCAAGTCTAACGTAGTTGGAAAAATGCACTGCGTAAAGATAGCGGCTGTTCTAGGCGCAATGAATGAATATTGTTAATGGGGTGGTGACCTGCGACCTAAATGCATGTACATGTTAATATATATTCATCAAGATGGTGTATGGCGATATATATATATATATATATATATATATATATATATATATATATATATATATACGTGGTTTATTTCGACGTTTCGGCCTAGAGTCTGGCCTTCATCAGGATATATATATATATATATATATATATATATATATATATATATATATATATATATATATATATATATATATATATAGTTACGGGGGAAAATTTCTCCGCTGACAGCGGGTCTTGCTCACGCTGTACAGAGTGCACCGTCATGCAGGCAAACGGGGAAGCTTGAGAGTCCAACCCACAACAAGCACCCTGCCGTTTTACTGATTTCGGGCGTCATATCAGTGCTTCTGCTGGAGCGACAGTTCTGTACACGTATATGACAGTTCTATACTCACTAAGGGTAATATTTCAATGGGCCAGTTTTTTCTTCGTGAAGATATAGGTTATAACACAACGGGAGCATTGTTAACAAGAATAAATATATTTATTTCTCAACTGTTTCGGGAGGGGCGATAACTTAGACCAGCGTAGACGTTCAAACTCGGTTGCTGCCACGTCCCTCTCGCCTAAAAAGATGTTTGCCAGAGTAAAAGAGAACTAACAGAAACAAAAAACATTGTGTATATAAAAAATAAATAAATAAATAAATAAATAAATAAATAAATAATATATATATATATATAGACGCGGTTGAAGGCATTCGACCACGTCTCGCACTCTAAACTGCTACTTAAGCTTAATTACTTGTTAGGCGATGGCCCCCCTTCTAATGGATAACTAATTACTTAACTGACCGTCGCCAAAACGTACAGCATGGCATCCACACTTCTGACCTAGCTCCGGTGTTGTCAGGCGTCCCGCAGGGGTCTGTACTAGCTCCAGTGTTGTTCCTAATATATATAAATGACATAACTAACTATGCTGACGTTAAACTGAGACTCTTTGCAGACGACTGTATGCTCTACAATGAAATACGTCACCACGATGATCAGGTGAAGTTGAGTAATTCAATAAACGAAATAGCTCTGTGGCGCGCTGATTGGCAAATGACTATAAACATTGACAAAACTGTATTTATGTCCATTACCAACAAGGCGTCTAAGTTTGATTTTCAATACCATTTTATTAATATGCCACTACGAAGGGTTAACCAGTACAAATACCTTGGTATCACAATTTCATCTGATCTTAGTTGGACAGAGCACGTGCGTCAAGTGTCCAAAAAGCGATCAGTAAATTATTTTTTATTAAAAGGGCCCTGTCATTCGCCACACATAAAACGAAGCTTCTTGCTTACGTCACATTTGTCCGCCTGGTCTTAGAATATGCTAATATTGTGCGGATTCCTCACACTGTGAATAGTATCGCTATACTGGAAAGGGTTCAGCGGAAAGCAGTGCGCTTTATCTTCAACAGATACGGGTGCAACGACTCACCTACTGCTCTACTACATCGTGCTGGTCTAGCCACCCTTGACAGTCGTGCAAAGGTATTCCGGCTCAAATTTCTTTATCTACTTTTACACAGATCATTCTGCATAAACTCAGATCTTTACTTGAGCTTTCGAGATACCAGACCGACGAGGCGAAGCCATGCAAGGGAACTCGAAGAATACTCATTTAGTAATAATACTTTTCTTATTCGTTCTTCCCGCGCGTAATTTGAGAATAGAACGCACTGAATTCAGTCATTACACAGCAGCCAACATTAGATAAGTTTATGAAACTGATTGAAGGCACTGATCTATTTTAACCTAGTTAGCATGTGCATAAATCACCTATTTTTCTTCACGTAGTCCTTCCTGTTTCCAATTGTCATACTAAACACTTCTCTGCACATATTTATTGTTTAGTACGGTTCCTTGATAACAATACTCGATCTGTGTTTTCTTCTTTCTGTGATTCGCCCCGCCGCGGTGGTCTAGTGGCTAAGGTACTCGGCTGCTGACCCGCAGGTCGCGGGTTCGATTCCCGGCTGCGGCGGCTGCATTTCCGATGGAGGCGGAAATGTTGTAGGCCCGTGTACTCAGATTTGGGTGCACGTTAAAGAACCCCATGTGGTCAAAATTTCCGGAGCCCTCCACTACGGCGTCTCTCATAATCAAATCGTGGTTTTGGGACGTTAAACCCCACAAATCAATCAATTCTTTCTGTGCTTCGCTTCTTCTCGACTCCTGTTTTTTGTTGGTGTACCGTTGGTGTACTTCGTACTTGTTTATCGTTCAAATAACTATGTACGATATATGTATATATATATATATATATATATATATATATATATATATATATACGTACGTCCAGGACTTGTATATACATTGTATATATATATATATATATATATATATATATATATATATATATATATATATATACATATATATATATATATATATATATATTGTTATGGCGTTTATTAGCGGGCAGACAGCGAGTATAGACAATGGCGACAGTAACGGTCAAGCACGGACTCTCAGCGCGAGCGGCATTCTTGTTGGGTAGCCCCACTAGAAGGTACTCAAGAGTTCGACCAATTTCACAGTTCGGAGGCTTCGCTACAATTACCCCAGGGTCGAAGAGGGAGCCGCCTGGCGACCTAACAGCTTGTTACTATGAGCGGGTCATAATAAGCCTTCAGGCGCTCCACGTTGACGATGTCTCGCCCACGGCGGCGCATGTCCGAAGATTGTTCAACAGGTTCAATCAGATAGTTGACGGGTGAGGTGCGCTCGATGACACGGTAGGGGCCTTCGTATTTGGGACGTAGTTTGGAAGAGAGGCCAGCTGCAGAGGTCGGGATCGAGAGCCATACAAGCGCACCAGGAAGGAACGTGGGCTCAGAAGTGGTGGAGCCATCACGAATACTCTTCTGCTGCTCTTGCTCTTGCGTCGTAAAAGTCTTGGCAAGCTCGCGACACTCTTCAGCAAGATTGGCTGTCTCGGAAATAGGTTTACACTCAGATGGATCCGGCGTGTACGGGAGCATTGTGTCCATGGTGTGCGACGGGTGCCTTCCATACAGCAAGTAGAAAGGTGAAAAACCAGTCGTGCTCTGAGGGGCGGTGTTGTAGGCGTAGGTGACGAAGGGCAGTATATTATCCCACTGAGTGTGGTTGGCAGCGACGTACATAGAAAGCATGTCGCCGAGGGTGCGGTTAAAGCGTTCGGTCAGACCATTCGCCTGTGGGTGGTAAGCAGTAGTTTTGCGGTGGACAGAATGGCACTCCGTCAGAATGGCTTCGATGACTTCCGACAAGAAGACACGGCCTCGATCGCTGAGAAGCTCCTGAGGTGGACCGTGGCGCAGTATAAATCGATGCAGTAGGAAGGACGCAACATCACGCGCAGTAGCCGCAGGGATGGCGGCGGTTTCGGCGTATCGCGTTAAATGATCTACGGCGACGATGGCCCAGCGGTTACCAGCCGACGTCAGAGGAAGTGGTCCATACAAATCGATACCTATGCGCCCAAACGGACGCTCAGGGCAAGGTAACGGTTGCAGACTGGCTGGCGACATGTGTGCTGACGGTTTGCGGCGTTGGCAAGCGAGGCAGGAGCGAACGAACTGCTGCACGTAGCGGTACATCCCGCGCCAGAAGTAGCGTTGTCGAATGCGACGGTAGGTTTTGAATACACCAGAGTGCGTGCATTGCGGATCAGAATGGAAGGATTCACATATCTCTGACCGCAGACTGCGGGATATCACGAGTAACCACTGCCGGCCATCGGCGTCGTAATTGCGTCGGTGTAGAAGGCCGTCGCGGATGGCGAAATGGTGAGCTTGACGACGCAAGGTACGCGTGGATGGCGTTGCGGATGGATCAGAGAGCAAGTCGATGAGCGGGCCGATCGAATTATCCTTTCGCTGTTCGGTAGCGATCATGTCAACATCAATGGCAGAAACAGCAGCCGAGGATACTGAGTAGAGCACATCACCTTCAGGCAGAGGGGAGCGCGAGAGGGCGTCGGCGTCAGCATGCTGGCGTCCGTTGCGGTACAGCACGCGGATGTCATAGTCTTGTAAGCGAAGAGCCCAACGGGCGAGACGGCCTGAGGGATCCTTCAATGATGAAAGCCAGCATAGTGCATGATGGTCGGTGACGACATCGAATGGGCGACCATACAGATAAGGTCGAAACTTTGTAAGGGCCCAGACGATCGCCAGGCACTCTTTCTCCGTGACGGTGTAGTTTGTCTCGGCTCTCGTGAGCGTACGGCTTGCATATGCTACGACATATTCAGAGAATCCGGGTTTGCGATGCGCCAGGACAGCGCCAAGGCCTACACCACTGGCGTCTGTGTGCACCTCCGTCGGGACCGTAGGGTCGTAGTGGCGTAGAGTGGGAGGAGATGTCAACAAATGACGGAGCTTTGCGAACGCGTCATCGCACTCATATGACCACGAATTGAGGGGCCCATTGCTTCAAAGGAGCTTAGTCAGCGGTGGTATGATTGTGGCAAAGTTTCGTATGAAGCGTCGGAAGTATGAGCACAGGCCCACGAAACTACGCAGTTCTTTGACGGACGCAGGTTTGGGGAATTCAGCCACGGCCCGAAGCTTGGCTGGGTCAAGAAGAATGCCATCCTTAGACACGACGTACCCTAGGATGGCGAGTTGCCGTGCTGCAAAGCGGCACTTCTTCAGATTTAGTTGCAAGCTGGCATTGCTCACACGTGCGAAAACTTCTTTCAGACGTTGGAGATGCGTGGAGAAATCTGGAGCGAACACAACAACGTGATCGAGGTAACACAAGCACGTGTGCCATTTCAAGTTGCGCAGAACGGTGTCCATCATGCGCTCAAAGGTCGCAGGTGCATTACATAGACCAAACGGCATGACGTTGAATTCGTACAAGCCGTCGGGTGTGATGAACGCAGTCTTCGGTCAAGCGTCATCAGCCATGGGTACTTGCTAGTACCCGGAGCGCAGATCGAGAGAAGAAAAAAATTCGGCTCCGTGAAGGCTGTAAATTGCGTCATCGATGCGCGGCAGTGGGTAAACATCCTTGCGAGTGATCTTATTGAGTCGTCTGTAGTCCACACAGAACCGCACAGAACCATCTTTCTTCGCGACAAGAACAACAGGAGACGCCCATGGACTGTCCGAGGGCCGAATAACGTCGCGTCTGAGCATATCATCAACCTGCTCGTTAATTTCCCGACGTTCAGCAGGCGACACGCGGTAGGGACGTTGCCGTAATGGTGGATGGGCACCAGTGTCGATACAATGTGTAACAGTGGACGCGCGACCGAGAGAACTTCACCCGACATCGAAAGAAGAATGATATTCTCGCAGCAGGTCCAGAAGCTGCGAACGCTGTACCGACGTAAGATTGTCATCAATGTAAAGGCCAAATACATCAGGAGATGATGAATCATAAGTGGAAACAGCGCTGACGGTACACGAACTGGGACAACGCGAGTCATCAGGTACGTCCAGGACTTGTGCGTTATCCACTGGTTCCACTCTGCCGAGACATTCCCCTCGAACCAAGGTAACAGTGTACGGGGATGGGTTGGTCACAAAAATAGCGGCGTTGCTCTGGGTGATTTGCACGGTCGCGAAAGATACTAGCAACCCTTTCCTTCGGCAAGCACGGTCGGATGGCGAAACGAGTGCAATTGTGTCGGAGAGTCCAGCGCAGTAGACAGATACACCCATTGCCGAAGTTGGAGGCACAATGGTATAGTCTTTCACGAGAATCTTACTCAGTGTCGAGGGACTGTCTTCCGGCGTGAAATGCGACAAGGGTGAGAGGTAAATTTCGGCAGCGGCGCAATGGATGACGGCGTCGTTGCGGGAGAGAAAATCCCACCCCAGGATGACGTCATGAGAGCATGCAGGAATGATGATGAGTTGGCCGACATACAGAACGTCCTGAACGACAACGCGAGCTGTGCACTCTGCTGAAGGATGGATACGATGTGAACCGGCAGTATTAAGGGACAACCCAGAAATTGGCGTCGTCACTTTTCGAAGCAAGCGGCAGAAGTTTTCGTCCATAACGGATACTGCAGCTCCAGTGTCAATAAGAGCAGATGCATGAACACCGTCCACAAGCACGTCTATGACATTAGATGGGCGGCTCTGAGGGCTTTCACATCGCAATAGCATTGCAGTCCTTGCCTCGGGGACTGCGACGACTAGTTTTCCCGCTCATGAGTAGCCGAACTTGGCCTCATGGGGGACAGGGAACGACGTCGTGGAGACGGCGACCTTCGAGGAGATGGACCTGGGCGAGACGGCGGTGGCATAGACGGTGGTTCGTCGTGATAGGGACGGCTGAGGTGGCCAGCAATAGGCGAAGAAATTGGAGCCGGCTGTACACGATGGCAATAACGGGCTACGTGACCGGCGTAACCGCAGGCAAAGCAGATGGGCCGGTTGTCGGGTGTGCGCCATCGGTTCGCTGGGGTAGGCCTTGTCCATGACGTAAGAGCCGATGGACGGTACTGTGGTTGGAAAGGCTGCAGGGGGTGTTGGAGCTGAGTCTGCGAGGACACGTCAACATACGTAGCCGGCATAGCCGCTGTAAAGGATGGAGGTCGTGCGGCAGCTTCGGCGTAAGTCAGTGGGGCGGGCGGTTGAACAACTGGAGGCGGCCTGGCGACCACTTGGGCGTAACTTGGGGGCGCAGGGGCCGGAAGCTGTTGTGGTTGGTACGCCGGCATGACCTCCGCTATTTCCTGCTCAATTGCTGGGCGGATGGGTGGAAGAATGGTAGTGGCCGATTGTTGAGCAGCCGGTGGGTGGGCAAAGGGCAGGAGAGAGAACTGCCGCGCGATTTCCTCACGTATGAAGGACTTGAGGTCTGCCAGCAGTGCCACCTGATCACAGCTCGCCTCCAAGACTGCAAGCCCTGCATCTCGTGGTGTAGAGCGACGGGTCATCGAACGCTGCCGGCGGAGCTCCTCGTAGCTCTGGCACAGCGTGATGACCTCAGCTACTGTGCCTGGGTTTTTGGCAAGCAGCATCGTAAAGGCATCATCTTCAATGTTCTTCATGACGTTCCGCATCTTGTCAGATTCGGACATGCTGTCGTTGGATTTCTTGCAAAGGTCCAGGACATCTTCTATGTAACTGGTGAACGATTCACCGGCCTGCTGAGCGCGTTCGCGTAAGCGCTGCTCGGCTTGCAGTTTGCGAACGGCAGGGCGGCCAAAAACGTTGGTAATAGCGGTCTTGAAATTGGACCAGGTTGCAAAATCGGACGCGTGGTTGTTGTACCACAAGCTTGCAACGCCCGCAAGGTAGAACACCAAGTTTGTCAACTTGCCGTCCTCGTCCCATTTGTTGGGGACGCTCACGCGATCGTAAATAGCGAGCCAGTCCTCCACGTCAGTGCCATCGGCGCCCGTGAAGATGGGTGGATCTCGGATCCTGGGGACACCAGCACAAGGGGGTGGCATGGGAGGAGGCGTTTGCTGAGAGGCGTCGTGGGACATTGTAGATTGCAGGGTACGTGAACGCAGTTCCCAGGGCATCAAAAGGCATCGTAGCACTCTCCACCAATTTGTTATGGCGTTTATTAGCGGGCAGACAGCGAGTATACACAATGGCGACAGTAACGGTAAAGCACGGACTCTCAGCGCGAGCGGTGTTCTTGTTGGGTAGCCCCACTTGAAGGTACTCAAGAGTTCGACCCATTTCAGAGTTCGGAGGCTTCGCTACAATATATATATATATATATATATATATATATATATATATATATATATATATATATATTGTGAGAAACCGGTTTATTCAGCCAGGCTTGAGGTAAATCACGCTGGTGATGATATTTTCAGATGAAGAAGATGTGCAGGTGATGATGATATCAAAAATAATAAAGAGTCATTCGCTTGTCGCGCTCACACTAATTCCCCCACGCGGTGAAAGCGGCCGCCTGGTCGCGACAGTATTATGAAATGCGTCGCGCATAAGGCTTTAAAGGAGATACGTGCACTATCTCTGTTCCTTGGCAACGATGATCAGGACTAGCGCTAAGAAGAAAAACGCGGAAATTCGCAGGAGATGTGTGTTCGACCACTGTGTACGGCCCAATGATGCGACTGATGAATTTGTCGCATAGGCCGGGGACGCGTAGTGGAGTACATAGAAGAACTTCGTCACCAGGGGAAAACTCACAACACGGTGAGACGAGTCGTAGCGAGATTTTCGAGTGTCTTGAGAGAGACCGGTGTTAACACGGTCCTGGTGACAGCAGTGTGCGAGACGAGATAGGAATTCTTCAGAGAAAGGAGCCGTCGAGGGTGCAGGGGCCGAAAGGAAAGATACATCCAGAGCGAAACTTGGCGAGTGACCATGGACGAGAAAAAATGGAGAAAAGCCGGAAGTGTGTTGAGCAGCCGTATTATAGGCGAATGTCACGAAGGGTAGAATCGCATCCCAGTTCGTGTGGTTGGGATGAATGTACATGGCGATCATGTCCGATAGGGTCCGATGAAACCGTTCAGTCAATCCGTTGGTCTGCGGGTGGTAGCTAGAAGTGGTCTTGTGAACAGTGTTCGAGGCACGCAAAACTTGCTCGACAATGGAAGAGAGGAAGACTTTGCCACGATCACTGAGGAGAATGCGTGGAGCTCCATGACGCAAAAATATGTGGTGAAGAAAGAAATCGGCGATCTCAGTGGCAGTCCCAGATGGCATAGAAGCTGTTTCTGCGTAGCGGGTAAGGTGGTCGACGGCCGTGACAATCCAGAGATTCCCATTGGATGATATAGGAAGAGGGCCATACAAGTCGATTCCAACGACTTCAAAAGGTGAGGCGGGAAGAGGAAGAGGTTGCATTAAGCCAGCCGGAGCAGTTCTCGGTCATTTTCACCGTTGGCAATGGACGCAGGAGGCGACGTACTTAGCGACAGCTGAAGAGAGGCCAGGACAAAAACAACGACTTCGTATTTTGTCGTAAGTCTTGTGATAGTCTAGATGAGCGGCGGTTGGATTATCATGAAAGGCTTCCAGAACTTCACGTTGCAGAGAACGTGGGATGACGGATACCCACTTGTTGCCATCGATGTGGTGATTGTTGCGACATAAAGAATCACCGACAAGCTTAAATTGTTTAAGTTGTCGACGGAGTCTGGCGTTTGAAGGAGTAGTAGAGCCGGTCAAGCGGTCAACAATGGTGCGGCAGTATGGGTCAACACGTTGTTGTGAAACAAGGACGGATAGGGTGGCAGGTGATGAACTTAGCGTTGCGATTGGAGAGGTGCTGTCGTTTTGGAGTATCGATGGTGAGTGGCTTGTGCAGGGCAAAGGACAGAGCGATTGTCACAGAACGAGCGCTAAAAATGGCCGCGCCGCCAAATTCTTGCGATAACGGGCGGGAGAAACGCCGCGATGTCAAAAGAAAAAAAAACAAACATCCAAAGCTCCCCGGGCGCGCCCTCTCCCCGCGGAAGCGTGGCTTCGCCGACGAACCTCCTCACCCCACAGCGGCGGCCGGGCAAGCACTGGAAAGTTCCAGAAGGAAATAGGCGTGGTCATACCGAGTTGATTCATCGGTCGGGGACGGCCCTCGCACAGTCTCGCGCCTCTCCCCAGCCTTCGCTGCGTATCGCGCCGACGAACAGACGAGAACTTTCTGGAATGTGGCGCGGAAGGTATTTAATCGAGCGGCCGAGACGAGAGAGGAGGAGGAGACGGAAGTTAGCGCCAGAGTGCGTAGGGATTCCGCCGTGTATTCGGCGAAGGTTTTGTCCATAGGAACGAAGCAGGAGATGAAGAGGATTTCCACCTGGGGGGTGAAGGCTCGAGCTACAGGCAAGAGCGTGGGTTTACCGCTATCGAGCGAAGACGCGTGGCAACCGCTGCGTGTGTGAAGCCGACGTGTTTCCGGTGAAGAAGTTTGAAGCATGGAGAGTGGCCAATTGAAGACGCGAGGTTTCCTGGAAGAGAAACTTCGGGGCAGCGGTACAGCAACAACGCTGGACTTTGAGTGAGTGATTCTCGGAAGAGCATCATTCAGACTTTTGTTCCAAGGACTTTGGACTGAATAGGTTTTCTATCTCTTTAGTCTTTAAGTGTTTTGGTTGTTCAATGCATGCGACTGCATTGTAGGGCGTATCGTTGTCTGTGTCCGTTGTTTTGAGTGTGGCTGATTGTACTGTGTAGTACGTTGTTTGATTGGTGACGTATTGTATGTAATTATTGTGGAGAGTGCATTCTTGTGTATTGTTTTCGATCTGCCGTTATCGAAAATGTAATTTTGTTTGTTTATCAACACTCGGCTCTGACTTGTTCTTTGGGCCACAACCGGCGCCTGCTGGCGCGCCAATAAGGACCACTTCTAAATTGTCCACGCTTTCGTGGTGCGGTTCGGGGGGCCGATACTTCGGCTCTTGGAATTAGGCCGGCGATCGCCTCCCTATTGAACGGGACTTGTGTGACAATTAATCTGGCGTCCGCGACAGGACCTTTTGGTGCACAGTGTGTCCAAAGTAGTGAGAAAAAGCCTCGAGTTTTTGATAGTGCTATCAGAACAATTTTGTGTGTTGTTCAGTGTTCTCGTTAACGAGTGCAGGGGAGTGTTCCGATAGACTGATTTAGGAAGATACTTTTTGCACGCGGCAAGGTTTTATTTGCGAGTTGTGAGACACAATGGATCTCGAAAAGTTAGTCGCTCTTGGTGAGAAGATGGGTCTTTCTGGCGCCGAACTACGGAAGTGGGTCACCCAGAAGGAGAAAGAAGAAAAAGAGAGGGCCAAAGAAGAAAAAGCAGCTGAATTGGAGAGAGAAAAGTTGGCAGCTGAAAGGGCGAAGGAAGAAAGAGAGCAACAATTGAAGTTGGAGTTGGAGAGAGAAAAATTGGCAGCCGAAAGGGCGAGAGAAGAAAGAGAAGCGGAGATGGCTGAAAGGGAACGGCAGCGGCAGCACGAAATGGAACTCGAGCGGCTCCGCTTGCAACAGCGAAGTGAAACTCCCGTCCAAGCTAGAGTTGAAAGCAGCGAACGGGAGGACCACGGCTTCCGCTTGAACCCGAGCAAGCTGCTCGTAGCATTTGATGAAAGGAAGGACGACCTTGACGCGTACCTTCACCGATTTGAGACGATTGCAAGGAGCCAGAATTTGCCGGAACATCAATGGGCAACTGCTTTGAGTACTTGCTTGAGTGGTGAAGCGCTCAGTGTGTACGGTAGGCTGACGCCGACCGATGCAGCCAACTATACAAAGGTGAAAACTGCTTTACTGAAGCGATTTAGATTTACTGTAGAAGGATTCCGGGACAGATTTCGGACAGGAAAGCCAGCTGATGGTGAGACGGCTACACAGTACGCCGCCCGACGTAGCCATTATTTCGACAGATGGATTGAACTTTCAGGGACATCGCAGGAGTACGATGAGCTTAGAGAACTCCTAATTAGAGAACAATTTCTTACTAGTTGCCACCCAAGCCTGTCGCTGTACTTGAAAGAGAGGAAGGCTGAGTCACTTGAAGGAATGCTTGAAATGGCTGATCAATTCTTGGAAGCGCAAGGTGGAACTAATTTGGCCAAGGTCAAGAAGGAGTGTCCCAAGGATTCGAAAAATTCGGCACCCGAGGAAAAGAAGCGTGCACCGGAGAACATTCCGCGATGTTTTCTGTGTAACCGAGTGGGTCATCGCGCGAGCAACTGTCGTACTAACTTTACGAGCCCTACGGTAGTAAAATGTTTCAAGTGTGGTCAGACTGGGCACAAAGCAGACGCATGTCGAAACGGAGCGAGTCAAACTCACCAGGTATCCTGTGTGCTAGCAGCACCGAAATCCGATGATAATGCCGTCACCGACGGATTTGTAGAGTTGAAAAATGGGGAGAAAATTCCTATTGTGGGTGCTGTAATGTCAAAACAGCCAACCGGTGTTACGAAGGGAATGCCAACGCTGCCTGGAAAAGTTGCGGGCAAGAAGATTACGGTGTTAAGAGACACCGGTAGCTCCGCGGTTATCGTGCGGAATAGTTTGGTACGGGAAAGTGAGTTGACGGGCAGAACGAAACCGGTTTGCCTAATTGACCGTACGGTTCGGATGCTTTCCGAAGCAGAAATTGAGGTTGAAACCCCGTACTTCAGTGGGAAGGTTACTGCTTTATGCATGACGACCCCCCTGTATGACCTTGTCATCGGAAACATCGACGGGGCGCGAGGGCCGAATGATCCAGAATGTTTGGGAGAAGACCCGAAGATAGAGCCCTCGCCAACACAGCGGCTGCGAGATACAAGGAAGGGGCATCCCGTGACGGATCTCACTAGAGCCCAAGGTGAAGCCGCGGCGCAAGAGACAGCGAAGGAGAAGACGATCGTGTCGGATAAGTTCACGTGCTGGGCAGCTGGACTTACGTCGGCACAACCCCAACCGACCGACAGTGTAATGGTGACGGAGTTGGCCAGCCAAGCCCAATGCCATGACATGAACGAGCTGGTAAATAAACAGATAGGACCCGTTGAACGTTATGACCCGTTAACGGTGTCGGAAGTGACAACGATGGCTGAGACGCCGCCTCAGATATCGTCGTTGGAAAAGGCTCGCCGAAAAAGAACAAGGAAAAACAAGAAGAAATCGAACGAGCACCGCAAGAAAGGACGCAAGCGCAGCTCGAAATACACAGGATAAGTGCTGAAGTCGAATCAGGATGTGTTTGGCAGTGTTGAGTGCTATATGTTGTGTTAATGTTGTTTTATCCTGTGTCACAAGTGTCGAAGTGTCTGTGCTGTGGTGTGATGTATAGTGTTGTATAATTGTTGTAATGAGAGAACTTTGTACGTTTGTGTTGTTTGGAATGAGTGATGAAGGGTTGTACTCATGTGCCTGTGGTTATATTTCATGTGCTGTGTAATTGAATTAAAATGTACACTTGTATTAAGTGATCTATTGTGAAGGTGAAGTGTCATGAGCGACGGAAGGTGTTACAGTCTGTGAGAGTGTGTGTTGACTGTTCGCGCTCGTTTGTGTGGTTTTGAATATTATGAGATAATATTCTTAAAGTGGGGGGCAGTGTCACAGAACGAGCGCTAAAAATGGGCGCGCCGCCAAATTATTGCGATAACGGGCGGGAGAAACGCCGCGAGGTCAAAAGAAAAAAAAGAAAACAAAAATCCAAGGTTCCCTGAGCGCGCGCTCTCCCCGCGGAAGCGTGGCTTCGCCGATGAACCTCCTCATCCCACAGCGGCGGCCGGGCAAGCACTGGAAAGTTACAGAAGGAAATAGGCGTGGTCATACCGAGTTGAGTTATCGGTCGGGGACGGCCCTCGTACAGTCTCGCGCCTCTCCCCAGCCTTCGCTGCGTATCGCGCCGACGAAATGACGAGAACATTCTGAAATGTGGCGCGGAAGGTATTTAATCGAGCGGCCGAGACGAGAGAGGAGGAGGAGACGGAAGTTAGCGCCAGAGTGCGTAGGGATTCCGCCGTGTAGTCGGCGAAGGTTTTGTCCGTAGGGACGAAGCAGGAGATGAAGAGGATTTCCACTGAGGGGTGAAGGCTCGAGCTACAGGCAAGAGCGTGGGTTTACCGCTATCGAGCGAAGACGCATGGCAACCGCTGCGTGTGTGAAGCCGACGTGTTTCCGGCGAAAAAGTTTGAAGCTTGGAGAGTGGCCAATTGAAGACGCAAGGTTTCCTGGAAGAGAAACTTCGGGGCAGCGGAACAGCAACAACGCTGGACTTTGAGTGAGTGATTCTCGGAAGAGCATCATTCAGACTTTTGTTCCAAGGACTTTGGACTGAATAGGTTTTCTATCTCTTTAGTCTTTAAGTGTCTTGGTTGTTCAATGCATGCGACTGCATTGTAGGGCGTATCGTTGTCTGTGTCCGTTGTTTTGAGTGTGGCTGATTGTACTGTGTAGTACGTTGTTTGATTGGTGACGTATTGTATGTAATTATCGTGGAGAGTGCATTCTTGTGTATTGTTTTCGATCTGCCGTTATTGAGAATGTAATTTTGTTTATCAACACTCGGCTCTGACTTGTTCTTTGGGCCACAACCGGCGTCTGCTGGCGCGCCAATAAGGACCACTTCTAAATTGTCCACGCTTTCGTGGTGCGGTTCGGGGGGCCGATACTTCGGCTCTTGGAATTAGGCCGGCGATCGCCTCCCTATTTAACGGGACTTGTGTGACAGCGATAGAGCATCAGCATCTTGATGCTTCTTCCCAGATGTGTAGGCGACATCGAAAGCGACATCGAAAGATCTGTAGGCGACTCCTGCTAGCGATGCGCCCAGCGACCGAGGCGACCCGATAAGTTTTTCAGCGATGAAAGCCAGCATAGGGCGTTATGGTCGGTCACGACGGTAAAATGACGGCCGTGAAGATATCGTCGGAATCTTCGCACTGCCCAAACAACAGCAAGGCACTCCTGCTCGGTGATAGCGTAGTTCTTCTCTGGAGCGGTAAGAGCACGACTTGCGTAAGCAACGACGCGTTGGCGTGAGTTTTTGTCACGCTGCAAGAGTACCGCACCAGGACTATGACATGACTACTTGCGTTGGTGTGAAGGATGGTGGGTGTGGTGGAATCGAAGTGGCAAAGTACCGGATCCCACGTGGGGCTTGCTTCAATGCCGTGAAAGCGCTTTTGCAGTTTTCGGACCAAATGAAGGGGACGTTCCTTGCGAGGAGTTGATGGAGTGGAGACGCAAGTTCCGCGAAGCCACGTATGAAGCGCCGGAAGTAAAAAAATAACCCAAGAAAGCTGCGCAGGTCCTCTTGACGTAGTGGACGAGGAAAATCGAGAACAGCGGCAAGCTTCTCGGGGTCGGGCCGAATTCCTTCTTTGCTGACAAGGTGGCCGAGAACCTTGATTATCTTGCTAGCAAAGGTACATTTTTGGTGTTAAGCTGTAGACCGGCTTTTGCAAGGCATGTGAGGATTCGTCAAGGCATTGTAGATTCTGCGAGAAGGTGCATGAAAACACTACTATGTCATTGAAATAGCACAGACATGTTTTCCGTTTCAAACCACGTAATACGCCGCCTATCATGCGTTCGAAAGTGGCGGGCGCATTACAGAGTCCAAAAGGCATCACATTGAACTCATACAACCCATCTGGCGTTGAAAAGGCGGTCTTCTCTTTATCAGACTCCGACATTGGTATCTGCCAGTAGCCTGACCTTAGGTCGAGGCTAGAAAAATACTCTGCGCCCTGTAATGAATCCAGTGCATCGTCGATCCCAGGGAGGGGAGAAACATCCTTGCGCGTTATTTTGATTAGCGCACTGTCCCATCTTTATTTTGAACGAGAACAACTGGGGATGACCGGGGACTCGAAGAAGGACGTATTATGTTGCGTCATAGCATGTCTGAGACGTGTTTCTCGATGATCTTGCGTTCTGCCTGAGACACGCGATATGGAAGCCGATGTACAATACGAGAGCCGTCAGTCTGGATGCTGTGAGTAGTGGTGGTTGTCATGCTGAGGGCGGGCGAGTTCACGTCAAATAGAGAACAGTGTCTTTTTAACAGGGCGAGCAAATCTTCAGTTTGATCAGGTGTTAAGTCATTGCCTATTGTTGCCGACACAGGTGTGGCAGAGGCATTGAATGGCAGTGATTGTGACTTCGGAACATCGTTGTGGTTGTTGTTCGGAAGAGTAACAATCGCAACAGGCTCACTGTCGACCGCGCAAGATACTGTTGAGCCACAGGGGAGCAGTACACACTCGGGCGTTTGATTTATGGCGGTTAGGTACGTAGACCCTTCGAAGAAGCGAATAAGCCCTGGAGTGATCACAATGCCCCTACGTAGGGTATGACCATAAGGGAGAATTAGTACGTCACCATCCACAATGTCCGTACAATTAACACTTATAATTTCTTCGATGTATGTATGGCCGTAGTACATAATCTGATATGGTGACAAGGCGGATGCGTGCATCGTGTTCAAGCGGAGAAGAGTCATTGGCATTTAGATGCAGGAGGCGCTGATGACATGATATGAAACGGACGCAGAAGACAAGAAATTCCACTCAAGAATGAGAGCGTGGGTGCACTCACGAAATACCGCGAAAACAATGTGATGACGAATGCCTTCTATGCAGACACAAACGGTACACTGTGCAAGTGGATGAATGAGAGCGTTGGGCGCCGCACGTAGAGGTAGGCCACCACAAGGTGTGGTGACTTTTCGAAGGCGAGAACAAAAATCAGCCCAAATAATCGAAACGGCCCGCCAGTGTCTACAAGAGCCCCAACGCGTACACCTTCTACAAACCCCACTATCAAATTCGATGGCCGCTCTGGGGGACCTGTTAGCTGTCCAAGGGATGCAGTTTGCCCTCCTAAAACTGCATCGGGGAGTTTTCCGCGTGGGCATTCGTGGAATGGGAGGCGGGCCGCAGAGGCGACACTGAAAGGCGACCTGGCGAAGGCGACCTGCGGCAAGACGTACGGGAATTCCCAGCATGTCCATATGGTAAGTAGAAGACGGTGACGGTAATAGGACGATCGGGAGGGTGGTCGTAGGTAGTTTATGGTCGGACGGAAGCTTCGATGTTCATCGGGAGCGTAGCCGCGTTGCTCGTCTTGTGGGCGCCTTCGACAAAACTCAGCGATATGTCCTCGATAGCCGCAGTAGTAACAGATTGGTCGAGGTGGGCGCTGAGGTGCGTAGTAAGGTGGTGCACGAACTTGCGGTGATAACGAAGCCACAGGTGTATGATCTGCTGTTGTAGGCACAGAAACGGTGGGTGCGGCAGAGAGCGTGGCGACTTCGGTGTACGTGCGCGTCTGGCGCACGCAGGGACCGTTGGAACACGTCGGACGCGATGCGGAGGTGATCTCTTCTTTAATCAGGTCTCGCAAGCTATCTTTTTCAGAAGGGAAATTAACTTTCGCAGCACAGGAAGAGCAGCACCCGTGCAGCTCTTCACAAACGATGTCGCGAATAAGCGCACGCAAGTCGAGGGGGCAGGCAAACGAACGTCGGTGGCATCGTAGCAAAGGCGAAGAGACTGAAGCTCGTCAAGTCGCTGACAGATGGTTATCACGTACTGGGTGGTGGCAGGAATTTGCGGGGCGAGGGCGTTAAGGCGACGGTGTTAATGCCTTTAATAATGTGGCGTATTTGGTCATTCTGAGACATGCCGGTGTTAACGCGCTTCCACAGTGCAAGGACATCTTCAATATAAGAGGTGTAAGATTCACCCGGCAGCTGCGTGCGTTCAGCGAGTTTATTCTTTGCTGCCTCAGTGCGAACTGCAGGGGCACCAAATATCTGACGAATTTGCTGCTCGAAAGTGTCCCAGTCAGGAAGATCCGGGTGGTGGTTCCAGAACCAAGTTTTCGCAACATCCGACAAGTAAAATGGGACGCTGCGCAACTTCTGTGGATTGTCCCACCTGTTCAAATCGCTGACGAGGTCGTAGTTCTTGATCCAGTCTTCGACATTATCGCCTTGGAGACCAGAAAACACAGGTGGATCACGCAGGCGAATGTTGTTGGGCGGAGCGGGTGGCGGCGGCTGCAGTTGGACGGCGACATCGGATGGGCGAGGGTTTTCTTGGGCCGCCGAGCCAGGAGGTTGTATGCGACGACCCGAGCGGAGCTCCAGCGAGAACGGGCGAGAGGACTTGAGGGAACGAAAAGCATAGTCCACCACTTGTGAGGAACCGGTTTATGCAGCCAGGCTCGAGCTAAATCACGCTGGTGATATTTTCAGATGAAGAAGATGTACAGGTGATGATTATATCAAAGAGAATAAACAGTCATTCGCTTGTCGCACTCACAATATATATATGGGTGTGTCGGTGAATGGGTGTTTACTATGTACATATTTACGTTAAATTTTTCAAAACAAATGCATCACTGCCTGCCTACACTTTTGACACCTAATAAAAGAAGTACACTGCTAATACAAAACTTTGTCACAAATTTGCTAGCTTGCGATGACACTACGCCAATAGAATCTTTGAAAAACAGCACAATATAAACTTTCTAAAATAAAATCTGGTTACGGTGAGTTTAGGCAGATGAACAGATGAGCTTTATATACTATTGGCACTTTTGAATATGTTTAAGATAACCCTTTTCGCGCAGAGTTCATGACTCGGAGGTACACACGTTCCTTTTTCTCGGCTCCCTGGCTTGGCCTCCTGGTATAATAAGCACTTGGAGCTTGCATAAAAGAAATCAAGTAAGCGCAAAAGCAAGCAGTTAAAACACGATAAGCATTTCAGAAAGCATTACTATTGTCTTCCGCAAAACTGGCATGATAAAGCTGAGTCATCACTGATATAAATTTGACAACGTTACTTATACTCTGGTTCTTGATGAAACAATCGAGCGCATCTGGACTCGTAAGAGGAACAGTGCTCTGGACATCGTACAGACTGCTGACACAACGAGCGTATGATTTATACATGGTTTTGATATTTCTTCTCTCTTTGTAGTTTGCCAGTAGCCACTTATGATGAGTGCAGCTCTAGGCGCTGCTTGAGTGAGAACTTGGGCGGATCTGCACAAATTCCGATTGCATGTGTTTTTTGTGTGTTGCTCGGCAGGCTTTTGAAACATTGAATGACTCGACGCAATTTGGACGTGTCTGCATATTCACTCGTGCATCATTGTGCGTAACAGGTGTGCATACACTGATAAAGGCTCAGAAACGCACTAATTGCGCTATAAATGAGCAGTTACATGCTTTTGCAGGCTAATGCGTGCGCACTCTCTATGCAGACGATCCTCAGATTTTCATTACCATGCGACTTTTGTCCTGTATTCTTTACCTGCAAGCTCAGAAGCACATTCGTTAATGCAGAAATGACCTTTGCCCTTATGTTTTGGCTTTTATTTGCAGAATATAATTGCTGGGAATACGTCTTGAAAATGATCGTGTTTTCTGTGCTTCATTTTAAAGCCTCGGCAGTACATAACTTAAAGGAGATGTTTTATTCTTTTGGAAATTATAAAAAATAAAGGCATTCTGACTTTTGGCACTGTTATGTCTTAAAAACAACCATGGTGGTTCTCTGAACCTTGGAGAAAGTGTCGTCAAGAAGCAGAGTATTTCACTCTGCTGATTTAGCAAAAACCAGCGCAACAAAGTGATAAAAAATGCTCAACAGCATTGCAGACATCGTGGATACATCTGGTCAAACACTTGTAAATAAAATATCCGCTATTGTTGCAGCATTAGCATGTCTACACGCTGGAACCATGCCATCTCAGTTTCGTGGAAGAGTGGTAATGCTGGTGTATATAAAACAAACTTGATTTTGGTAGAACTGCTCTCCTGTAGAATCGGAGAAGAGTTTCTTGGGATTCTGTCTCATCCTGAAAAGACGAACATGATAATAATTATGTATTTCATATCAACAAAGTAAAAATAGCGAATGGCAAAATAAACCTTTATTACATTGGGCTGATGAAGAGCCGTGTGACAAACACAAGTGTGCAACTGCAAAGTGTGCATCAATCAAGCGTATGCAGCTGACACACTGTCGATTGATTGATTTGTGGGGTTTAACGCCCCGAAACCACGCTATGATTTTGAGAGACGCCGTAGTGGAGGGCTCCGGAAATTTCGACCACCTGGGGTTCTTTAACGGGTACCCAAATTTGAGCACATGGGCCTAAAACGTTTCCGCCTCTATCGGAAATGCAGCCGCCGCAGCAGCGATTCGATCTCGCGACCTGCGTACCTTAGCCACTAGACCACTACGGCGGGGCGACATTCTGTCGAAATAATTTTCAAGATCGTAAAACATCATAAATAAGATTGAGGTAGCAGACACCTTAGCGTGTCTTATGCAGTGCAGCTGCACGCATTTACTGCAGATTTTGTCCTTTTGGATACAGTCGTGCAAACTCTGCAATGCATCGCGAATACGGCCCGTTTTAGGAAACCTTTCTTCTGTGTGCTGCTGTCGGCAGCCTGGCCCCTGCACAAAAAAGGCACGACAAAATATTAGAGTAACGTAATAGCTAGAACACCAAAGCCATATTTTTTTATTTCTCGTGATGCTCTCATTCATTATATTTCTTGCGTTAAAGAACCGACGTGGTTGAGTTATTGAGCGTTGCCTGTTTTGACAAATGTTTGGCTCAGGCACTTGAGCAGCTCACCAGGCTTATGGTTATGTAATTCGATAACCTAATTGCACGAATCAATGGCGTAGCCAGCAATATCTCTCCGGGAGCGGGAGGGGGGTTCAACCATAAAAAAACAACCTTATAATGTATCTTCTGTATTTCTATTTCGTATGTTTGTGTTTTTATACGACACTCCATGCGTTCGTGCGTGCGCGCACGTTTCACAGAGCACGAGCCTCTGCTTGATTCTATAACGCTGGGTGTGGTTGTTCATTGGTATTGTGAGCTGCATAGATACTGTATATCGAAGCTATGTTTCACGCATAGTACCAACAACAGCACACTGATTAGGCCCGATTGCATTGTGTTTTGTTCTTCCTAAACTGTATCTAATAGTGATCTGACCTGAACAGGGAAAAAATGAACAGAAAAACAAAAGAAAAAGGAGAACTTACCTTCTCATAGATACAGACGATCATCTAACGAAAGTGTGCTTCGCCGTATATTTCGGCTAGGGTAGCAAAGATTCACCGGAGAGGAAGCCGCCCAGGAGAATGGTGAATGCAGCGCATCGAAAGTTTGCGATTACGCCTCCTCTCCGCTTGTTTGTCAAGCTTTCGCGCCACGCTTGAACTAGTGTGGTGCGCAAGCTTCATCGAAACACCTGAAAGCACTGACATCCGCAGTAAGTCTGGGAGCACTCGCACGACAGTATACGCACACCCGAAGGCAGGTAATCCTCTGGCTCATGCATGAAACACAACACATCACGGCACTGGTAAGCGCTCCGCTTGACACCACGCCCGCCTGTCCCGGCGCCACAGGAGCCGTTGTCGAACTGTTCCAAGACAGGTCCGTAGTGAACGCGCACCGTCACTGTTGAAAGAACGCGGCGGTGGCAGCCTAATTGATCGAGAAACGCCGTCAAAGCGAGACGGGCTCCGCAATGGACGCAATGTTGGTGCAGAAAGTTCACTCGAGGGACGATTCAAGGCAGCTCGATCACTTCCTTGACAACTCGAGGAAACGCTCGAGTTTTTCTCAAGTGAAGGAAGCGTTTCACGTGACGTGCGATTTGTGAATGGGAAAACGCCACTCAAGGAGCGTTTCGGGTGAAGTGTCGAGTTGTGGAGCGTTTGTGTATACGGGGGTATATATACAGAAAGAAGAAAAGTCCAGAAAAAACACTCTGGCACGTGGAATCGAACGTGGGACCTCTGAGTCGTGATAATGAAGCGTTAAGCACTGAGCCATACCGGAGCACGCACTCTACCATTTAAACGCAGAACTACTTTTATCTACCACTTACTGCTGCTCACGAGTATTTCGGAGGGAATTGTGTTTTCAGCATTACCAGCGAGATGGCGCAAAGAGCGCGCGTCACCACATCCGGCGGCGGCACCCGCTTTAATCTCCTACGTGTAATTCGCCCAGTGAGATAAGGGCGCTTGAGGAAGCGATGCTTCCTCACGCGCCCTTATTTCGCGGCGGCGAGAAGGAGAAGGTCGTACGCCTTGGCTGGCCTCGAACTTTACCTGGAACGATTTTGCTGTAGTCACTTGGTGCACAAAGGTCACTGCAATCATTGCAGTCTCCGTTGGCGAAAAGCGCGCGCTTTTCAGACACAACAAAGTAACAAATAGGACGCTTATTCGCGTGCATCCATAAGTACGTTTTGTGCGTGAGGAGTGCAGGCATGTCTCGATCTGCTTTACATTCTGCGCGTGACCTTTCAATTCGTTGCTATCGCGTTGATTGCTTCGCCTTTCCGGCAAAGCTGTGACTTTTTTTTCTTGTACGCGAAAGTCATTGCGCCGACCCATATGAAGTAATTTTTTTTTTCGCGAGGCCAGGGGCCGACTTGCTAAAGATCATAAAAACAGTAATTTTATTAGTCATTTTCACTAAAATACACATACCCAGAGTTTCGGGAAAGAGCCCCCCTCCTTCCCTTAAGCTATGGGCCAGCGTCAGCGGCACGTTTTGAACGAGCGTACACTGAGAAAGCACACAAAGCCGCTCAGCTGCGTAGGCTCCTACATTCCAGAGGGGTCGCTTTCTTGCGTAGCATGAACACGCCAGCGGGCTAGATGGCGGACCAATGCGCAACTCTGCTAGTTACGATATCATATACAGTAACTCTAGTTCATTCCATTGCTCCCTTCTTGTACACTGTTACCCAGTCCTGTGGCGGTTGTAGCGCCATTAACGTCGGCCCTCGGTGTAACAGGAATCGCACTTTCTGATCGAAACTGTCTAGAAGCCCAACTTGAGGCTCCTTTAGTTTACTTTATTACTGACGAGTCAACAGCGAGACTTTGTTCTCTGCTGATATTTGAGCGATGGCACGAAGCCCAGCTGCATTTTCTTCGCATACATTTACAAATGTTTCTCTGTATTTAGTTGTATTCGTGAGTGGCCATCGACCCCACAAGCTGGCTTAGAGGCTATGACGCAACTAACTTGCCCTAAGAAGCTCGCACAGTTGGTTCTGACAAGGGTGACATGCGCCATAGAGGAACGTTTGTGCGACGATGGCGCCAACTGCAGAGCGTAAAGCTTCGATGTATAACGGTAGTACGCTTGAGTGCACAAAGTTGCATCATATACTGCATTATAGCGATAGTCTGTTGATGCATGTGCACGGCGACTCAATCAGTGGCGTACTAACTTCTTCGCGAGTGTGGTAGCAAGGTTCCCTGCCTCTGTCGTCAAACACACACACACACACACACACACACACACACACACACACACACACACACACACACACACACACACACACACACATATATATATATATATATATATATATATATATATATATATATATATATATATATATATATATATATATATATATATATATTGAGATCTAACAGGGGTAAGTTATTAGAACAAATGGAAAGTAAATAAGAAAGAAAAGTGGGTGAAAAATTAACCAGCCATGAGCAGGAATTGAACCTACAACCTTCGAATAACGCGTTAATCGAAGGTCGTAGGTTCGATTCCTGCCCACGGCTGATTATTTTTTCACCCACTTTTGTTTCTTCGTATTTACTTTCTATTTGTTCTAATAACTTCCCCTATACATTCCTTGGCATTACTGTCTGTTAGATCTCATAAATATTGTGTCAAAACACGGAAAAACGAGCCCTTTGGTATACACTTCTTTCCCTTATATCTTTTATATATATATATATATATATATATATATATATATATATATATATACATACATATATTGTATTTCCTGGGGAGTTTTTCATGCAACTTCGTTCACAAGAGTTGAAAATCGACTTTCGAAAACAGAGTTAACGGAAGAATTACGAAACAGTAGCTTGCAATAATGTTTTGTGTAGTGTGATGCCAGGTTTAGAGTTGACAATCGGTCATCACGTTGCTATTTTTAAGGGCAATTTCGTAATGTCACATTACACGCCTTCCAGTTCGTCTCATATAAACATAGCTACGTATCAGGGGGATCTGGTGGACTCCATAACCACGAACGCGCGTGCGTGCGCGTCATTCTTGTTAGCAATAAACCCCCAGTTAAGCGTGTCCGCTGTATGTGTGTTTGCCATCCGACTTGTATTTAGCACTATACAAGTCAATTCAAGTCGACACAAACCACCTAAGTCTCGGCATGGTATTTTATGTAGTTTTCAGTCACATATATTATACCATTTTGGGTCACATTTGCTCTTGTTGTCAAGTTTGTATTTATTATTTCATAAAAGATATGCTGGAATCATTTACATCAATTGTAAATTTAGCGTTGTTTTAAATGCTTCGATCCCCTCTATGTCAATTATAACAAGAAAGGTTCCCAAAACTCTTGTTCGGACCCTGGCACATTAAGCCTCGTTTGGGAGTCACAATTATATCTGCAAATGAGAAATTGAGTTACGCAATGTAAATAGAATGACTACGGAGAACGTCCTACATCTCAATTTCCTTAAATTCTCACTTTCTAAACGAATCTTGTAGCTGAGACAGAAAATGGTTTAAGAGAAACCTTGAAAATAAACTGTGTGCTAACTTTTAAGTGTAAGAGTTCACTAGCACAATAAAAGCTTGTTATTAGGACACACGCTAATTCGAAAAATTGGATGATTCGGACGTGTTCTCTGGACCGGCCAGTGTTTGTATTGTTTAATGGAACCAGAACTGTCGTTGATTTGGTGAAATTTAGCCGCAACCTGGTTATTTCAGACGTTTCTCGAAGCAAACTGAATGTGAAGACCCTGCAAATATGTGACGCAGAGGTTGAACAACGAGTTTCGCGGGCTGTAGAAATAGGCGCGGCCTTTCAGAAAGCCATGGTCACCAATCACAATCGCATTGTTGGTACGTAACAAGGTATTAAATCAGAGGACACTTCACATTGAAACACAGGGGTCTTGAGCCGCGTTCAGATGGTGGACGGAGTCTCAAGTTACGAAAATGGAGGCTTTTGCAGTGTTCTTATGCAGCAGCAACAAGAAGAAAAAAAAGCAACTTAGCACGTAGTGGTGCCAAGCCTAAAGAAAGTGCAGATCTGAGCAGCTATGTGTATTTTCTCCTGTCTTTGTTTTTCTGTCTTTCTGTTTTTTCTGTTGTTTTTCTCTCTTTCTATTTATTTCTTTCTCCCTTTTTCTTTTTTTTTTGCTCTCTATTTTTCTTCCCAACTTTTCTCTTTCTCTCTCTGGTACGCGCTTACTTAACTGCTGACACGCCACTGCGTTCCCAGGTGATGGATAGCGTAGCGCGTGTAATGGAAAGAAAAAGCTTACCCCATTCTTGAAGCAGGTCATTCTTGTGCCGCGAAACCCTCCATCTCGTTACTTGCCACAGATCTAGACTTCTCGGAAGCACCTTTGAATTTCTCTTTGTTTGATCATGGCTTTTAAGCGTATTCACTTAAACACATATATACTGCGTCATACACAATATCGTGAATATGCGAAAACTTGTTGCGTTAAAATTACCCGTACACATTAATCACCGCATAGATGGGGTGAAGTTTGTCCGGCATTGCCGGACAGTGTCAGAGCATAATTCAAAAAGGATTCCCGTCGATCTGTTTGGCGACACGAATTCATGTGCCTATTTTTAGTTGTAGAACAATGATGTTTATCGTACCTCTCTGTGAATTATTTGGGAATAGGGAGGAATAAATAATAATAAAAACAGATGAGAGCCTTCGCAGGTAGGCACTCTTCTTAATCTAGAAAACTGTAGACTCTGACGAACTCCCTACTCAGGAAGATCAAGTTGTGGCACAAGCATCATAGATGGGCTTCATTCGGTGCTCGAGTTGACTGCTTTAATTACCTATTGCATTATTGGAAGCCGCCACGATTCTTTCAAGGTACCATATTATAATTGAGGTGACGCTAGTAAATAAAGACTAAAGTACAATCCATCTTTATACATCCCTACACGACCCCTTTATACACACTTCAATGCACTCTACCACTGATGGCCGCTGAGATAGAGAGGAGCCGTGTGTAAATTTGTTTCCTACGGAAGATAATTATTTTTTAAAGGTGGGAACAGCGCGCGATCGGTCCGTAAAGAGTTCCCTATTTGGTTTCCGCTTGCACCTGCTTCACATGTGATGTCAATTTCAGGTCAAGCAAACCACAATAAAGACATTGCAGAGTGCTTGAACGTTCTACAGCCCTGCTGAGGTTTTTCTGCAATGTTCGAGTGCAAGGCAAGAAAGCATTGCATAAGGGGCTCGAAACGCAGCAGTTCTACAGTGCATGGTCGTGAGGCACGAAAAGAAAAGAAACACCTTCTCATCATAAGAATAGAAAAAAATATTGCTACATGCATATATATTGATATTCTAGGGGCGATGCGCGTCTGTGCCTGACGAGGAAAATGAAGGGTTGTCTCCGCTCGATCGCTGGTGAACCGGTCACGCCATTACCGCAGGTTTTGAATACATCTAATGCCCAGCCTCTTCGATGCGGCGTCTCTTCTTTTCCGTAACCTGTTTGGTAAAGGTGGAACATTCCCCATCTTCACCACAATACTTCGCAGTGGCCGCACCATTCAGTCTCCGGCCATGGCTACCAATGACAATAACCCGTCAACGTTTCCATTTGTAGCTCCAGCCGCTACATACCTGACGATGCACACCCCCTGTGATCCCGGTTCATTCTCCGCACAGCCAGGGCTTGACGTTGACTACTGGCTCCGAATGTACGAGCGTGTTAGCTAGACACACCGATGGGACCCTACCATGATGCTCACCAACGTAGTATTTTACTTGGACGGCACCCCACGAGTCTGGTTCGACGCCCATGAGACCAAGCTCACCAGCTGGGATAACTTCAAGGAGAGACTACGCGACATCTTTGGGGACCCGTCCGGTTACCAAATGGAAGCGCAAAAAGAACTCGCCACTCGTGTGCAGTCCCCAACTGAGTCGTATGTCTCGTACATACAGGACGCGCTCGCGTTGTGCCGAAAAGTGGGCGAGCAAATGACAGAGAGTTACAAGGTGGGCCACATACTCAAGGGCATCGCGGACGACGCCTACAACTTGCTCGTCTACACCAACGTCACGACCGTAGATATGATTATCGAGGAATGCCGCCGCTTCGAAATTGCAAAAAGCCGCCGTGTTCTGCCTCAATTTACGCGGCTACCAAACACGGCTGTTACATCCACCTGCACCTATCTCGGTGCCACACCACCCATGCAGGACAGCGTGGCACGAGTAGTTTGACCGGAGCTTGAGGCGTCAAGTCCAGCACCATTTCCTACACATCCGCTCGACAATGGCGCCGCACAAACGCCTTTGGCCGTCTCCGTTATTTAAGCCGTCGTGAGGCAGGAAATTGCAAAGCTCTGTTTTCCTGTGGCCTGTTCTGTCTCCCGACCGTCTCCAGACCAATGAAAACAAATGCACCATGCCATGAGATGCATTTTCTTCCTCGATCTCGCTATCCGGCGGAATGGAGAACTGCAGATGACAAACCGATCTGCTTCCGCAGCCCCGAGTTGGCCATATCTCCCGCTTCTGCCGCAGCACTTCGACGCCCTTGAACTGGTGCCCATTTTCCACTTCTTGCTCATAAGAGGACTACCGTTGATATTCGCCTAGTCATGTGTAGCCTTCTTCCGACGTCCCCAACAGCCGCTCAACCGCTCGTTCGCCGTCACTTCAACGCCACCGTTCCCCATCGCGCCAACCGCGCCGCTATCCGTCGCCAGTCAACTATGAATCCTCTCGGACGGAAAACTAGATCATGCAGCTCCGGGAGGTAGTGCTGCATCACTTGCGACTGATACAAATCCCCCGTTGACGCTCCCCACTAATACGAACTTGATTGAGGTGTATCAGGTCGGTATTTTTTTTGACGGCGTTAGTTGATGCCGGAGCTCAAGTGTCCATAATGAGTGCTCATCTGTGTCGCCTGCTCAAAAAAGTCCTCACGCCTGCAGAAACTAAAGCCCTCCGTGTCGCTTATGGTGGAACTGTGGCCATCACTGGAATGTGCACCGCTCGTGTTAGTATTGCTGGCCGCCATGTCCCCGTTTTATTTACAGTGCTTGAAAATGGCCCTCACGACCTAATCTTCGGCATGGACTTCCTATTGACGCATTCTGCCCTGATAGATTGTGCCACTGGTACTCTCTACCTAGAACTTCCTCTTCTCCCGGATTCACATCCTGAACTCCCGAACAGCCTGTGCACCACTGACTTCTTCCGGATACTGTCTAAAGCTCTCACATTCGTTGAATTGGCAACACCCTCTTCCGTGCTCGACGGTGATTATATTGTGACGCCGATTACTGATGTTCTCCTGGCGCGTGACATTACTGTCCCACACTCCGTCGTAACCATGGCCTCTAACTGAACATATTTACCTGTTATCAATTTCGGTTTCATAAAGAAGTGCTACCCCAAGGAATTTCGGTTGCCACGCTAAGGCTCTTAATTGACGACCACGTCACCTGTTTTACGGCAGATGTATGTCCCGAGCACCCACATCACTCACAGGATGCCAAGTGCCTCGGAGTGACCTTACGCTCCATGATCACCCTGGACCTCAAATCTGAAAAGTCAGCCGTGCTAGGCCGCCTTCTGGATTCATACCGCGACATATTCGACTTCGACAGCCGTTCACTCGGCCATACTTCACTCGTCAAGCACTGTATGAACACAGGTGATTCTCATCCTATTCATCGGTGACCATACCGGGCGTCTCTCATCGAGCGTAAAGAAATTCAGCACGAAGCCAAGATGTTAGCCAAAGGAATTATTGAACCCTCTTTGAGCCCTTGGGCGTTCCCCGTTGAGCTCGTTAAAAAGAGAGATGGCACGTGGCGCTTCTGCGTGGATTACCGTCATCTGAATAGAATCACGAAAAAGGACGTTTACTCGCATCGATGACGCCATCAATTGTCTCCACGACGCCCGATACTTTTCTACAATAGACCTATGTTCCGGCTACTGGCAGATTTCTGTCGACTAAAAAGACCAAGAGAAGACTTCTCCAGACGGCCTATATCAGATCAAGGTTATGCCGTTTGGGATATGACACGCCCCAGCCACGTTCGAGCGCATGATGGACTCTCTGCTACAAAGGTTCAAGTGGTCAACAGGTCTTTGTTATCTTGACGAAGTCGTTGTATATTCCCCAACATTCGAGGCTCACCTTCAGCGTTTGACAGCTATTCTCGACATATTCCGCGCTGCCGGCCTTCAGTTAAACTCGTCGAAGTGCCACTTTGGTCGCCGGCAAATTACAGTGTTGGGCCACTTTGTCGACGCCTCTGGTGTGCAGCCGGACCCCGAGAAAATTCGTCCAGTCACCAGTTTTCCTATAGCCCAGTCAGCAAAAGACGTCCGGAGTTTTGTAGGACCTTGCTCTTATTTTAGAAGGTTTGTGAAAGATTTCGCAACCGTCGCTCGACCCCTCACAGAGCTTCCGAAAAGAGACGTCACATTTGCGTGGGGTATCAACCAAGCTGCTGCTTTTTCTCACCTAATCACGCTACTGACGACTCCACCAATTTTGGCTCACTTTGACCCATTCGCTCCAACAGAAGTCCGAACCGAAGCTAGTGGTCACGGAATCGGAGCCGTCTTAGCATAACGCCGACGGGGACATGACCGAGTTGTCGCCTACGCAAGCCGCCTCCTAACAGCTGCTGAGCGCAACTATTCCATTACAGAGCGTGAATATCTTGCTCTTGTTTGGGCAGTCTCAATGTTCCGCCCATATTTATATGGCACTAATTTCTCAGTGATAACTGACCATCATGCGCTATGTTGGCTTACGTCACTGAAGGATCCTACTGGCCGGCTCGGGCGCTGGGCTCTGCGATGGCAAGAGTATACCTACACGGTGACGTACAAGTCCGGACGCCTACATCAGGACGCAGACTGCCTATCCCGCTACTCGGTTGCTGAGTCGAACACTATGCCTGCCGCCGACACCGAGCCTTGCGTCTTCTTCCTTTCGCATATGACATGCATCGGTGACGAGCAGCGCCATGACGCGTCCTTGCATACTATCAATGAGCGCCTCGAATCACTATCTTTCAATCAGTGTCATCGCTCATTCGTGCTCCATGACGCTGTATTATACCACCAGAGCCGAATGGACCAGCTCTGCTGCTTGTCATACCGAAACACCTTTGCTCGGAAGTTCTACATGAACTTCATGACCTTCCGACTGCTGGTCACCTTGGTGTGTCACGCACTTATGACCGAATACGCCGACGCTTCTTTTGGCCAGTGCTTGCACGCTCAGTCAAAAGATGCGTTGGAGCTTGTGAGCAATGGCAGCACCGCAAAACACCATCGACACTTCCCGCCAGACGCCTTCAACCATTTGATATTCCGTCAGAACTGTTCTTCCGCGTTGGCTTGGACCTACTTGGCCCTTGCCTCTTGTCTTCCTCGGGTAACAAGTAGATAGCTGTGGCCACCGACTACGCCATGCGTCATGCCATCACACGAGCTCTTCAAACAAGCGGCGCCACAGATGCCGCCAACTTCCTCCTCAAGGACGTGATTTTGCAACACGGAGCCCCACGGCAACTGCTTACAGACCGTAGCCGCACCTTTTTGGCGAAGGTCTTAGCCGACATATTGCAGTCCTGTAAAACGAGACACAAGCTGACTACGTCATACCACCCCAAACCAAAGAACTCACGGAGCGTCTAAATCGAACTCTTGCAGACATGCTCGCTAAGTATGTTTCTAACAACCACACGGACTGGAATTTCGTGTTGCCGTACGTCACATTTGCTTACAATTCTTCGTGCCATGACACTGCCGGCTACTCTTCACTTTTTCTGCTGTTTGGCCGAGAACCAACGTTGCCTCTAGACACTGTCATACTGCCCCCTGGAATACGGACCAGTGAATATGCCATGAACGCTATCACTCAGGCCGTTCACGCACGTTGAATCACCCTTACTCCCCTTCTGACCTCTCAAGAGAAGCAACGGCGCTTGTATGACCAACGATACTGCGACGTACACTTTCCACCTGGTTCTTTGGTCCTGCTCTGGTCTCCAACCCGTCTAGTTGGCTTGTCAGAAAACTGCTTACTCCATACACAGGTCCATACCAAGTCATTCGTGTGGTTACTCCTGTAACATATGAAATTGGTCCTGCCACCCCGTCGCCTTCATGTGCTCAACAGGTTACCGATATTGTACATGTTGCGCGCTTGAAGCTCAACAACTATCCTAGTGACGTTGACATTTATATGCGCCGAGACGGCGCTTGTGCCGCCGGGGGTTATGCTACATGCATGCATATTGATATTCTAGGGGGTGACGCGCGTGTGTGCCTGACGAGGAAGACGAAGGGTGGTCTACGCTTGATCGCTGGTGAGCCGGTCACGCCATTACCACTGGTTTTGAATACATCTGATCCCCAGCCTCTTCGATACAGTGTCTCTTTTTTTCAGTAACAATATGTTATGAAATCTAATTTTAAATACTTATGTGACTGCTCAGCGGCATAAAACTGTCGCATCACTTGTTTTCTCAGGGGGCAGCCGACAATGAAGACTGCTGAAAGTAAGAGAGGCTGGGCCGCCAATACTATTCTGAATGGGGGGAGGAAGCGCCCCTCCCCCTGGGTGATATGCCTATGAAATCAATGGAAGGCAGGAGTCCTTATTTGGGTCGCATAGTTTGTTCGAATATGTCCGATGTTTCGACGTATTCTGCCGTATACGCTATTGTTGATTGCAAAGAAAACCTGCACAACCACCCCAATTTCGCTGACGGATGTAAGCCGCTGATTTTAGTGGCTAACAAAGAAAAAGCAGTGCTTAACATCAGTGGTTAAATAAAAGAAGTCAGCAAATGTAAAATGCCCCCTCCCCCTGCCCTATTCCGGAAAGCTGCATGCAAGCGTTTGTGCATGCATGCACAATTTTAAGCATTATGCTTCGACCACTACGCACATTTATTTCGTATAAGTGCACAAAATAAGCTTTCCGTACATTAATAAACCATAATTTTTATCGCTTACAGGGGACAGCCTCCTTTGCTGGAGGGCTGCTGATTTCATAGAATGGACGACTACGCTCAAGTCTGTTCTTATCACCGATGGCCACCAGTGTCAACACCTCCTAGATTCACCATCATCGTCCTAACTACGTCCACTGCAGGACAAAGGCCTCTTCCATGTTTCGCCAGTCAACTCAGTTCTTTGCTTGCTGCTGCCATTTTATACCCACGAACTTCATAATCTAATCTGACCATCTAACTTTCTGTCTCTACCTAACCTGCTTGCCTACTCTGAGAACCCCGTTACTTCCACTAATGAACAGCGGTTATCCTGTCTACGCGCTACATGCCCAGGCCACGTACATTTCCTCTTCTTGATTTCAACTATGATATCCGTAACCCCAGTATCTTCCCTGATCCACTCTGCTCTCTTCGAGTCTCTTAAGGTTTTACCTACCATTTTTATTTCCATTGCTTGTTGCGTGGTCCTCAATTTAAGCTGAACCCTTTTTGTAAGTATTCAGGTCTCTGCTCCACAGCTAAGTACCGGCAAGATGCCGCTGTCATATTTCTTCCTCTTGAGGGATAGTGGCAATATGCCTATCAAGATTTGAGAGTGCTTGCCAAATGTGCTCCACCCTATTCCTATTCTTCTAGTTACTTCAATCTCGTGGTTGGGCTCCGCGGTTATTACCTGTCCTAAGTAGACAAAGTTTTTCACAAGTTCTAGTGCACTATTACCTATCTCAGAGCGCTGTTTTCTTCCGAGGTGGTTGTACATTAGTTTCGCTTTCTGCAGAATAATTTTAAGGCCTACCTTTCTGCTCTCTTTGTTACTCCGTAATCATGAGTAGCAATTCGTGCCCTGAGTTACTCAGCAATGCAATGTCATCGGCGAAGCGCAGGTTATTAAGGTATCTCCTATAACTCTTATCGGTAACTCTTCCCATTATAGACCTCTGAAAACTTCCTGTAAGCACGTGGTAAATAGCATTGGGGAGGTTGTATCCCCCTGCCTTACACCCCTTTTTGATTGGTATTCTGTTCCCGGTGGTCTAGTGGCTAAGGTACTCGGCTGCTGACCAGCAGGTCGCGGGTTTGAATCCCGGCTGCGGCAGCTGCATTTCCGATGGAGGCGGAAATGTTGTGGGCCCGTGTGCTCAGATTTGTGTGCACGTTAAAGAACCCCAGGTGGTCGAAATTTCCGGAGCCCTCCACTACGGCGTCTCACATAATCATACAGTGGTTTTGGGATGTTAAACCTCACATATGAATCAATTGGTATTCTATTGCTTTCTTTATGACGCACTTAGGTAGTAGTTGATATCCTGTAAATTTATTCCAGGGTGTTTATATATGCTCCGTCAGCCCCCTGATTACACATTGTCTCTATGACTGCTGATATTTCTACTGAATTAAACGGCTTCTAGTATTCTACGAAAGATATTTATAGTGGGTTGGCTGTATTCTGAGCATTTCTTTATTACATGATTTATTGTATGATCGTGGTCGATCGTTAAGTAGCCTGTTCGAAATCTTTCATGTTGCTTTGGTTGATTGAATAATAATGGTGCCTTGATTGTGTTTGCAGTTACCTTTGTAAATAGCTTGTATACGACGGAAAGAAAGCTGATAGGGTTGTAATTTTTCAAGTTGTTGTCATTTCTTTCTTTATGTATTAAGAAGATGTCATCATTCTTACAAAATTTTGGTACTTATGCCGTCTGGAGACACCTTGTAAACAGGGTGGCTAGTTTTTCTAACACAATCTGTCCTCAATCTTTCAGCAGATCTGACGTTACCTGATCCTCACCCGCAGCTTCGTCTCTTAGCATGCTCTCCAAGGCTTTTCTCACTTCTTCTATCATTACTGGTGGGATGCCATAAGGGTTACTGCTAGTTCTTTGAGTAAGGTCGTGGTTGTCCAGACTACTGTGCAGATCTCTGTAAAACTCCTCTGTTATTTTTACTATCCTATTCATATTCATAGAGTTTTTGCCTTCCTTGTCTCTCAGTGCGTACATTTGATTTTTGCCTAAACCAAGTTTGTTCTTCACTGATTCGAAGCCTCTTTCGTTTTTCAGAGCTCGTTAAATTCTCTCTGTGGTACACATACACACACACACACAAATATATATATATATATATATATATATATATATATATATATATATATATATATATCAAGAGAGAGAGAAAGCGAGAGAGAGAACTTTATTAACGCACTCGAACTTTGAAATGAATTAGCATTAGCATGTGCAGACGTGACACGACAAACTTTCTTAGATACCACAAAGTTAAATTACCCTTTAACACGCCGAGGATTGCCGCCCTTACCCCGATTTCCGCGTTTAATACGCTACGCCCATCTTGCTAACACGGCTCTTTTTATTATGTTTTCGCACTTAAAAATTAAATACGCCACAATAGTTTCTTTAACAAATTTATCAAGAATGCTAGTCGTCGGTATGGAGATATACCAAGCGTCAACGAGGATATGTCCACATTGAATGGGCATACATTCGGCCAACTCTCTTTTATCAATGTACAGTAAACATATTGTCGCGGTTCAACGTAAGCAGTGCACCGAGACGTTGAGTCCGAGAACCGACATCGTGTGTTTTTATGCAGGAGCCCAGAGCAGGCGAGCAAAACAAAAGCACGTCGTCGGTTCTCGGACTCAACGTCTCGGTGCACTGCTTACGTTGAACCACGACACTGGTGGAGGTGCTGGGTATCGATCCCAGTGCCTCTCGCAATATATATAAATATATATTTACCCCTCTCAAGGCACAATTTACTTCCATGTTATATGCTTATTACTATGACGGAGGCATCAGCCATGATTTTTTTCAACGAATGATTGCTGTGATATTTTTTTTCAAAATAAGTATTACACTTTCTTTCATATATTCAGGCTTTTGTGTATTATAATTTGCCTTTTTTGCTAATAATCTGTATACTGTTTGTTGAACATGTAAATATTATTACTGCTATTGTTGTATTACGGTTGTTAACTTATTATATTCTCAACCCTTTTCTTTAAAAAAATAACTTCTGGTGTTAGGGGCGTAGAACACTGTCTACACTCAAGCGGCCCCCAGGAACCTGCATAAATACGCAATACAAACAGTGTAACCGAATTTCTTCGAAAGAACAAAATGCCAGTGATTATCACGTTAAACTATCCCTTATTGCTTTTCTTTGAAACGGTCCTTAGCTATATAGGAATGCTCTAAACATTCTTTGTCATGCCGCCAGCCCCAGCTTGCTTGTAACGCGAGGCAACAAATGACGCGAAAATGATCCATCGCGTAATGACCATCTATGCATGACCACGTAAAAAATAAGAGAATGAACTATTTTCGATAGGGTATATTGTTTGCCATTGGTTCTTCGGCATTTAAAATTTTCTGTGTGCCACTATATTGTCTGCTTGTTACATGACGTCACAAAGCCGAAGAATATCTCCCTCTAAATGTGATTCAATAGGCTAGCTGCCAATCACATAAGCGGCGGCAACTTATAGCATCTGGGATGCAGCATTATGAGCATAAAATATTTCTACTTGCAGCATGATGGTGTTAAGTAGTTTGTACGCGTGTACATCTCTGTGAGCTCTTCCTTGCTGAGAGAAAGATGAATAGAGCAGCACTGCACTTGCGTGATTCTTGCTGTGAAAACTGCTGAGTGAAAACTAACTATCCCGACTCTTAACAGAGCCTCCATAGTGCCAAAAACTTTCTACCTTCTCCCTGATCTGGTAGGACAAGTACCTTCTCCCTGATCTGGTTGGTAGGACAAGTTGTGGGGCAATCTTAAAAGCCCAGTTTCACACTGCGCTTGAGTTCACTACTTTATTCGTGGCCACTTTACAAACTGCCGCTATGGCTCCAAGTATTCATAAGCAAGGCTGATCAGGTTTATCAGAAATTAAAGCGGAAACATTTCTTGGCGTGTCAGTACGGAAAAACTTAAACATCAAAAACGATCCCTCAACTCATCGCCTCCCAAAAGCTTTGACAGAGCAGCGCTAATCTTATATCCTTTTCGATGAAAATTATTTTCCGCAAGCAGCGAATGCTTTGACCGGACCATAAAACGTTTGACCCAGATGTAGTAATATAGGGCCTCTGTTCAGCGCTTGCCTGCCCTGCAATACTACAGCACAAGACGTGAAAGTGTCGCATAGACGACCCGCACTGCAAAGACCCTACAAAGAAAAACATGATAGCGGAAATGTTTGCAAAATTTCAATATGATGTAATATTGCCACGTAATATAATCATTCTCCTGTAAGACCAAAACTGAGTGATTACTGTTGTGACAGAAAATTTTGCCTTTGTAGAGAGGAAGAAGAATATGTGCCACAGTGGGTCACTCCTGTCGCGAGAGGAACCGAGTGCAAGCTGTTGCCCCGAGCACTGCGATTCCTGAGTTGGTTGCCACCGCCAGCTTTCCGTATCAATAGAACTGCTGTGCAAGTACTACTTACGCCAATAAATCCCGTTTCAGAGCGGTGAACGTGCTGGGTAACTCAACCTGGAACTGCGCAACAGGAAACTACCAGCCATACCATAAATGGCTTAAGAAAACACCCAGCTAGGTATGACCTAGCCTCCAATGGTCATCGTGCGCACTGCGCTACGCGTGCGCGATCCACTTTTTTCGACGGTACCGATGAGCAAGACGTAGAAGATTGGCTGTCGACATTTGAAAAGGTAGGCGCAAGCAACAAGTAGGACGACCCTTCGAAGCTGCAATATGTACCCTTCTACCTGAAGAGGTAGCGAGTCTCTGGTTTAACAACCACCACTTGGAATTCGCCTCTTGGGGTGCTTTCAGGCTACGCATTCCCGATGTGTTCAGTCGCCCTGAGGTACGCAAACTTCCTGCCGAACACCGCCAATGGGGACGCACACAGCTTCAGGAGGAAGGCTTCACAAGCTACCTCGAGGATGTGCTCGACGCGTGCAAGTGCCTTGACCTTTCAATGATATAAGCAGACAAGATCAAACACATCTTGAAGGGGATAGACGAAAACGCCTTCCAAATGCTGCTGGCCAAGGACCCAAGTACCGTGCCTGAACTCGCTACTCTTTGCCAGAGCTTCGAGGAATTTCGCAAACAACGGGTCATGACATGGCGTCCAGAAGCTACAGACGAAACTCGCAGCATTGACCCTTGGTGGAGACCACAACACAATAATTTCGAAAATCAAACAATATATGCGCGAGTAGGTGGTCCGACAACTTTCGAGCTTCTCGTATCTACCGGCAACGGTTCCCTTTTCTGAGCATCTCCAGCCCGCCATCACGCAGGTAATACAGGCGCAGGTCTCTGAGGCAGTGCCGTCCGTTTCTCAGACAACACCTGTGACTGCGCCATTGACTTGCGCTGCTGTCTCTGATACTCCGCCACGACCTCCGCTTGGGCCAACTCCACAGCCTCTACGAGTACCAACGACGCCATTTACAGCACCCAGCAGCGCTATAACGTAAACCCTTGGCGCACAGTTGACAATCGCCCCATCTGTTACGCATGTGGATATCCAGGTTACGTCGCGCGCTTCTGTCGCCGGCGCTTCGTAACGGGCCCGGATGCAGCTACGAGGTATTCTGACTACTCTTTCCTGGCCCCGTACAACGTCGCAACGAGAACTGCCCCGTGAATGCGACTGACATTCAGTGGAACGTCACCCATTACCAACCGAAATAGGCCACCACCCTGGTGCCGACTACCGACCAGTTGCTTATCCTCACCACGCCACTACCGTTCTCCGTCCCGTCTGCTTCGCCGGCCGAACGCCGAATAGACGGAAAACTGACTGCCGCAGCTCCAGAAGCACGAGCTCCGAAAGGGTCACATTGTAGAAGTTCTCGCCCGTCCCCTACGAATGTTCTGGAAGTGTTTGTTGAATGTCTACGAACTGTTGCACTTGTTGACACCGGTGCCACCGTATCTGTGATGAGTCAAAAACTCTGCCGTTCAATACAAAAAGTGATGACGCCACCTTCCGACGTTTCGCTGAATACCGCGAGCGCGGAACCAATTCGACCAAGTGGAGCATGTACGGTGAGAGTAATCGTTCAAGACCTCCTGTACCACATCGAGTTTCTCGTGTTGAGCACTTGTTTATTCGACGTGATACTCGGATGGGACTTTCTGTCGCGCCATAACGCTGTAATTGACTGCGCTCACGCGCAGATGGCGTTTTCCGTGTTTTCTGATGTACCATCTACCGACAATGAGCGCACTCATCTTGGAAAGCTTCTTGTTTCTTCCGACATTGATTTTCCTCCTCTCAGTGCCTTCGTTGTCCCCGCCAATCGCACTGAATTATCTGATTATACAGTTGTGTTTTCCCCATCTGACGTTTTCAGTTGCCGCCAGGGTACGTCTCAACAATACACCGCTCTGCCACTTCACCAAGATACTTACAGAATTGTCGTATGCAATTCTAGCTCATGCCCTCTCATCTTAAGAGCTCGAGAAACACTGGGATATGTTTCTGTGGGTGAGAACCTTACTGTGCCTATTGAGTCCCATGACACTGGCCAGCAACTTCAATTGAATGCTGTTACTCCTCTTTTTACACGGGATGACTACTCCTCGGATATCTTCAATCACTTAATCGACAGCAAGCTTCCTCCGGATCAACTAGACCAGCTAATAACCCTTGTGCATCAATGCCGAGATTCATTTCACCTTCCTCAAAAGGCACTAGGTGAAACTAACACCATCGCTCACACAGTCTACACTGGAACGCACCCTCCTTCCCGGCAACGCCCCTACCACGTATCACCCTAGTAACGAAGTGTAATTGCAGAGCAGGTAGGCGATATGCTTCAGCGTGGTGCCATCAAGCAATCTTCTAGCTCCTGGTCTTCACCTGTTGTGCTAGTGAAGCAAAAAGATGGTCCAATCAGGTTTTGTGTCGACTACTGGCGACTGAACATAATTACACGAAAAGATGTATACGCTCTTCCCCGCATCGACGACGCTATCGATTGGCTACATGATGCCGAATTCTTTTCGTCACTGGGCTTACGTTCAGGTTACTTGCAGGTTCCGATAAAAGTGTGTGACCGTCCCAAAACAGCGTTCGTAACGCTGGATGGCCTATACGAACACATGGTTATGCCATTCGGTCTGTGCAATGCTCCTGCAACGTTTGAACGGATGATGGACAGCATTTTACATGGTCCAAAATGGCAGATATGCTTATGTTACCCTAATGATGTTATCGTATTTGCTCCTGATTTCTCTACTAAGGTCGACCGTCTGCGCACATTTTTTCAGTGCCTTGCTAAGGCAAACTTTCAGCTTAATCTGAACAAGTGCCACTTTGGGGCTCACCAAGTTACTATATTTGGTCATGTACCAAAGGATGGAACTCGCCCTGACCCCGACAAATTTTAAGCCGTAGCCCACTTTCGGAAGCCGACTTCACTCAAAGATCTTGGAACCTTCATCGGCTTGTGCTCGTATTTTTGACGTTTCCTCCACAACTTTGCATCAATAACAGCCCCACGTACGCAACTACTGAACGTTCCAGCTAATGTTTCTAACTGGACCCCGGCATGTGACGACGCCTTCCTTACACTGCGCCGCCTGCTTACGTCACAACCAATTATACGCCATTACGACCCATGTGCCCCCACTGAAGCACACACAGACGCCAGTGGCATTGGTCTGGGAGCAGTACTCGCGCAACGAAAGCCCCGTATTCCGTGGCACGTCGTCGCATATGCAAGTCGCCCACTCACGAAAGCCGAAATAAACTACTCGGTAACTGAGAAAGAATGCCTCGCAATCGTATTGGCGTTAAGCAAGTTTCGTCGTTACTTGTACGGGCAGAGTATCGACGATGTGACAGATCACCCCGAACTTTGTTGGTTGGCGTCACTACAAGACCCTTCACGTCACTTTGAATGTTGGGCTCTTCGCCTACATGAATTCGTCATTCGTGTCGTCTACCAGTGAGATCCAGCGCAGACCTGCATTCGGAAGCCAACTTCCCCATCGCTCCGATTTCTCTCCCAAGCATGCCGTCTGAACAGCGGAAAGACGCACGGATAACATCTCTCCTTAACATTCTTTCCGACTCCTCAACATCTGCGTACCCACGAGCTCTTCGCCGCCAAGCCAAACTAGATACGGGACGCGCAACTATACCGCAGAAACTACTTCGCGTATGGCCGTAAATTACTCTTGGTTAAACCACGCCACATCGCGTGGGAGTGTGCAGAGCATGACGAAGAACACGACTCCAATGGCACATGGGAGGAATGGGAGGCACTGCTGTCTAGCCCAGCCCTGGTGGATCAGCTGCGACTGATCCACAGAGCTGAACAGATGGCTCATGCCATTGGAGCCCTGGTATAGGGGCACCACCCTGCCGGACTGTCTTCGCTCTTCACCCTGTATATTCCTCGGGGCACTGGAGTTATAGCCTGTCTGGATTATGTGCATAATAAAGTTTTCTACTACTACTACTACTATGCGATCGAATGTCTGTGTGTATTTTCATGCCGACCCACAACACGCTCACGCGGGTGTGTTAAAAACGTATCACCGGATCCACCAGCGCTACTATTGGCGTGGTATGTACACCTGTGTAGAAAATACATTAGGTTGTGGTCATTATGCCAACGACAAAAGACAGTGGCCCATTCAGCCGGCTTATTACAGCCTCTATCGTGACTGGTACGCCCTTTCGATCCTGCTGGAATCAATCTATATGGTCCCCTTTCGTACACTGCCGCTGGAAATCGATGGATCATTGTCGGTATCGACCATCTGATGAGGTATGCTGAAACAGCTCTACTACCTACAGCTGGTGCACGTGACATAGCCGATTTGTCTTGCGACGCTTCGTACTGTGTCATGGGGCACTACGTGAACTACTGAGTGATCGAGGGTGTGTCTATTTATTCAAAATTGTACGACAACTCCTTCGGGCATGCCGCACGGTTCACCGCACCTCTACAGCCTACCACCCGCAGACTAATGGTCTAACTGAGCTTTTCAACCAAACGCTAGAAGACATGCTCCCCGTGTGTGTATATTCCGACCAATCTAACTGGGATGTCATTCTCCCATTTGTGACTTATGCTACAACACTGCGACGCAGTCAACCACTGGCTTCTCACCTTTCTTCTATATGGGCGTGAGCCGTGTCTCAGCCTTGACACCATTTTGCCGTATCGTCCCGACGTCTCAGAGTTGAACCTTCTTTCTGAAATTGTGCACCACGCTGAAGAGTGTCGTCAGTTGGTCCAATCATTCACATTTTACAAGCACTCGAAAAAAACTACCACGACCACGACCAGCAAGTGGAGACTTTTGCCATGGGCTTGCTCGTCTGGCTCCGACTTCCCTTCCACTCCCCAAGTCTGTCCTCTAAGTTTGCCCCCAAGTTTCACGGTCCTTATCGCCTCGCCGAACGTCGATCTCATGTCACATACGTGATCGATCTGGTCACGCCATCTACAGACAGGCGACGCCTTGATAGTGAGACTGTCCACCTGGGTAGTCTCAAGCCCTAACACAACCCACTCCTACTCTCGTCACCTTCACTTGCCAGGATGGCTCGTCTTCGTCGCCGGGGTATTGTAGAGAGGAAGAAGATTATGTGCCGCAGTAGCTCATGCCTTTAGCGAGAGGAGCCGAGCACAAGCTGTTGCTCCGAGCGCTTTGATTCCGGTGTCGTTTGCTGCCTCTACTTTCCGTATCAATAGACCTGTTGTGGAAGTACTACTTACGCCAATAAACCCCGTTTCACCTTACTTGTTGGTTTCCCTAGCGTGCAGCCAAAAGTGACAACTGTACAGAATAGGGGGGGGGGGGCTCATCCCCCCTATTTTTATGTATAAAACAGGGTGGGGCAAGGGAGGCTGAGCCCTCCTTGCCCCACCCTGAGTGCACAACCAGGCATCGTGCAAGATGTGGAAGAGCTTGGTAAGGTACGATGCAGTGACCATAGAGTGGTAAGGTCTTGAATTTGCCTAGACTTGAAAAAGGAATGACAGAAACTGATACGCAAGAAGCCAATCAATGAGCTAGCCCCGATAGAGAAAGTACAAAAATTCAGAGTTTCGTTTCAGTACACATTCTTAGCTCTTATAGACAAAACTGACTTTTGCATTGAAGCAATAAATGATAATCTGCGAATACCATTTCGGAGTGTGCAATGAAAGTTGAAGGTACGGGCACTATACAGGACACTAGAAAGCTGTCGCAGGACACGAATAACCTCTTCAAGAAAAGTCAAAGCATTAAAGCCTCACACACAACAGCAAAAAAAAAAACTGACAGAGCTGTCGAAGTTGATTAATAAGCGTAAGGTAAGCGACGTAAAAAGCTACAACATGGAAAGTATTCAACGTGCTCTAAAGAATGAAGAAAGCATCAAAGTGATGAAGAGGAAACTTGGGATAGGCAAAAAATAGATGTTCGCACTAAAGTACAAGGAAGACAAAAATTCTACCGATTGGAATAACATAGTTAAATTAGCGGAGGAGTTTTACAGAGATCGGTAGAGTAGGTGGGACAACCACGGACATATTCTAAGAATAAGCAGCAACCCGGATGACATCCCACCAGTAATCATAGAAGAAGTCAGGAAAGCCTTGGAGGGAATGCAAGCTGCTGGTGATGGTCAGGTAACATCGAATCCGCTGAAGATGGAGGACGCATTGTCTTTGAAACAAAAAATTACATCATATCTATGGACATAATGATGATGCGTGAGGCAAAACGTCTGTTCGTCCACCCATACATGCATGCATTCATGTGTCCGATCATGCTCGAGAATGCCAACGGCGCGCGGGTAGCACCGACGAGACACGAGCCAATGAAGCCGAGTGCAAGCGTCTTCAACGCGCCCGCTCTTCCTCTTCATCCATGCCCCAACAACAATCCGCCACGTACGGCGACTATCCAGAAGAGAGAGAGCTAGACTCGTTCCCCACATACCTAGGCACAGCCAGCGCAGCCGCCAATGGGAGAGGAGCGGTACACCTCCATCTGGAATATCCTCACTCAACTGGAGTTAGTATGCACTTCTATGAGACAGCGCCTATTATTATACTGTTCGGGAGATACTGCCTTCATCTTTTCTCGTCTCACTTTCTTTCAGCGACGCGTGACGCATGACAAGGTTAAACTAAGAGGAGCTTCGCCCCTAAAACTAGCCGCCCAGTTGACGAAATTTCTCCTCATGGGGAGGTTGGCAGAGTATTGAAATCCTTAATAGAAAAGAGGACGAAAAGGACTTGAAGAACTACAGGTTGATCAGCTTGCTCACCATCGTATACAAGCTATTTAAAAACGTAATTGGTAACATAATTAGGAAAACAATAAAATCCAATCAACCCAATGAACAAGCAGGATTTGAAACAGGGTAGTTGACAGTCAACCGCATTAATACCTTTATTCAGCAGGTCAGAGCACACCCAACCATTTTACATGGACTTCATAGATTACGATAAGGCATTCGATTCAGTAGAGATATCAGCAGTGATGCAGACAATGCGGAATCGAGGTGTCGACCTAACTTATATAAATATCCTGGAACGAATCTGCAGCGCATAAACTGCTAGCATAGGGCTCCATAAAGGCAGCGGCAGAATACCAATCAAGAAAGTTGTTAGATAAGGGGGTACGATCGCCTCGCCGCAGTGGTCTAGTGGCTAAGGTACTCAGCTTCTGACCCGCAGGTCGCAGGATCAAATTCCTGCTGTGGCGGCTGCATTTTCGATGGAGACGGAAATGTTGTAGGCCCGTGTGCTCCAATTTGGGCCCCGGTTTAAAGAACACCAGGTGGTCGAAATTTTCGGAGCTCTTCACTACGGCGTCTCTCATAATCATATGGTTGATTTGGGACGTTAAACTCCACATATCAATCAATAAACTGCACTGCAAAATAGGTTGCAGTGCACTTGACGTTGTTAAATAGTACTTTTACTTAGTACAGGTTGTAAACGTGGAGCCAAATCACGAGACTGAAGTAACTAGGAGAATAAAAACGGAGTGGAGCACACTCGGAAAGCATTATGCAATCGTGGCTGGTAGACTGCCACTAACCCTCAAGAGGAAGATATATAACAACTGCATTTTGCCGTTACTTACCTACAGAGCAGAAACCTGGAGGCTTACAAAGAGGGTTTAGCTTAAATTCAGAACAACGCAGCGAGCGATGGAAAGAAAACAATGATAGGTGTAACCTTAAAAGCCAAGAAGTTGGAGCAGAGTGGGTCAGGGAACAAACCGGGGTTAAGGATATCGTAGTTGAAATCAAGAAGAACAGATGGTCCTGGCTGCGGCGGCTGCATTCTCTATAGAGGCGAAATTGCTGCAGGCCTGGTGCTCAGATTTGGATGCACGTGAAAGAACCCCAGATGGTAGAAATTTCCGGAGCACTCCACTGCGAACTTTCTCATATTCATATGGTGGTTTTGAGACGGTAAACTCTACATATCAATCAAATCAAGAAGAAGAAATGAATATGGGTCGTGCACGTAGTGCGTAAGCAGGATAACTATTGGCCATGAAGGGTAACTGACTGGATTCGCAGAGAAGGCAAGCGGGTGAGGGGAAGACAGAAAGTTAGGTGGGCAGATGAGAATAGGAAGTTTGTGGGAATAAAGTGGCAGCAGGAAGCACAAGATCGAGTTGACTGGCGGAACATGGAAGACGCCTTTGTTCTGCATGACGGTGATATATAGTGTTTCTTGGCGCAAGGACCACGTTATGGCCAAAGAGCGCCAATACTTGCGACAAAAGATTTGGGCTATGGGTATGATGAGTCGCTGTAAAAGGGCCTAACATTCCTCACTCTAAAGGCGGGTAAACAAATAGGGAATAAAATTATGAGAGTGACATGAAATGTGTAGAGTGAAAACCGGTGGTGCATGGCTCTGATGATAAACTGTGAAGAGATTATAGGGCACGAATGTCTCTCCGGCATCCTTGTCTCCAAGGGCCGCGAAACATGTGCTTTGTAGTGTATGTACGGCAGCAACAACCTTTTGTGAGAGGTTGTTCTACAGATTACCAGGGTAGATCACGTGGAAGTTGCGAACATCTTTTAAAAATGCAAATAATGAATGATGTTTGAAAAGTGCATCTCTACGGAGGAACATCGCCGGGTGAAGAGGCATTTGTTCTCGGTATGATGTTGGAAAATGTTTTTTTTCGAATAGGAGCTAATTCACTGCACTGTATCTAAATATGTAGGACACTAAGGAGTTCGCCGCATTTCTCACACATTGGTGGATCACCACTGGTCAGAAGGTGTGAGTGTGTACTATATGTGTGTCCGAAACGTAACCGACAGAGTGCTACTTCTGTACGGCGTGTTTGTGATGTTGGTGGCCAGTCACCAAGGTAAGGCTTCATTAAATGTAATTTATTATGTACTTGTCCGTCCCATGTACGCGACCAATAGTCCCTCAGCTTTTTTTCTCAAAAAAGGGTTTCAAGTCCATTACGGGGACAGCTACAGATGACTGCGGAGTGTTCGCATGGACTGATGTTGCGAGCTTATCCGCTAGTACGTTTCCCTCAATTTCATGGTGTCCTGGTACCCAACATACTACTACATGCTGTTTCGATGCGTAAGTGGCACAAAGGAGAGAGTATAGTGAAGCAATGAGAGGATTTTTGTACTTTCTAATGGCTTTTAATGTTTTTACAATGCTTAATGAATCCGTGTATATGACTGCATTACTTATTTTTGTTTCTTTAATGTGTTTTGCTGCCGCCAGTATTGCATAGGCTTCAGCTGTAAAAATGCTTGTGTGAGGGCGGAGAATACCGACATCTGAAAAAAATGGGCCCATCGCTGCATACGATATGCCCGCGCGTGTCTTTGATGCATGAGTGAAAAATTCAGGATAGGCATATTTTTGTGCCAATTCCCAGAAATACATCTGAATTTGTAGGGGTGAGGCATGCTTTGTCACAATCATGAAAGATGTGTCACAATTTATAACCTGCCAGTGCCATGGCGGGGCGCATGTAGTAGAGGCAATTACGCGGTGTTCGAGCAATGTGACGCCTGTGTCCAAAGCTAGTGCTCGAACATGCAGCGAGAAGGGCTGTTTCAATGTGGGTCGGTTTTGAAAGAGCTGGGAGCTGGATGTGTCGTTTACAGCAGGGTATGTAGGGTGGGCGGCCTTTGCGGTTATCTTCAAAAATATGTAAAAGACAGGTACAGTTTTTGTGTATGTAGCGACCATTCATCTGAGTCTGCGTAGGGACTTTTCACGGGGCTTGTACGAAAAGCTCCCGTAGAAAGACGAATGCCTAGATGGTGGACAGAGTCCAGCATTTTCAATGCCGTTGGTGGTGCGGACTGGTACACTATCGCCCCATTGTTTAGACGTGTGTGAATAAAGCTTTAGTAGAGGCTCATCAGACATTTTCTGTTGCTGCCCCAACTTGTGCGGGACAGCACCTTTAGGATGTTCATTGTTTTCATGCATCTCTCCTTAATGTACCTAATGTGTGGTATAAACGTGAGCTTCGTGTCTAGAATTATGCCTAAAAATTTCTGTTCACTCTTGACAGCTACGCGCTCACCCTGCAACTCTATATGAGGTTCAGGGTTGAGTTCTCTCTTCCTAGAAAACAGAACACAGGCGCTCTTTAGTTGATTCAGACTGAAACCGTTCTCATCTGCCCATTTACAGACCATGTTAACACAGAGCTGAACCTGTCGCTGGCATGCCGAGAGATTACAGGATTTAAAACCTATCTGTAGATCATCAACGTATGCTGAATAAACGATGTTACGTGGGATGCATGATCGCAGGGAGTTCATTTTGACTACAAAGAGAGTACAACTGAGGACACCGCCCTGCGGTACTCTCGTTTCTTGAACGAACGTTCGTGACAACGCATTGCCCACTCGAACACGAAATGTACGATTGGACAGACAATTTTCGATAACACTTAGCATATTACCTCGTATACCTAAATGTGTGAGGTCTCTCAATATTCCAAAACGCCATGTTGTATCGTATGTCTTGTCCATGTCAAGTAAGAGAGATAGGAAAAACTGCCTATGAATGAAAGCTTCGCGTATTTGCGCCTCTATGCGGATGAGATAGTCTGTGGTGGACAGATCCTCTCGGAATCCGCACTGATATTGGTCGAGGAGCTTATTTGATTCCAAAAAATTTATTAATCGGCAGTTTATCATCTTTTCAAATAATTTGCAGAGGCAGCCAGTCAGAGCAATAGGCCTGTAACTCGATACGGAAGATGGATGTTTGCCCTGTTTAAGAATAGGTATTACTATGGCCTCTTTCCACGCAGAGGGAATCTCGCCAGAAGCCCATATGGAGTTATACAGACAGAGAAGAGTTTTTGTGTTTCTTGAGGTAAGTGTTTAGGCATCTTATATAAAACACGGTCAGAGCCTGGGGCTGATTTGTTGCAGCAGTTTAGCGCTGCCTGCAACTCAGCCAAGCAGAAAAGTCTGTTGTATGGCTCATTTTTTCCACATTTACGTTCAAGTTTTTGCCTTTCTACTCTCTCTTTGTATCGTTTGAACGTTTCAGAATAATGCGATGAGCTGGACACATGTTCAAAGTATGCTCCCAGGGAGTTTGCTTGATCCTCAAGGCTGTTACCCTCTGTGTCTACTAGAGGGAGTGAGTGTGTCTGTCGGCCTCTTATGCTATTCACTCTGTTCCCGACCTTAACTTCATCAGTATAGGAATTAATGGCTGACAAAAACTTCTGCCAGCTTTCTCTCCTAGCCTGCTGGCGCGTCCTTCGCCCTTGAGACTTTACTTGTTTGAAATTGATCAGATTTTCCGCAGTTGGGTGGTCACACAATAGACACCACGCTTTATTCTGCTTTTTGTGAGCATTACTGCAGTTTTCGTTCCTCCACGGGACACGACGTCTGCAGGGACCACAACTTGTCTGGGGGATACATTTTGAAGCACTGTCAATAATAAAAGCAGTGAAATACATAGCGGCAGAGTTGATTCCTAGAGAGGAAATCTCGGCCCTTGATGCCTTCGTCCTGCAGTGAGCGTAGACAGGCCGATGATGAAGAAGCCTCACGACATAAGATAAGCTTTAAGTCTGTGGTACGAAAAAAAGGCGGCTGTTACAGATGCGCTACAGATGAAATGCACTAAGCATATATATAACTTTCGAACAGCCGTTCCTTCATAATAATTTATTTGTAATATATGCGTTAAGTCGTGCGAAAAAAAAAACGTCACAGTGATACGCACGATACCACCTTCGGAGTCACGTTGCTATAACTGCAATGAAAGGATATTGTATTTTTGTTTGCGACTTCCTATGTTTTCTTTCTTCCACAGCATCTTGAGAATGACATTTTGTTATCGCGATAACTTGCTGCATAACACGCTTGGCATTGGAGGATGGTATTACACATCACATGCAATTAATCACAAATAAGAAAGCACAACAACCTGCACTTAGCATACTTTATGTAGAGTCAGCTGCTTCTGTTTGGAAGAGCCAGATCAGTGAGAAGGCCGGTGAGAGACAGATGACTCTTTCACGATAAGTTTCAAGGTTATGCTGGATGAATAATGCTCGTTACTTTGGAAGGGGCTGTCACCACCTTACCGGCTTTAAATTCTTCAACAGCTATGCAAGAATTTATAGAGGTATATGCGTTCTTCATTCACTTCGGGGAGCAATTTACGCTACAAAAATTCTAAAACTTCATTGTTTCAATTTTATTGTTTGTAAGAAGGTCGTTCCAAATATCCATGAATGGCTCCGGAGGGAAGAAAACGGCCGGGTCCGCCTGGTTGTACTGATATCGCGTCGACGCCAGATGCTGGCCCACCCCCTTGCTAGCAGCAGCTGCGTGTCATTCAGAACCGAAAAGACCGTTTGTGTCCATATAGATGACTTGCAGACTATACTTTTGTAGAGCTTTTATAGGCATTATTCTCCCCCTTTTTTGTGGTAATCAAGAGAAGGTCACGTGTGATCACAACAGTTTGGGCACATTGTGAAGGTGTTCTCAGAGCTGCCGGAGTAGGTGTTGACTGCTCTTGGCAAACGTGAGTTTTCTACTACCATACTGTGAGCCGTGCTCCTATCTATAGAACTTGAAACATCTGAGGTGCCGGATGTGTGATCTGACCTGACGCCTACTGTGGCTCTCTCAATTGACGCGATAGGTTAAACGTGACGTTTATAGTTTGTTACAACAAAATAGCAGCCATACCAACGTGTTAGATACAGAGTGGGCAACCAGTTGGTGCTACATGACAGGCGATAGAGAGAATGACTGTTTTGGCAGCGAAAAAATGGTGAGCAAATTTATTGGCGATTTCACAAAGACAAGCCGGAAGCTTCGAAAGTGCTTTTATTGGAACGTCGAAAGGATTGCAGTAGTTAAAATGTCATGAGGGAAAATCTCTCAAAAGCATCCACGCAGATTTCGGATGTAGTCATTTGACAGTCACGTTTACTCTGCAAACATTGCCAAATTCGCATAGATAGACATCTAAATTAGAGCCCTTTTCTTTTCACGATTCTGTAGAATATAGTGGGACTGTAAAACGCCTACCTACAAAGTATGAGCGATTACTTTAGGGCATGGTGTCGGCAGGATTTTGTTTTGAGGGCGTGGGGTGCAAACCAGTGTTGCATCTCAGCTGTTTTGGGGGAGGGGGGAGCATGCACCCCTGTCCGACTCCCATGCTTCAGGGAGATACATTTGTCTACATGCAAACAATAAAAGGCACTCATCTGGGTCTTTCACACGCTTGGAAAGCAAAAAGTCTAGATAGTTTTTTTCATACGAAACTGATTGGTTGATATGTGGGTTTCAACGTCCCAAAACCACCATATGATTATGAGAGACGCCGTAGTGGAGGGCTCCGGAAATTTCGACCACCTGGGGTTCTCTAACGTGCACCCAAATCTGAGCACACGGGCCTATTTTCATACGAAACTGCGTAACGCCATGCACAGTGTAAGATCGCGTCCATTAAAAGAAGCCTTTTAATGACTACTTTTATTCGGCCTTTCGACACACCTGTGCTGATTTTTGCATATCTCGCGGAGCGCAGAAGCAATGCTCGCCCAATGGAAAAATAATTCCAAATGCTGTTCCGATAAGCTTTGAAAGAAACAGCAAGAAAAACGAAAACGAGTTAGTAAAGACCTCACTATGCCTGAAGCTGGTCGTTCGCCTCCAGTGCGTTGCCGAGATAAATACCGTGTACCGATATAGCACTCGAAAATATGTTGGTTATTGTTATCTATTCCAAGGTTTCGGTTCAGTTAGTTTTGCTTCTATAAGAAGCCTCTTCGGGGCCCGAGAGGCGCTGAGAGGTCCCAAAGCCGGGTATTTTTATCAAGAAACTGTTTTGACTATCATTGTGATAATGCGTATTGGCAAGAAATAAATATGTTCCAGTGCCAGAACGTGAGTCATTGGGTGCGATGTCAACTGCGCAGGCGCGCCCTCACTGTGCACCCGTAACAAACTAAATCCGCTTTGGTTCCACAGGGTACAGGCAGACAGAGAGACTAAAGCGCGAAAATAAATAGAATTGAAATAGGTGTCCCCACACGATCCCAAATAAAAACGGGGCTTAATTGGTTGCTTGCTATAGATGCGATGTCGTCGGGACCACGCTCTTCCTATAGAGAAGACGCTTATGCCAGGAGCCAGAATGGGAATAGATCGCGGGCTGTATTTTTGTTAGTCACAACTATTATAAGCCATAAAAAAGCTTAGAGCGAGTCATTTCCACACATATGTTAAATAATAATATTGGACAAACTTTCCAACAAAATGCAAGAAAAAGATTGCTTACGCATTTTTCTTGCTCGCCACGGTGCCTCGGCGGCTTTGGTGGCGTGTTGCTAAGCACTTTATTGTGAGGTCACAGCTTAGACACGGCGGCCGTGTTTAAATGGATGCAAAATTTGAGAGAACTCTTGTGCTTAGATGTAGGAATTCCCCATTGACAGAACCAGGGATCCCAAAACGATCTGGTCTTTATTACGATGTGATATATGTACGTTATGGCATGAAAACTAAGGAGTTTCTGAAGTTTCTTTGAGCGAGCCGCTTCATTGATTGGTCATGACACTCATGTGTGTGTGTGTGTGTGTGTGTGTGTGTGTTTCTGCTTAACTCTTTCATTCTTTTCCCCACATCCCAACTAAGATGAATGTGTGGGTTTTACTGACGAAATATAATGAAAATCATGTTCTAAAAAGGTTCAAAAGCCCCCCTCCCCTCTTTGAAAAAAAAATTGCTGCCTACGGGCATGTACTGCACTAACCGAATTGCTGACAGTGCTGAATGCAATGTATGCTCCCCCGAATAAAGTATTCAGCATTTATTCTGTTGTTTTTTACACACTTATTATGCATGCTACTTTAATAATGATGTTGGGTATCCGAAACATTATACTCAATATCGTCGCTTGCTATGGCTGTACACCAGGAATTCCGGCTTCACATCTGCTCTTCTCAATCAATTGCGGTGCGTTATTGCAGTGGCTGATTCTTTATCTGCTTAGTGCACGGCACTAGCAGAGAAAAAGCAGAACGAGACGCGCTTGATGAAACGGATGGGGCTGAATTCGTGACAGATTCCACAGATGAAAAAAGCGCAAGAGCAGCTCATTTTGATGCACTCATGCAGTATTCAGTATGCACAAACGTTTCTTGAAGCAGCGCGCAGTAAAAAAAATGGCAGAGAATTATTTGTTTCGTACTGAGCATTGCAGAAGAAAATTAGGGAAACAAAGACTGACATTGTTTCAACCCCTGCGCTTCCCAGTGCTGCGCTAGCAGTCCTCACTGATCAAACAGTGCCCACTGGCTTCCGTTGCCCTGTGTGTAGCTCGCTAGGCCCCAGGTTTGGGTAGCAAAGAGCTACTTCGCTACTGGCATTCTGTCGCTAGTTAGATGTTTCTGTTCATCGCTACTCTGATTACTTGTGGATCGATGCGACGTCCTGTAATTTCCTCCGCTGAGCCCGGGGATGGCGAAAGCATGACCACGAGAGCAGCGGCAAAGGGTAAAATGTTCTGTTGTCGTCAAACACCACGCGGGGCGACTGAGTTGGCGTAGGCATAGTCCTGGGTTCTGTATACTAAAACCATTAAGCGTTCTATAGGCTATACACCTCTTAGCCTCGATAACGCAACGAACTCACATTGTCTCTTTTCCGAACCGACGCTCCTCGGTCCTCGGTCACCTGCTCAGTTGACGACACTCACCATTTATTATTTCGTTTGTACTGCATAACTAAAATGGGTAATATAACGAGTGTGATACTGATACCTAAATAGAGGCATCTCAGGGAACAGCAGCTCTAGGTAGGCTTCTTGCTTTGAGGCAGGGCTGTTACTTGCTGAACAATAAGCGCTGGTGTAGCCTACACCCGGTAGATGGTAATCTCTAGCCCCCGAATATTACTGATGACTGCTTATTTGCATGTACACGGCTTATCAATCAAAGAAAATATGTTTTTTGCGTGGCACTACAGGCCAGTTTATTATCCGCATATATTTGGCAGTTCCGCCAAGCTGCATGACTTTTCTGAGACGAAGCTTGATTGATTGATTTGTCGGGTTTAACGTCCCAAAACCACGATATGATTATGAGAGACGCCGTAGTGGAGGGCTCCGGAAATATCGACCACCTGGGGTTCTTTAACGTGCACCCAAATTTGAGCTGAGACGAAGCTTCCCACTCCGTTTTCCTCTGTAATTTTTCTCTTTGCTTGCCTCGTAAGTCTTGTATCCATGTATCACACGGCGTGAACGAAGTTGACCCAACGTACGTGTTCATTCACTCGACTGGTTGACGAGTTCATTATCACAGGACGGACACCGGGTGCGTGTATGTTGTACCGTTGCGCAATCGTCACCACAGCCGCGCCGCTTGTCCACCTTGCGTTCTCGCTCACTGTCATTGCAGCGACCTTATTTTAAGCCTTCATCGTTTCCTTCCTCGACAGCTAGGAAGTGTACAGAAGACTCTTCCAGTTTGTTATTTTTGCTGACTTCGACGAAAAAAAAACGAACTCACTGACTGCCTGGTTGCACGTCTGAAAGATTTGTTCTCGCATCGGAAAGCCCAAGATTTACTGTCACATTATTTGGTTGTCCTCTACTCGGGTGTACTTATTTAGAGAATAATCCGGGCATGAGTCGTGTCCACAATTTTGTTTTGCAGGAAGTGTTATATGACGTAGGCGTAACGTTTATTTAGATTCACGTGTAAATAAAACTTAAGTTAGGTTTTGCAAAAGGCTTTGCTTGCATAAAGCCCCAATATGACTATGAGGTAGACGTCATAGCAATGAATTGAAGGGCTCCATTCTTCCAGAATAAAACCTCCTTCCTACGAGAAATTATTTAACTATGTCGTAAGTATAAGTAAGTTTGTGTTTCCGCTTCTTGCCCAGAAATTCTGCACACAGCAGTGTGAATTCGCGGCTGCTGGAATGTGATTACGTGCACTGGTATTCCGACGCCTTTTAATTTAACGCCCGGTTTCATGAACCCCGAACTGCTTATGCGCTGCTTGTATTGATCAGAAACTGTCTCTACGGATCACTGTATTTTGCAGCTCGAGAACTGTACATGTTTCAGACTTGTTGACCATGACTGCGCTGTTGCTCTGCGAATGGCGTCAGAAAATTGTAAAAGCAAAAATATTAGTGTCTCTTCTCGGAAAAATTGGAGCAAATGGAGCTAGATGCTCGCGTGACTGTACTACTTTTTTTTCTTATTTCCCTCCTTCCTTGCAAACCTCTACTGTTACCACTTCTGAGAATAATCCTGTCACTAATCCTGTGATCGGAAAGGCAATCGCCGGGCATATTGCCCGGCAATTGCTGGAGGGGGGTGGGCTGACATATCGCCACCCCTCCCCAAACGCAGCACGAATGCTTGGAAAACTGGGATCAGGTTCCTTTAGTGCGGCAACGAATATTATTTGTAGTCCAAAGACCAAGTCATAGCCAAGATTCGACAACATAAACAAAATATATCCGTAGTTAGGGCAATAAAATCTTTGCATGCGCATATTCATGCACATTCGACTAGTCAGTTCGCTATATTACTCTGATGATATTTTTACTTGAGTAATGAGTCGCTTACACTGCAGGCTATTTAAAAAATATATTTTAAAAGTGGTTGCAGCGCTGGCCAGTCAGGCTCCAAGCTCGAGCAGCAAGCGACCTTCATTCTTTTCGTCGGGCGCACACCCGTGTCGACAGTACGCATTCTGGCAGCCTACATGTAGTGATATTTAGGAGTACGGAAACAATAAAACCCATCACGCTATAAATACAGTCTCATGCATTACAAAATCTTCAGAACACTGATGGTCTTAAAATATTTACCAATGATGCGCCGTCCACAGGTTCTTGGAATGTGTGCCGAATGTTTCTATTCTAGGAAAGCATCCGTGGAAACTCCAGCACTGCTTATAGTTGTTTCCTCCGTGTCCAAGTCATCACGCTTTTTCACCGACTCTCCGTCGCCACCCGCTTATATCAAGCCGTGGTGGAGTTCACGTATATTTCGCAACACTCAGATGTGCGCAGCACAGTAAGAGCCAGGGAACGGACTAGATCCTTCTAGCATGTTCTACCGCGCATACGGACACGTTCCGGTGGCCGGCGCGTTGGCTTTTCTTAATACCTCGATGCTGCCTGGCGTTCGCTTTCACGGCGTGCGTTGCTTGTGGAGGAGCTCAGGTGGTGTCGCTTTCGAGAAACGACCGTAGCTGACGTCATTAACTGCGGCGTGTGATCAGCCGGTGCCGTTGGTTTTGGCACGCTTTTGAGACTGGTTCCAGCGCTCGTGTGGGACAACCGCCTTCATTATTGTTGTCTTCATGCACTAGTGTGCAAACAACTATAGCGTCAAGGACCTGTGAACAGCCAGTATTGTGGCACATTTGAGACATTTGAAAACCAAATTTCAGAGTACACCACCTTTTTATTTTTAATGCAACTGGCAATGCTGCTCGAGGAGTATGGACCTAATAGGATTAGACGTATGACCCTTGATGATTACCTGTTCCCGTGAGAATGCGCTACTCGGCGTGATCGGGCTCACGGAGCCCTGCAGCTGCGAACTTTTACGAACAAAATCGATTTGTCTCTGTGTATATAGATATTTAATAGCGATAGCAACTATATGGACTTACTCAGCTGGATTTCGCTGCCGTCGTTGGCATCTGCACTGATGACCACCGTAATTTACCGTATATGTACGTGAAGCTCTATATAAAAAAGCTCAAGAAAGAAAAATAATCCAGAAATATACTCCGGTGAGCGGAATCGAACGACCGACCGCTTGCTTGTGAGTGCGTAGCATTCGCCACTGAGCCACGAAGGAGCATCTCCTTCAACACTGAAATGGCAGGCTATTTATATCTGTCATTTACCACTGGCGAAGCTGATATCAGAAGAACTATCGTGTTTTAAGCATCAACAATGAGATGGCGTGATGAGCGCGCGTCGCCAGATCGTCACGACGTCGCGACGCGCAATCATGCGTTGATCTCCCACGCGTACTTTGCACCACGGAAGGGGGAGGGGTAAACGCTCACATGTGCGTGTGTTATTCTCCTAGTGGGGAGGACCGTACGCCTTTTACCGAACAATTCTGTTATAGTTGCCGGGCGCACAAAGGTCACTGCAATTGTTGCACATCCTCAGTTTGCGAAAAGAGCGCGCTTTTCAGACACAGAGAAGTAACAGCTGAGAAACTAATGTGAATTCATCTGTACCTGTGAGTTCGTTTTGTACGTTCTTTGTGCGTGAGCAACGCGGGGCACGTTTCGATCTGCTTGCCCTTCTTCGCCTGACGTTCCTATTTGTTGCTATCGCATTCCCGGCTTCACTTTTGCGGCAAAGCTGTGACTTTTTTTTATGTGGCTATCAATTCATGTCTCCATTTGTGTCATTTGTCTTATTCCCTTTCATCCTATATTTCTCTTTTCTTTCCTCTTATCTTCCTTTCCTGTGCTTTCCCTTTCCCGAAAGAACACAGAGCTGTGTCTGTTTCGGTGCTAAATGTCTACCTGTTCCCACTTTAGGACGAAAGTAGTTTATGCCGGAATCCACTGATACTACAGCGACGTATTCCTGTCATGAGAAGTGACGACAAAGAAATGACCCGATCAGATGGCCAAATAAAAAAAATCTGTCATAGGGAGTCATACCCAGGACCCTTCGAGCCGTGACAACAGATGCTGGGCATTCCATCGACCTCACAGAAGTCACGCACTCTGGAGACTTTAGAAACGCGCCGTTTGTATCTCACACTTTCCTCGCACGCTACGTAAAGAGAAGTAGTGCATCATAACCATTGCCTCCGCGATTAGCTTCCGGAACGCGTCGTTGTTACGCATACGTCTAATTTGGCGAGTTTCAAATAAAAGAAATGTAATTTCGCCAGTGCCTGAGCACAACGCGAAGTGGCGACTTTAGCCGAAGCAAGCGTTCGTAGCCTCGGCCTCAATCAAGCATCCATCCATAGGAAATATAGCTCTGTGTACTGACCACCACTAAACATCAGTGGCACTGTGGCGCGCACCAGCGTCGCCTGACTTTAGCATCACGTTGTACGGTCCTGTAGCAGCCAAACGCCAACAAACATCGTGCAAGCTCCCCTATACTATTGCTTATTTGATATATGGGGTTTAACAATCCAAAGCCACCATGTGATTATGAGAGACGCTGTAGTGGGGAGCTAAAAAAATTTCGATTACCTGGGGTTTCTTAACGTGCACCCAAAGCTGAGCGCACGCGCCTACAGCATTTTTGCCTCCATCGAAAATGCAGCCGCCACAGCCGGGATTTGATCCCGCGACCTACGGGTCAGCAACCGAGTTTCTTAGCCAATAGGCCACCACAATGGGGCCCCCCCTTTATTATTACAGTAAACAGTCAACTACTATTATAAGGATACGTTTTACTTTCGTGTTATACGTATTCCTGTCACTAAGGAATAAAAATTTTGGTGTATTTAAACTAATAATAATAATAATAATAATAATAGTAATAATAATAATAATATTATTAATAATAACAATAATAATGATAATAATAATAAAATTTGCAGTATGTCACCATGACACTGAAATTTCTTGCTTTCATATAAAAAATTGCCAGATCTCATGTATACCTTGGGAATCGGTGTTATGTAAAGCATGCGCGTGGAAAGACACTGTGATGTATTTTTTTTTTTGCGAAACCTCATAAAGTCGCGCTAAAGACATTTAGAAGTGCACGCACAAACATACGTTAAACAGCCCCGTATGTTTTATATAACCAGTTTTATTTTACAATTCCAACAGCAAGATGAAGTAACACCAGAAGTGGTAAACTGGTATCAAGAGCTCGCTAGGAAGGTAGCGCGGGACACTGCTACATAAATGAACTTCCGTGGATGGCAGCTAGCTACAATGTACGTTAAACCAGCGTGACGGCTATATCACAAGAGTACATATATAGTGTTTATTTAATTGGATAGTCAGCTCTGCAGATACAATTGGCGTTGGACAAACATTAAGGTCTATTTAGAAAGTAGTTAAGAGAGCTGGCGTGACTCAATGGTATAATACTGGATTGCCCGGACGAATACTGGGGTTTAATTCCTGCTGAAACCCTCACATTTAATCTTTGCATACATCGGATCAAAGCTGCCCATGTAAGCTTTTTCTCAACGCTTACGTGTTTAAATTACCCTGTGTGTTATATGAATGTTATTATGTTATATATAAACTGTCAAACACCTGCGGATTATACCCACATACCAGTGGCATGTACCCATCCGCAGGTATATATGTACCACTGTCTGGCGGAAAGAGTTTACGGCGTACGTGACGGGATTGTCACATTATTCCTGTCATGACCAGCGAGTCGTATTCGTCCAGTCATTTCACCCTGCCACTCTAATTTTGGTTTACCCCAAGTAAAGGGGTGATCACGAGAGCACCCAAACGTAGGCGGCTGGATAGATAGACAGATACGTAGACAGACGCTCCAAGTGCCTGAAGTACACAAAACAAATGCTTTGTATTAAAGAAACTTAGCCAGGAATAAGGAGATGAACAACAGCAACAGATAAACTAGACTGATTACACTATTGACAAAACTTTACTTTGTGTTTCTCAGTACTATAAAATCTGGAGCAAGCGTCCAGAAAAGTCATTCGACGAGAATTGAAGGGGGGGGGGGTGCATACTTGGTTATGTATAAATCTTCAATATGCGACGGAAAAACCACAAAGATAAATAAAACGTACACCTGTGATTCAAAGGAATTGCTTTATTCAAGGTTCATGTGTTCATCGTTTTCATTAGGCCTGGTTAAAAAAAAACTGTGATTGAAACAGTGAAAACGGTGGGAGGGGACAAGGCGGCGAATATTTGAAATCTCGCGAAAAGCTTGCTTGGGATTTTAGGGTACTGTTATTATTGCTTCCTCTTTCCAAAATACATTATAAACAAAATACATTAAATTTACATGGTTGTAGTAAAATTAGCTTGGTTTACGAGACTAAACCATGATATTATAATGAGGCATGACGTAAAGGTGGGCTTCAGAAATGCTGAGCATCTTTATTGGGCACTGGCAGCGAACAAAAAAAAAACGGACCCACAGCGTTTCGCCTCCATTTAAATGCAAACGGATTGGACCGAGCCCGCGACCTTCGGGAGCTACATGGACTTGCTGCAGTAACTATATCTTTCAATCAAGAACCATTTCCATTTGAAGCCTGTGTAACAATTTGCGCTTAATCACAATGTGTGAGCAAGTGTATTACCTGGAGTTGGGTTTCTCAAGGGGGAAGCCAAATTTTTTTTATATACAGAATACAGAAGCCCCTAAAATGGGCCCAGAGAGAAGGCGGGTGAATGTACAAAGAAACGTTATGTTAGAAAACGCGAAACACGAACAAACATTACAATTCGTCAAGACCACATATTGAGGAAAAATTAGCGCTACTAAATGTAAAACAAAAACAAACATGAAAATTGGGAAAGATCAAACGATATAATTAGTCTATGTAGCCGCAAAATTGGGAAAAGTAGCCAAGAAAGTACCTTACTTCAGGCAAGGGTAACAAAAACAGCCAAAAGTAGCCATGCGTGTGTGAAAATGACGGTGACATTTTGAATTTAAAGGCTATGACTGAATGCCAAACCGTTTGGGTGGATACCCAAACAAGCACAGCATGGGCGCTCTGATATTAGACTTGCTGAGACTCGATTTGTTGGCTTCACAATCATTTTGCGCAGAATAACGAAGTTGCTTGCGCTGTTAAAATTTCACACTCTCTTCATGCATCCTGTGGGAGCTTTATCGCATGACTAGAAGTAATGAAATATGATTGAGAATGAAAATAATACGGTACGAGTGAGCCATAAACCACGACTGCTGAGATCGAAACACCTATAGTAGTTTCGGAATCGGTTTTCACGCAATGAGAGAGAGAGAGAGAGAGAAAGTACAACTTTATTAGAGTCCAGTGAAAACACCGAGAGAGTTCTCATGTGGCGACGAACTACGAGCAGTTAAAACCTGTGGCTAAATCTGTACGCGGCTTTGTGGATTGACAAGACACTTCGTCGGATATAGTTTTCAACTGTCAATTAGTAAAGAACACGCTGGATGCTGATTGCTTTCGACAGTCCTGTTCTATTTTAATTACCGTGTAATGTTGCGCTCGGCAGTACGCCGTCCGCAAAATGAAGCGTTATGTAAATGCTTTCCGCACTCTCAGCCACGCATGTCTTTTATTGTGTGCGATGCAGGCACCAAATGCAATGTTGGTAGCTGGAAACACGCCTTGGCTGCCACGTTATGCCACCACAAAGACAGCGGTGGCGCGGGGGAGGGGGTAGCAGCCACCTGATGTTTCCGCCCTTCTCTCAGTTTACTACAGAGCAAGCATATTTTATATACAGCGCATAAGCTCCCAGCCTGCCTGCTCCACTGAAGGAACTCGCTTGTCGTGGGGTGAAGAACTCTTTGCTTGTCGCCCTGGTGAACCACTCTTTGCGCCAACCCTGCACACATTTGAACAGCACTGGCTGAAACATCATCAGATGTTGATGAAAGGGGTATGAATTATCGCACTTTCTGCTGTGAGGAATGCTCTACTTAGGTCACATCCGCATCAAGTCGCTTCAACCTTCAGCAACCAAGTTCGCAGATTGAAGAAGTAGGTATTTTTTGACCAATTCTTGTCAGGGTTGGCCGAAGTCATCCTGAAGGAGCACTTTGAAGCGGCGAGCCCTCGTGCTGTAGATGACAGGGTAAGAGTGGAGCACAATTCCTATCCCAGGGGTGTCATACACGGGGCGCGCGGGACGCGTGCGGACCACAAATATTTCGCTAGCAGCCCAGTCCGCATATGCGTGTCTGTTTTCGTCCCATATTTTTTAGACGGAAAGGAGCTCCTTTACTAGCCTGTGTAACGCAGCCCCTCCGTACACAACCATGGCCCATGCTCGTGTCTCGTGCCTCGTGCCACATGCTCGCGTCTCGGGCCGGCCTAGGAATACACCCGCAAAACTGTCACTTCTCTCCCCCTCTCTCGCCTCGCAAGGTCAAGGTAGGCAGCGTATGCTGTAAGAAAAAGAGACTGCTCACGCTGCACAACCGTTAACTAGCCACCCCGTAAATGCAGGCACGGGATCACGCATTCGAAATTCAGTCAAGGGCGTCTTTACTTGAGAATCATGCGAAGAAGCAAAGACAAAGTAACATGTGAATTGGCAGAGGCGATGTGTAGTAGGCAATTTGGTGAACAATATATCAATATATCAATATAACAATAAGTGTTCCGTCCCTCTCATTGTACGATAATGAATTTGCTTTTATCTGATAGGTTGTGATTATGCTTGTTTGGGCTTTTTGCGTGCTTGTACGAATGAGTGAGGATTTTAGAACATGAGCTTCGGTTTAATAAACGTCAGTTGCAAGTGTGTGCTTTCCCATGTCTCTTCTTTCTTCTTCTTTCAAGTTTGCGCCAAAGGTGTTTTTTTTGCACAGCTGCACACCAATAAGCCCGGCAGCATACGTTACTGAGCCTTCTGTGCAGAGCCAATGTCAGCCTAATATTTTGATTACCCCCCCCCCTCTTCTTGACCCTATCGGCCCATATAGAGCTATATGTCTTCATGGTGACAAGCTCACGAGTGCCGCTGTTTGGTTCAGCGTGAAATTGGTGTTATCGGCGCCTGACAAACTTGGTTTATATAGTCCAAAAAAGTGACCGTAACTCAGCCCATCCTTCCGTTTACAAGAAATTGTTTCAGCATGCGACGCCGTTTTGTGCCGTGCTAGACAAAAGTTATTCATGAGGTACCAATGTCTGGCAGGGGCCCTAACGTCAGACAGACGGGTCTCTGCATCAACGACGTGCTGCGAGGGCACTATGATAACATCGAGACCAAATCTGAGAGCGGTCTGACACCTCTTTGTTCCGAGTGTAGCTGCACTGCTAATTACGAATGGACGGATAATGTTGTGATTGCCGCACCCGGTAAATAAATATACAAAATGTTTACAATTCATTCCATTGGGCCATCACATGTAAGTTCCTCGTTGATCGAATGTAACGACAAAGAGGTTGTCTCGACGCATTTGAAGATTGAGTATTCACGAACTACTCGGGACGCATGTGTAAAGTAAATAGCACGTTATGTTGTGCAAGTTAGTACATCGTTACTTTAATAACGTGGCGCAAAGTTGGAAATGAAAAGAAACTGTCTCTCCTGAATTCTAACCTCGTGCCACGTTTTCCAAGCATAAGTAAAGATTTTCGCTCCTCCTACTTTTGTTATTTCTCACTTTAAATAAGCGCATGTTATTTGTACCTACGAAATAAATGCTGATGTTGTTAGCCAGCGCCTATAGTGCCGTCTGTCTTACTTGTCTCGTTTACCCGAGTTCTTTCCTATGATGCAGGTATTTATCATTCGATTCAAATCGAGCGAACAATAAACTATCAAATAAGCTTCTTTTGTTGCGACCAGCAGCTCCACAAATGTAGCCAAGTTGGTGCAAAATAGCCAAACCCGGCAATTCTATCCCAAGTGTTTATTCGGCGGCTTCGCGTCAACAGAAACACGCACAAAACTTGCTATTCTGCCCATTGTCCGTATTATTTTCGTACGTGAAACTGTGCATGCCCAAGAAACTTCCCCCACCCCCACCGCGGTGGTGTGGGGGCTAAGGTGGTCGGCTGCTGACCCGCAGGTCGCGGGTTCGAATCCCGGCTGCAGTGGCTGCATTTCTGATGGAGGCGGAAATGTTGTAGGCCCGTGTGGTCAGATTTGTGTGCACGTTAAAGAACCCCAGGTGGTCGAAATTTCCGGAGCCCTCCCCTATGGCGTCTCTCACAATCATATAGTGGTTTTGGGACGTTAGGCCTCACATATCGATCGAAGAAACTTCGCCCAATAGAAAGTGTGCAATGTACCACTTTTAAAGTAACAAAAGACTCAGATTATCTTAAATATTGATATTGAAGGCTCGAGTTGATGTAATCTGAGTGTATATATTGTGACAATGGTGACGAAACGACAAACACAGTGCTTGCGCATTTTTTTTCAGGACGGGTTCAGTGAAGCTACAATTGCATAGTGCGGTGTGCCGTTATAGTGCTAAATTACTATTTTTCGAGTTTGCATATACACTGTTTAGATCATTGATTGCGCGGGTTTTCCGTGATTATACAACATAAAACTGGATCAATGAAGAGGTCCACCACAGCCTAAATATCTGCTCATCCACGACGGCTCTTGACGTGTAGGTGCCATGTTTGATTACTGATTAGGCGTAAACTAATCTTTTCTGCTCAAGAGACGCGTACACACGCAAGACATAATCGCTTATGGACCAGCTTGTACTGAATATTTCTATCACTCCGCAGTCTTCTAATCCTATTGCTCTACCGCCGACTCACTTTAGAGCACCGCTTCTACTCCTACGCTTTATTGCGGCATATCTTGCTGCAGCCCGCATGCACACTCTACCCCGTAGTTCACGTTTTTGCTCAGACGTCATTTCATGGCCTGACTCGAAGCAGAAGAAATGGACACGCCGGTCAGGATTTCCATATCGAGCGCGTTCTTCTCGTATGCATAATAAGATATCTCTTCAGGAATTGAATGTTTTTTTTTCATTTCTTTTCGAAACTTCAGTTAAAGGGCATGGAGATACTGATCGACCACAGTTTATTCACGTAGACGTGGTTTGGTATGCCGAGGTACACTGTAGTCTTGTTTAGCTTAACCCCAACTGTGATTTCACATATCTGAATGAAACACAACTTAAATGATTATAAAATGTTCGTGCAATATTTTTTTCTGATTGCAAGGACATTGAGGCATTATAGACACTGTCATCGGGTGAAAAAGAAAGTTTGTAATCAATGCACTGCGTGCCTTTCCTATTGTCGTACATGAAACTGTGCATGCCCAAGAAACCTCCCGCAATAGATAGTGTGCCATGAACCACTTTTAAAGAAACAAGCTTGTGCGAACGTGGGCAAGTACACCATCGGTGGAATGTGCTTCCATCACATTAAATATGACATTTCATAGATTCAACGGCTGCATGAGTTAAGCTGTGCGGTGTAATTTTGGCTGATGAAGAAAGGAGGACGAACAAGAGAGAAGGCAGGGAGGTTAACCAGGTGCATGCCCGGTTGGCTATTCTAAACTGGGAGAATGGGAAGAGGTGAGGGAGAGAAAAGGTATTAAAGGAGCGAAAAGGACTGCGGAAGAGCAGCTGAGCTGCGGTGCTCTCTTGATCAGGTCCTGCTTAATTGATGGCTATACCCAGGAAACCAGCGGGAAAATGTGCGGTTTCCTGGCTATAACGGACACTTTAAACGGGACCTGATTAAGATTGTACCTTCTTTCCGCAATGATGAACAAACCCGAAAAAGTGCGTGCTGCGTAAACGTGGTGGCGAACTATTCCGGCCGCAGCGGATCTTGCTTAAAGAAGAGGAGCGACGCCAGTGGATGGCCAGTGTGAGTTGAAAATGTTGCCGTCTGGCTGCTTAGCGCATGAACTGAAGTAAGGCCATGTTCGTGTCTATACTTTCGAACCAGTGTGAACACAAAGCCGCTAAACATATTGTTGCGTACATGCACGAAGACAAAGAAGCGTATACGGTGAACGCACTTGTCACCGAGAGCGAGAGAGGAAGAAGAAAATCAGGAGGATCTTTAACCAGTCGCCCGCTTCTGAGCTGCCCCTCGCGACCTAACAAACGGCCTCTTTTAAGGCCTACCAGTCTCTTTCAAACGTAACAGAGTGGTGGAGGAGCTGGGTAAGCGTTTCAACTACGGAACGATCACTGCCACAGCTTCGACGAAGCCGTCGACTTGCTGGTCTCTCACCATCTGCCGTGAGTGACTTCGACATGCCCAAAGAAGCAGGCGTTTCCAGGACGGCACCATCTGGCCCGCTTCCGTACTACCGAGTTCCACCGCCCTTCGGCGGAAAAGCCGAAGAAGATGTCGACGCCTGGCTCACCAAGTACAAACGTGTGGGCAACTCCAACGGTTGGGATGCAGCCACTATGCTAGCCAACGTAGTGTTCTCCCTGACCGACACCGCACTGGTATGGTACGAGAACCACGAGGACGCACTCATGACGTGGGATCTCTTTCTTGAAGAGCTCAGGGCATGTTTCGGCGACTCGGTTGCTAGAAAGAAGCAGGCTGAGCAAACACTGTCGTAACGGGCACAGCTACCAGGTGAGACATGCACCACTTACATAGAAAAAGTGTTAAGGCTGTGCAAGGTGGTCTGTGCTACCATGTCTGAAGAGGACAAAGTTGGGAATCTGCTCAAAAGGATTGCTGAGGACGTGTATAATTTTCTAATTGGAAAAGAAAGCGTCAGTTCTGTGTCCGACGTAATTCAGCATTGTCGAACGTTTGAAACGCTCAAGATGCGTCAAATTGCACCCAAGTTTGGTCGGCTGGCTACGTTACAACTGTTGCCAGTGTGGACACGAATCCTGGCCTCGACCTTTTTTCTGACATTGGACAGATTGTTCGTGAGGACCTGTCCCACCGAGAAATGTCGTGTTCGACAGCTGACTATCGCGAGTTGTGTCTGCCACGTGAGGCTAGGATGTGCCTCCTTTGAACCCATAGCAACCGACGATGGGTGCTGCAACTGTGGAGTACAGCCCAGCCCCACAGTCAAGGATGACAACCACATTTCCCACGTCGCGGTATGACCGACGCTCTCAGCGCATGCCTTCTCGACACCCGATGTCTCGGTACGACGCACCCGAACAGTACATCCGTCACACAAGAGCAAATAATGATGCTCTATTCATCGACAAGTGCGTTCACCGTATACGCTTCTTTGTCTTCGTGCATGTACGCTACTATATATAACTTTTAGTTGCGAGAATATTTGCGTCAGCCGTCGGTATCATTCTTTATAGGACAGCAAACTTACTCATAAGTCGACTCACTCAGACACCCACACTGAGATATGGCCGTTAGTTTGAGTCTGAGCGAGTCCAGGTAAGTAATAATTCAATGAATCTGAGTCCGAGTGAGTCCGGTTGAGGAAAAGTTTGGGGAGTGTGAGTCCGTGTGAGTCCGCTTGAGAAAAAATTGGTGAGTCTGAGCATGAGTCAGTCATAAATAAGCGCAAAATATTTTGGTTGGTTGAGCCTGAGTGACATCTACCACTTATTGTGAACCTATGGTCCTATCTACTCACCTTCAGCATTACTATCAACCTCATGTAGGCTCATGTTCATACTCGTCTATCCACACATGTCTGAACGCACTGCGTTCATGCACTGTCTTAATATTTATTCATTAGAGGCAAGCGTTTGGGCAGGGTGCCATCCCCTCTCCCCAGGAAGCTTTTTCATGGGATATTCTGCATAAAAATATTTCGTTTGAGTCGCCAATTTAAAAAAAAACACAAAGCACTTAGATGATTGAAGCTACTGATAACTCGTATTTAAAGGTACAAAATGAAAAGGCGTATCGTAGGGGCACTGATTATGTAAAACATTGGCGTTAAAGAGCAATAACATCATCATCAGAAAAAGTTTATTGTAGGCTGATCGACTCAAGAGTCGACTCAGTCAGCCTCACCCAGACTACGGTCGAGCCGTTGTTAGTCTGGGTCTGAGTGATGCCCCATAGTAAACTACAATATTAGCAATAAATTTTTTGCCAACCTGTGTCATAGTTACACATATTTCAAATCCGTCGTTGGGTCTCATGCAGGAGGCAGATGGTGCACCTCAATGCAGTGAGTTGTGAAATCGGCAGTGTACGCGGAGTGCGTGCATTAGGAACACCATCCTTGACAATTGCCTGCTTCCGGGAGGATGTGCTGCTAGGCGTGGCCATGTCCATGAAGCCCTGTTGACTTTCTTGAAAAAATCGATTTGGTCTCGCGTTGATGGACATTTTTCTGTGAGACTAATTATTTCTGTTTGCGTCAGTGTTATTTCTTTTGTTTTTTTTTCTTTCTTCTTTATCTCCTTTTTCGTCTCTCCTGTCTTCCATTCCTTTATGTCTCTCCTTCCCGAAAGTGCAGGCAGGCGTTGCGCCCCTATACGTGGTAGTTGTCGGCTGATCGCTCCCGTTTTTCTTTGTGTTCATGCTTTCTTTTCCTTTGTACACAAATGAAATAATAATAATTGGGAAATGGAGCCGTGCTGTACAAGATAGGGTCGACTGGAGATTATCATAGGAGGCTTGGTCGTGCAGAGAACATTAAAACAGACCAATAAAAAAATTGTTATTTTATTATTATTATTATTATCATGCAATGACATAGTTACCGTATGCTGCATGCTGAAGCGCGTTCGCTTTCCTCAGTGCTGCCTTCGCTTGCTTCGCTGCATGCCTAGACTAAAAACTTGCAATATATTCGGTGTGTTCGCTTCCCTACGTCTTATACGCCAACTTTCAAGTCCAACGAAGCTACTTAGTACTGAGTAAATTGTCCTTCTTGGAGAAGGATCAGCGTAACTACAACCGTAAGTATACTTGCTACACAAGGAATTTTCACACCAGCATTGCCGTGGAATTCAGCCAGCCCATGCACAATTAGCACGGCATATCAACAAAAACTTTGTAAACACAGGAAGAATGGCTGGTACAATTCATCTCTATCCCAGCAGCCATACACGTGTGGGAGTGGTTTGTAATGATGCTTTTTTTTTCGCCACCCATATGTGCGGAAAACATATAAGGCCCGCCCTTTTTGTGGACCCACCCCGTGATGTAAATCTTCCCGTGTTGGACTCCTGCGAAGGGTGTCTTCATGCTTCCTAGCCGACAAATTCATTCAAGTAGATCAAACAGCCGCGTTTCCGCTCTCATCGTAGGTGTTTGAGAGCGATTTATTGCAACAAAACTTCCTCATAATGAAGGTAATGGTGAAGCAACATCACATACAATATATACAGTTATCTAAACTTTCTCCTACTTTTTGCGATCTCAAAAAAGTGACTTCGATCCACGCAACATGATTCGCCATCCCAGGCCGGTCATCGTTTAGGCCATAGTTTCTCAAAAAAAGGGTACCGCGGAACGTGGGGGTTCCCCTAGCAGCTGATCAATTTACTCTGGTTCCGCACTAGCCAAATCACTTATAGAAAGCGAACACGAGATGCAATCGAATTATGGAACCTCTATTAATTACGCCATCGTCATCATGGGGCGTAGTGAGGCTGATGATGATGATTACTTACGCCCGAACAGTGGCGTAAATCCGCTGAAATCCCAAAGAAAGACACACATCTTTCGAAGGTGGCCATTTTTCGTCTTAGAGTTTGTAGGTTTAGTTTTTACTTATGTAAAAAATAAACTCACGCGTATATATCATATTGAAAAACGAATATGAGTTCCTGGCGCGTGTAACTGCGTTGCTCTAGTTCCTTCTAAGATAGAGTGGCATTCGCAATTTGAAAAGTCCCACACCTGAGGGGTGTTGTATACCGGTACACGTTAAGCAACACATTAAGAAAAGTTGATCGCGAAATAGCTGATTGTCAAGTCATTTCGATATATGATATGTGAAAGTGAAATTTCAAGGGGGGATTCTTGCAAAAGGTGTCTCTCCCACACCGACCCCAAGGGAAGTTATGACCCCCCCCCCAGAACACCCCGTGATTCACGTCACTGCACCCGAGTGTCGATAAGCCCATATCAACGCATAACAGAAACGTGAGAGCTGCACAACTAATCCCGCCAGCAGCTTGTATCTAGCCAGACTCCAAAAATGGCCGGCGCGGTTGAGCTATTCCACTCTACTCTCAGAAGCTTTCGATTACTCGCATGTGAGTTTCTTCTGTTTGAAGATAGGTGCCGAAAAGGAGGCATTAGACATGCTGCAGCCATTTGCGATAGCATATTGAGACGACGCGGAATCGACGAGCACACGAAGAACCTCGAAGAAATACGCTTTATCGATCACTGGGAAAGTCTGCAACGTCTTTTTTGTCTCTGCCCTCAGCCAACGACACTTGCTCTGCTTCGTTGTCGCCGCCACTCGCACATACACGCGGTAATATGCTTGCGAGCAGGCATTCTCGATACTAGCCTATCTGGAAAATAAGTGCACGAATGTGCAGAATCCAGCCGCTGACGTGCGGTTGGCCCTGAGTCTTACTGAGCTCCGCGTACATTAGTTAAGGCAAGAAAAGGGAGTTCAGTTTCATTTCAGTGAATTAGTTTTCATATATATTTGCATTTGCGCTTGTATAACGTGAATGTAGAGTAGACCGAGTGAAAGATGCTTGCATAAAAGCGGGGGGGGGGGGGTCTCGGCACCTAATGAAATTTAGCAGGATTCCCTGGGACCAACATGCTTGAGAACACATGGTTTAGGCCAAGACGCGCGTTTTTGGTGATGGAACCACAGGAATACAAGTCATTTAGGAGAGAGATATGTTAAATTGAGAGAAAGGCAAGGAGGTCCACCAGCGAAGTAGAAAAGAGAAGAAAGGTAAGAAGGAAAGCGGAATGAGAAGTAGACGTGCGAAAATAAAAAAAGAACAAAAGCAGGAGTGCAAAAGCCTGTTGAGTGGGCCACTACCACGCAAGTAGTTCAAGAAGGCCCTAGCTAGTTTTCTGTGCGAATACAAATTGTGTCGGCATTTGAGGAGTGATTGCTCAGACAAGGGTCTGTCATCAAGGCGGGATAAGGCGGCAACTAGCGGCACTCTGTTCCCGGTTCAGCGGTGGCAGCGACAAAGAACGTGGTCAATTGTTTTAGTGGCAAGCGCAGCCTATTTTATGCAGATTTAGGAAGCAAAAGATTTTGTGAAAGCGACATCAAGCCACAGTCGGCAAAACAGCATCGTCTCGAGCCGAGAGAGTCTGGACGGAAGCTGAAGTTGACTAGTCGGGTCCAGCTGGTGAAGTCGCTTGTGCCATAAACTTGCTGTGTTTCACAGGGATTTTTTATCTTTGTTCGCCATCTCTCGTATTTTTGTGGCAGCATCAGTCCTTGAGATGGGGATGGATTTTTGTACATAATCTTTGAGTGGAAATCAAGGAGCTGCGTTGTCATGCTCTATTCCAAATATGCAGCCGGGACCTGGAAGCCTCCGAAACATGATTTCATGTCCTTGGAATAGGACGTGGTAGAACAGCTGTATAACTTCAAGGACTAGTTCATGAGGTCCCCGGCGTAAGGCGAATATCAAACACCGTAGTGCTGCCTTGCAGTTTGTGAATACGCTACCCTTCAAGGCTTGTTGACGGCAAAATATTCTAATTGCGCTACGCAGAGCAGCAAGTTCTGCAGCTGTCCACGTCGTTTGATGGGTAGCGAAATCTGCACAGCATTTATTGATACAGGAAAGATCCCCAATCCTGTAGGCATATTGACAGTGGCCGGAGCATCAGTATATTGATGGTTATGTTCACTGTACGTATCATACAAGAAAAGAAAAAAAAGCTGATTTAGCGCTAGACGAGTATCAGGCTAGCGACCTTACGCCTGGAACCATGCGTGGAACCTGTGGATGAGTCATGAACCATGGGAAGTTGTAACTCGGGCGGCAGCTGTATATTCTTTTGGCAGGCTTGTCATATGCTGGCAAATATTGGTTTAGATGAAAAATACTACCTACGGTAAGACAAAAAAACAGTGGTTGAATGAAAATTAATACATACGGTAGGACATGGACTGTCTGACGAAATGAGGCGTGAGGTCGGTGTTATGGCAGTAAGGCTAAATTATTGGCAAGGGTATGAGAAAGATGCCTCACGTGTGCTCCGAGTGCTTCCATAAAAATATGGGTCTTGAACAGGTAGTCATTTGCAATCGCAATTGTCCCAGCTGTTAACGAACATCGTAATTGCCGCCCCGCCGTGGTGGTCTAGTGGCGAAGGTACTCGGCTGCTGACCCACAGGTCGCGAGATCGAATCCTGGCTGCGGCGGCTGCATTTCCGATGGAGGCGGAAATGTTGTAGGCCTGTGTACTCAGATTTGGGTGCACGTTAAAGAACCCCAGTTGGTCGAAATTTCCGGAGCCCTTCACTACAGCGTCTCTCATAATCATATGGTGGTTTTAGGACGTTAAACTTCACAAATCAATCAAATCAGCATAATTGCCTCAGACAAACTCTAGGAGCTATAGCGTAAAGGATTTCTTGTATATGAATGCTAGTTTTGCAGGTATTAGTGAAGGCCGGCAAGCTGTATCGCAAATAGCAAAAAAGGCACCTCGTACATCAGTGTCAATGCATGTACTGAGGTTGCTCATGTTTTTTTCTCCAAGATACTTGAATAAGTTGGCAATGTGTGTCAGCTGCTTTTTCAAGTAGGCCACGTTTGAACCCAGTAGAGGTCCCCATCAATTATTACGCCTAGAAACCTGTGCGCCATGACATAATGTATGACTTGGCCGCCTATATATAGCATAAGGTCTCATTGGCTTTCGGCTAAAAGCAATCGATGTGCTGGTGAGATCTTCAGATGATGTTCATTAGGGTACACTAATACCAACGTCGCAGCTTTCTGAAGCCTTACACGCAACTGAGGTGGTGCCAGATTCCCAGAGGCAGATATCAGCATACGTCGGTAGCTTGATCGCACTCAGTTGTCGTTCCACAAGACGAATTAGACTGAAGTTGAATAGGTTGATGATGATGATGTGTGTTGTTTCATGGTGCAAGGGCAAATCGATGGCCAAAGAGCGCCAGGTCATGGGTCAAGAGGAGTGAATAATGGTATAATAGGTGGCTGTATAAAGGCCTTAAAATTCCTCGCGGTAGCGTGGGTAAAAATATAGAAGGATTAAAATCATGACAGTGACATGAAGCATGTGTAGTGGGAATGAATGGCTGAATATCATAATAAAAGCACCGCGTAGATAAAGCCACTGCAGCAGCGACCTCAGTTCAGAGGTCGTGCTACTGAAAGCCGGAGTATATGACATAAAAAGTACCTAGGTCTCTTAAAATTCCTAACAGCGATTTATGCGTAAAAAGTGGTTCCTTGCCCAGGGTGAAGCGGGAACTGTTGGAGAAACTGTTTTTTCTTAGCGTGTCTAATTCTTTTTTACTGGATTAAAATGTGTAACACTGTTAGTGCTTCGCCACATCTCTCACACAAAAGTGGATCGCCACCAGACAACTGGTATGAATGTGTAGTGAATGTATGTCCGGTCCTTAGTCTTGTAAGCGTTACTTCTGTGCATCGTGATTTTGATAATAGTGGCCAATGATCAAGTAGCGGCTTGATAACAGGCAGGTTATTATGTGTGTGTCTGTCCCACGTGCTCTGGCAATAAGCTCTGAGATTTTGTCTTAGAAAAGGTTTCAAGTCAATGCAGGAATCACCATTGATCTACTGGCAGCTGTTTCTTTGGCGGTTGCAGCTAAGTGGTCCACCAAAACATTTCCTTGTATCTCACGGTTCCCTGGCATCTAGCAGACTATGACATGTGTATTGAGTGCAAACACTGAGCACAGGATTGAGTAAAGGGAGATAAGAATGGGGTTTGTTTTCTTCTTGAGTGTTTTAAGAGCTTTCACAACGCTCAGGAAATCTGTGTAGTTTACTGCACTTTGTAATTTTAGTTGTTTTATGTATTTAACAGCTACCAGTATAGCATAAGCCTCGGCTATGAAAATGCTGGTGCTCGGGTATAGAATACCAGCATCTAAAAAATATGGACCGGCTGCTGCATAGGAGACGGAAAGACGGGTTTTTGAGGCATCAGTATAAAATTCTGGGCATGAGTATTTTTGCTGCAGTTGTAAGAAATGTGTATTAATGTGTGCATTTGGCGCGTGCTTGATGACTTGTGTGAAAGATATATCGCAGTCTACCAGCTGTCCCCGCCAAGGCGAGACATATACAGCCGGAGCAGCTAAAACCGTGTTCAAGAAGCGGCACGCCCGTCTCTTACGCTAGAATCCTTAGATGAAGTGCGTAGGGCTGCCTTATGGCAGGGCGGTTGTTAAACAGGACGGAACTTGACAAATCCTTGATGGTGGAGTGTACGGGGTGATCTTTGTTAGCAATCACCTTGTGAAAGTAGACAACAGATTGGTAGGAACGTTACAAGTGGAGAGGCCATTCATTCGAGCCAACGCACAAGCTTTTCACTTGGCTTGTGCAAAAAGCACCCGTGAAAAGACGAATGCATAGGGGATGGACGGGGTCGAGCATCTTTAAGGCCATTAGTGTCGCAGACAGTTGAAGAGGGCTCGACTCAAGCCACTCGCCATGGGTTTATCTGTACTTGACGAGACGCGCTTGTGGCGTTTGCTACGCTTCGCATTATGTGGTTTCACAGAGATGGGTGCTCTCACTCTGGCCATTGTACGCTCCACGACATTATCCTAGGTTACCATTGTTACCATACAGCTGCTTGCTATGTCTTCGCTTAAGGACTATAGTGGCTACACATGCACACAATACCCTATCTCCAGTCTTTGTCACGTTTTAGTTGTTTACACCACCGCTAGCGAGCCGCATAGTCGGCGATGCCCAGAAAGATAGGTGTGGTGCAAGTCCATTTCACGTGTGGCAGGAGGGGATGAAATGACAGGTGAAGCGCCGACAGAACCATTAATATACAACACAATGTTTGACAGAGCCGTTAAGCCCATCCTCCTCCTCATCCTTCATCGAACAGAGTAGGTGTTTGCTGGGTGGCCAGTGCTGACTAACTGATGTCCCTGCCTCTGTAGGCTGAATCTTTTATCTAACTCTATAACTCTCTTACTGCACCTTCAGAGTATCTGTACTAACGACGTGAGAACACTCTTGCCCCCGAGGCATTGCTCCCATTCCCAACACCAACTCTTCCTCTTAGGAGTCTGTTTTGCTCAGCTTACACCAGCAAGAACAGCAGCAGCTGCTTCCGCAGACTCAAAGTGTCCACAAGACCATAGAGCCGTGGACTGAGGATCCCACTCTATTTCTGTACATTCAATAACAAAAGCTTATTCTGTCTCTGTCTACAGTCTATACAAAAAAATCATGCACAAAGCTGAACGCACATCGTATGACAACTTTCCGGTGAGACACTTTGCTTCCGCGAAAGGTTTTGCATGTACGGCATGCAGTATGCACTCTATGCAAAGGAACAGTGCGTGAAGCCAATGCAAACAATAAGAAAAAATGGGAAAAAGAAACGAAGATATTGGCCGTTGTTAACTAAGAAGACCTGCAGTCCGCTGCGGGGGAACAGTGGCTAAGATGCGAGGCTGCTGACCCGAACGTCTCGTGCTCGATCCCGGCCATGGTGTTCGCGTTCCGATAAAGGTGAAATGGTAGAGGTCCATGTAGTGTGTGATGTCCGAGCACGTTAAAGGACACCAGATGGTCAACATTTCCGGAGCCCTCCACTGCGGCGCCTTTCACAATCATGTCGTGGTTTTATTTATTCATTATTATTAGGATGAATCGTAGTTTGTCATGGTCGCAGGAGTAGACGTGCATGCAGAAAAGAGCGTAGAAGCAATAGAAAAGGAAAAAAAAGCTTTCTCTCTTTACGATGTATGTAAATTAATTGAATTTTTGTTGAAACGTTTCATTTAGCAAACCACTAATGTCTTGCGGCGTGGCGCACGCTTCAATGAAAAGTCAATGAATGTACACTAGGCCGAAGAGCGCACGCCGCTATAATCTGGATACATCTAACAAAATATGCTAGGTCCGCTCTCTTCTCCTTCTTCCGCTTTCCTACATCTTTACTCCTACCCTTTTTATCCCTCCTCACCCCCATCCCTCGTGAGCTACTGTGGCGGTGTCGCTCACTGAAGCAGACAATAACGGGGCTCACTTTTCTCTTCTTTTCTCTTTTCAAGAATCTCTTCTCCGCGAGGCCATTAAGTGGACCTCAAGATGCTACTGGAGACATACGAAGGGTGCGTAATTACTACGTTTTTCAGCCATTGTCCCCCCTCCCCCCCGGCATGGCGGTATGAAACAACGGCAACCCAAGAGAGTCGCGCCCATTGCATTGCTAAGCTTTCTGAATGTGCTAATGAGCCATGTGATTGCACGGGCTTAGTACAACGCTATGGATTTCTGAGAACACAGGAATTCGTCTTCTTCACCCCGCTATTCACGATTTAGACACGGTGCTGCCTTAAAGCTTACTCTCGCAACTTCGTGTTCATGGCCCTACGATGCCAAAATGAGACGCTCCTAGTTTTCTTCTTCATTACTGTTCTTTGTTCAAGGCCCGAGCAGCTTGCGAAGTTGTGAATGCATGCCACGAAATTGCGCGAATGTGCGTGAGCGCTTTTTTTCTCTCAGAAAGTTGTATAGGAAACTCAAAGTTAGTGGGCACCTTTGTTTTCACTCCCCCTCTCATTTTTCACTGCATCGACACAAGCCAGTGGGGGCCCTGATGAATTGTGTTGGTTGCACAATAAGCAGTTTAACAGATGAAGTTATGTTTGTTATGAATACTAGTTCAAGAGAGTCATTCAGAAAGCGAAAGAAGACATGTAGCATGAAGCCATCACGAGATCCGTATAGAGATTTCCTTTAGGCTTCATGCTTCAAAGGTGTGGTTGCCTTCTTTCCCTTCCTTAACCCTTCCACCACCTTGAGAGTTTGCGCAGAACGCATTTGAAGAGAGTCATTCAGTTATTTCTTTGCCTCGAGATTGGATGGTAAGGTGTCGTTTTGTGACAGTGTAAACCGAGCATGAATGATGTGACCAGCCGATAAAAAAAACAATCACACTATGCCATGTTCATGCAGTAACCATATACGAACGCTTACTAACCTCGACAAAGCGCATATAAGTCTTTGCGACAGCTTTGTTTTTTCGCGCGCAACCCCCCTGCTTAAACTCTGTATGAAGCTGCTAAAGAGAGGTCTGTTGATAACTGCTAAGTAATCTTACAGCACCGCGACCTGGGTAGTCTAAACACTCCCAAGTGAAGAAAACTTGAGCGATAAAAAAAAGAGCAAAATAAAGCATTACAAACGAAACAATATTGTTTGTAACGTGGAAAGCGGTGAGTTTGGACACAGTCCGAGGGCCCTTGGCCAGCAGCATCTGGAAGGCGTCATTGTCTATCCCTTTCAAGGTATGTTTGATCGTGTCTGCTTCTGTCATTGAACGGTAAAAGCGCTTGCACAAGTCGAGCACATCCTCGATGTAGCTTGTGAAGCCTTCCTCCTGAAGCTGTGTGCGTCCCCGTAGGCGGTGTTCGGCATGAAGCTTGCGTACCTCGGGGCAACCGAACACGTCGGTAATGCGTAGCTTAAAAGCACCCGAAGTGGCGAATTCCGAGTGGTGGTTGTTAAACCAGAGCCTCACTACCGCTTTCAGGTGGAAGAGCACATATTGCAGCTTCGAAGAGTCGTCCCACTTGCTGCACGCACCTACCTTTTCAAATGTCATCAGCCAATCTTCAACGTCTTGATCAATGGTACCGTCGAAAAAGGTGGATCGCGCACGCGTAGCGCAGGGGCACAATGACCATCGGAGGCTGCATCGTAGCTTGCTGGGTGTTTTCGTCAGCCATTTTTGGGATGGCCGGTAGTTTTCTGTTGCGGAGTTCCAAGTTGAGTCACCCCGCACCTCAACCACTCTGAAACAGGGTTTATTGGCGTAAGTAGTACTTGCACAGCAGGTTTGTTGATACGAAAGGGAGCGGCAGCAACCAACACAGGAATCATCTTCCTAGGACCAACAGCTCACGCTCGGCTCCTCTTGCCAACGTTGTAACCCACTGCGGCCCATAATCTTCTTCCTTTCTACACTCGTATCCATCCATCCATCCATCCATCCATCCATCCATCCATCCATCCATCCATCCATCCATCCATCCATCCATCCATCCATCCATCCATCCATCCATCCATCCATCCATCCATCCATCCATCCATCCATCCATCCATCCATGCATTCGTCCGTCCGTCCGTCCGTTCGTCCGTGTGGCTGTGTTCGGAGTGACGTCGTCCATCCCGTCGCAGCCGTGGCGCTGAGCGCGCACGCATCAGTTTCTCCTGAAACCTTCCAGATGGGCATGCCACGAAGAACTCTAGAAGAGTGCCTACAGTAAAAAAAGGAGAGATCTTATATTCATCGGGATGTTAGTGTAGTCAGGGCAGAAAAAAGGCCCGGGAGGCCGAGTGCCGGCAACTGCGTACCGATGATCCGACAGCCTTCCAAGCCACGCTAAATCTTTAACGGGAATGCAAGAGGCAGTGACAGGCGAATTTCGCAAACCACACCACTGAGTTGCATCATGATGTTAAGCACTTGCAACATCGCGGCATTGCGGCGTGAATGTGATGATTGCGAGAGCGCGTTCCCCGGGGCGAAGCCCGCTTACGGCGGGAGTTTCTCCAGCGGCGCGTTGGCTTCGACTGCGACATCTGTGAGCGCCTGGGGTTTGAGAACAACGGTTGAGGTCAAAGCATTGCAAACGCATTTAACGCCGACTCATTCTCCTCATTAGTTTGTGTAAAAAGAATCAGCTTGGGCAGCAAAATCGGCGTGCTCGCGTATAAAGTACAGAGGACTTACGCTATAGCAAAAGATAATGTTCCAGTGGGTACCAAGCCACTGTGAAATCACAGGAAACGATACAGCTGATGGTATGGTACATGAATCGCATCAAGAGTATATTATATCACTGCTACCTCTATCGATAGGCGATGCCCGATATCTAATTAGTAAGCGGAGCAGTAAATTTTGCCGGAAATTTTGGTAAAAAATGGATTGCGAAACTCCCAGTTATTTAGCATTGGTACCGGTGTAGAGTTTATTACCCAGTTTAAGATAAGGCGATCTGTAGAAACAGTCATAAACTTGAACTAAGCACGGCTTACACAAAGACCTTCCTGTACAGAGCCCCGCCGCGGTGGTCTAGTGGCTAAGGTACTCGGCTGCTGACCCGCAGGTCGCGGGGTCAAATCCCGGCTGCGGCGGCTGCATTTCCGATGGAGGCGGAAATGTCGTAGGCCCGTGTGCTCAGATTTGGGCGCACGTTAAAGAACCCCAGGTGGTCAAAAATTTCCGGAGTCCTCCACTACGGCGTCTCTCATAATCATATGGTGGTTTTGGGACGTTAAACCCCACAAATCAATCAATCTTCCTGTACAGAATAAGGAAATCTGGCAGTCCTATCTGCTCATGGGGAGAAGCTCAAGAAGTTGTTTAGCACAATCTTTTACATTGTAAAAATTATAACGGACCTTGAAAGAAACATTAACAAAAACAAACTTCTTTGGATAAGCGACCTCCATCAATGGCGAAAAACTTGAGTCCAAGGCCAAAAAGAAAGCTACAAGTCACAAAAATATCTGGTAAGTGTTAAATAAAAAAAGGAAATGTAGTAGTGTTACTGTTAACCGACATGTTTCGTAATATTATTTTGTGTTTCACTACAATATAATTGTGTAAACCATTCTGAAAACAGTTCAGTTCTTAAGAGACATCATCACCTTAAACAATTCATTAAACTTTCATGCTTTGAGTGGACACTTCGATTGGCATAATAACTTGTGTTTTTACAAATTATGTGTGGTGTGGACACATTTCAGTATTGAAAAACATTGTCTCATTGCGTAAATGGTGTGAAATGTACCGATGTATAGGCTTGTGTTGTGTTTGGTGCCAAATAGGCGATGTCCACATTGTGGAAAAAAAAGGGGTAGCTGGCACCCCGAATAGGCACGAAATTCTACCTATATATATATATATATATATATATATATATATATATATATATATATATATATATATATATATATATATATTTATTTATTTATTTATATTCATCTTAATAAGGGCATTCGTGAAGGTGTACAGACGCGCGCATGCATTATTATTTCGTGCTTTCCTAACAATAATAATAAAAATCCGTGTGTTTAACATCCCAAAAACACCATATAAGTATAAGAGACTCCGTACCGGAAGACTCCGAACATTTCGACCACCTGGGGTTCATTAACGAGCACCTAATCTAAGTACACAAGCCTCACGCATTTTCACCTGCATGTGTTGCCCACTTTTACACATGAAAGAAAGACCCGTCGAGCAAATCATTGGATTCATTCCAGGACTGACATGGGCAAAGCATTGGATCTATGGACGTGACAGAAACAGCGTGAACACAACGCTTGACCAAAGCAACAAACTTGTCTTGCTGAAAGTGTTCGAAGAGCCAATGATGGTCTACTAAGGCGACCATAAAGTGATTATTAGTTATTACTATCATTACGCTATAACAAAAATAAAATAAAGCATACCCCCTCTTTCCCCTCCGTCAGCATGTGTGTTTCATGTAACTTCAATAAACATTCACTTGCGCATACATGGTGGGGTGGCATCCTCTTTTTTTCCTCATCCAGCCACCGGCTGAAATAAAAGCATTAAAAACAAGTTACTGTTATCAAAAGGGCTATATTAAACAATATATAGCACGTTACAATTATGCCAATGTATTGCACACCGCGATTTTCAACTGTATGTCATAACATAGCAAGTAGGCAAATATACACTGTATGAGCAACCTGATTTCAATGGAGGGCCTTTTCCCCCTTTTGTTCCTTTTTATTACCATAAGAAAACAATAAATTTTATTCAGAGATGTGGCGAGCACGACTTGATGCTCCACCGGCGAAGTACTCTTAACAGCGGCCGAACATCACGCCTGATGAAGCCGAAAGAAATGCCGGTTCCAAGCAATGCAGTAATATAAGATAAGCAAAGCTGTCGTGCCTGTCAGACAGCTGAAAATATTTATGCAACATTGACCCAGAAATAAGATCAAAGCTACCACGATGTCTACCATGGCTCATGCACAAATCTTTACCTTAATCGCCATGACCATATATTCTTCTTGTGACAAGTTCCATGCTGTGGAGTCCACAGAAATCATTTTGATCGAATGCCCAGGTCATAGACTATTTCGCTATTTCGCCATTCTCCAGCAACATTGCATCTTGTTTGGAAACAAAGCCCAGAAAACTTACGGCTGTGCTTCTTTTTGCATGTCTGGCTGGGCGCCACTGCTTGTTCTGCAAAGTTTTTGGAGTAAGAATGATTCTTTCGAATCGGTTCATAATATTGTTACGTAAAATATTACGTAAAGGACTACGTAGCTATTGCATGAAGGGCGAACCATTCTGTAGACAGAAAACGATGAAGACGACTGGTTTGCTCGGTCTGTGTGCTGCGCTCTGATATTATTGGTGCAAATACACTGGCAAATAGACACGTCCCATATCCTTTTACGTAACATAATTGTGGTGGACGTGCTGGTCCTTCCCTTTACTCATTATGAAGCTCCGCAACGGCCGCATCATCACGGGTCCTACAGTGTCACAGGTTCAAGGTACATCGTCTTCACCACCCGCCTCTTCTGTGACTCCTACCTACGATGTACTACCTCCTGCTCCTGATCCTGGCGTGTTTTCCGGACAGGATGGCCTTGACGTTGACAAGTAGCTCAACGTGTATAAATGAATCAGCGCCATCTTTAGGTGGGACCCAACACTCATGCTTGCCAACGTGCTTTTTTTACCTTGATGGCCCTCCGCGGGTGTGGTTCGAGACGCACGCAGCCGACATTACTAGCTGGGTCACTTTCAAGGAGAAGATCCGTGACATTTTTGGGAACACCGCTGCATGATAGATAACTGTGCGAAATCAGTTGGCTACTCGGCCACAGACGTCTACCGAATCTTACGTCGCGTATATTGACGACGTCATCGCCCTTTGCCGCCAGGTTGACGAACACATGCCCAAGCTTGAAAAGGTATAGAATGGGCTTAAAGGCATCGCCGACGATGCCTTCAGCCTGCTTGTACACACTAACGTCACCACCATCGATGAAATTATCAAAGGGTGCTGGCGGTTTGAACACGCCAAGATCCAGCGTATCACGCATAGATTCACACGACTGCCCAACACGGCCGCAACTTTATCCTGTGAAGCCGCTCGCCAACCGCCCACCTGTCACCACGTCACCCAAATCGTTTGTCAGAAGCTTGAAGCAGCCTGTCCAGCTCCCATTAAACAGCCTGTTTTCACAACCCAAGCCACTTACCCATCACACCCTTAGGCAGCCTTAATTCAAGCTGGGGTAAGGCAGGAGTTCGCTAATCTTGGTCTTCCGTCATAATGTCCCGTGACTCACCCTGAAGTACGCCCATAGCCCTCAGGTAACGCTCGCCCATCTCCTCCATCATTGGCCTTCCGGAACCCTACGTAATGGCGAACCCCTACGACAAGCATATCTGCTTTTCATGTCATCAACCTCGGCATATTTCTCGTTATTGCTGTCGCCGCTGGTCCAACCGACCACGTCAGAGCTACCCTACCTCTATGCGCCCTACCACTTCCGGACGTCTAGCCGCTACAGCGTCCACTTATACTCGCCGCCTCCTGACGAGCTTCTCCCCACTGACGCCCCTTCTTCCGGTCACCGCTACTCCCGCTCCCCGTCGCCGCTACGACGCCAATCCTGCTCTCCGCCTCCTTGGCGCTTTTCCTCGCCGAGCTTCTCTGGACGCTCGCAGCAGAAAAACTAGATATTGCTGCTTATGGAGGTGAAGCTGCAATACCAACGACGCCCGGAAACCTTCTACTGACGCTTCTTACACACAACAGTCTCATTGAAGTAAAAGTCGACAATGTTCCTGTTACTGCCCATGTTGTCACAGGCGCCCACCTATCTATTATGAGCACACATCTACACCGCCGTTTGCAGAAGATTATTTGCACCCTCTATGACTCAAGTCATACACGAGCAGTGCACATTCCGGCAACTTGTACAGCGCCGCCATCGGCAACACGTGTTGCCGATGGTGGCGCTGTAGAAGTTGTCGGAATGTGCACTGCTCGTGTCAACATTGCTGGTCGTCACGCCGCAGTCCTTTTTCCCGTACTAGATCATTGCCCCCATGACCTCATACTAGGCCTTGATTTCCTCTCGGCACACTCGGCTTTAATTGACTGTTCTTCTGGCACGCCCAGTCCCGACCTTCCCCGGCTCTCTTATGCCTGTGAAAAGCCCGTCAGCCACTTGGGCCAACCACTTTTGTTCGCTTGCCGCCTCGAGCTGTGACTTACGTCTTCTGTCCACAGAATGGTTAAACCTTCATGTGATAGCCTCGTAGCAATATGTTCTGTTCTGCTCTCTCCGTTTTGCTGTGAAGAGGTTGAGGTTCATATTACTTCAGCTACTTCATATCGACAAGTTATGCAGTAGAAAAGTACTAAATGAATCACAATGTAAATATTCCGCAAAGAACAACAAAAACAAAAACAAACAGAACTGCAGACTGAATACAGTTGATATAACATGTCAATGTACAGTTTTCTTGCAGCTCTTGACACTGTCACAAAACGTTCACACGCCCACCTTTCTATTTCTAGTCTCAGTATATGCACTAACATATCAATATATACATATCAACCGCTAGCTTTATATCAAAAGCGTTTATGCAGTCCGGCATCCACTAAGAAGTCTGTCCAGAAGATGTTGGCCTTTTTCTGAAGGTGCATCTCAGGCCATGGTCCAAGTTTTTCTTTATTGTGAGTGGCCGTCTGTCCAAACTTGCGAGTTTCTTCTATGATTTCTCTCTTTCACTTGCGTACTTTACGCACTCCAAAAGAATACGGCGAACATTTTATTCTGCATGAACACAATGACATTCCGTTGAGTTGGATATTTGTTGTTGTGTACATACTGTTAAAATGTTCTATGCAATCAGCGCCTGGAGTGCGGCCGATCGGGCGGAACAACTTGACTTGTGCGTGAAATTCTCGTAAATTTTCTATCTGCTTTATTCAGAGCAAGTACGCAAGATGCATACTCTAGCAGCACAAAGTAGCCAGCCGTTTTTGAAACTAGCTAACCTTCCTGTCCTTTTGTCTAGTGCTTTCTCATCTTCCAAATGATGCGATGCTGAAGTGTTAAGTACAAAGCGTCCAATTGTAACAACAAATTTTCCAAGCTATGTTTCGTGCAAGCTGCTGTCATCAGCTTCTGCCGAATCACAGTGCCTTCTCGAATGTGTGAAAGACACCTCAGACTGAATATTCATTACAAACATGCTTCTCGTTCTTATAGATTTCGTTATCAACGCTAATTGTCCTAAGCTACGCTCGGGGTACATATGCAGCTGCAATAAAAATATACCGCTATGTAGCACTCGTAATAGTTGTGGCGAGGTCCGTGGTTATTGTTCGTTGTCGAGTAATTTTATAGATAGCATTGATATGTGGGGGTTAACGTCCCTAAACCACCATATGATTATGAGAGACGCCGTAGTGGAGGACTCCGAAAATTTCGACCACCTAGGATTCTTTAACGTGCACCCAAATCTGAGCACACGGGCCTACAACATGTCCGCTTCCATTGGAAATGCAGCCGCCGTAGCCGGGATTTGATCCCGCGACCTGCGGGTCAACAGCCGAGTACCTTAGCTACTAGACCACCGCGGCAGAGCTGTTGTCGAGCAATGAAATGCAGTAATGTTTCTTACCAATTAGAGCAACACCGCCGAATGAATTCGCGTAGCTGCAAACTATATAAATGTGACATGCAAATGCTGTGAGGGACGACGGCGCAAGGATGCTCTAACTTTGCTGTCAATCGTCATAATCTCACGCAATTTGACGAATGTGTGGTTTTTATCATAAAAACTACATATAAGTGGATTGAATTGAAGGTGAGACGCATCTAGTGCACTAATGCATTGGAAAAGCATTGATAGGAAAACTGTAGTTTGCGTGACCCAGCTGGCCTGGAAGCTTCAAGTAGTTAGTATGTTTTGCGATATCTTAGTAGAGCTGGACTCGATGGAACGTGATAATATGTTACCTAATCGTAAGTGCCCAGAATAAGACACTGGCGTCATGATATAAGCACTCGGTATACAAGTGGCGTGCTGTAACCGCAATGTTGAGTGTGAATACTGGCCCATTCAAGGTACGCATTTGGAGTTTACGTTAACTTAACGCAATGCATCGTTCTGTGCACCATTGCATTCTTTCAGGTAGTTGCCTAATATTGATCTAAACGTGCCTGGAAGAGTGTCCGGAGAAAACTGAACCACGTAAACAAACGCACTCTACTGACAAAGCCAGGCCCACTATGTAAACAATACTACGGAATTTCTCCACCAGAAGATCCCTGGTGTGCGCTATTCAGGCGTATGACGTTATTTGTACCAACAGCGAAAACGAGCGAGAAGAATATCGAAACCCACGAAAGCTCAATTGAGGCCTCTCGAATGTCATGATGGCTGGGTCGATGGCATTGCTTATCCAAACAGCGCGATATCCTCAACTTTTTGTTTACCTTTCTTGAATCGGCATGATATTCTGCAAGCTTTTATACTTACCCTGTAGAAAAGTAGACGGGTGTGTTCACAAATCAGTGTTAGTTGTTAAAATGTATTTTACATGAACTATTCATAGTCCGTGCGTTCATCGCCCAGGTCACCTATATATTGCAAGACATTCACTTTTTTTCTTATTCCCATTTCTTTTTTGTTTATCTCAGGGCCTTTTTTTCCCACCCATTCAATCTCCAGCAAAAAGGCATTCAAGCGAATCAGGCCTGTAGCTAGAATTTTTTTTTGGATGGTGGATACACTCTTCAAAAACCTTTACTGTTTAAAAAAACACCTATTTTCATTATTTATTCGCGGTAAAGCACCCCTTTCTGTAAGAGTTGGGGGAGAATGTGCTTAGGACATTCCTCTGGCTACGGGAATAAAATGAATATATACGCTGGCTAACCATTGTTTTTCAACAAAGCTTTCTCTCCTGTTCTGTCATCACAGCTTGCCATTCAGGTCTCGTATGTTTCCTAGGATAGTGCGGTGCCGATGTCACTATGTCGAGCAGTGGCCCGTCGTCTAGAATTCCGGCCTCTGAAATGCACTGTTTCAAAAGATGCAGTCTTTAAAAATCGTCCCTTCTTTTGCCAATCAAGATCACTTAAAGGGACCCGCCGCGATGGTCTAGTGGCTAACGTACTCGGGTGCTGACCCGCAGGTCGCGGGATATAATCCCGGCGTCGGCGGCTGCATTTCCGATGGAGGCGGAAAAGTAGGCCCGTGTGCTCAGATTTTGGTGCACGTTGAAGAACCCCAGGTGGTCTAAATTTAAGGAGCCCTCCACTATGGCGTCGCTCATAATCATAGGGTGGTTTTGAAACGTTAAACCTCACATATAAATCAATCAATCGCCTAAATATACCTCTTGAATCGGCGGCACAATGTTCTCATAACGATAGATGAGCTCGTCGCGTTTAGCCTGTTTCCTCTATGCGGTAAATCGTTGATTTTTATTGATACACAACTGTTACAGGAAACGGAACCACGGACACTGACACTGACGCGCGACAGGCATGGCACAGTATACGGAAGTATACGCTGCGTAGAGACAGTAAATTATGGAGCGTGCCAAGGTTACCGCATGTCTAGAATCAGCCTCGTGCTCTTCTTCACGGATGCTCCGAGTTCGAGGGCTTAATTTCGTTGCACCCTTTCACAGTGTCTATACACTTCCGCCGTTACTATTGCTGTACTCAAAAATTGTATCATGCACATGGCGCACATGAAGATGAGGCAGCTGCGCTAAAACAGGAGCGTTCGCTGGAGTAATAAACTAGATCATGCGCCTACAACACAGATAATTCATATAGATTGATAAACATCCCACTTCATTATACAAAACTTCAAGTAATAGCGTACGTGCCAAATTCTGCTTTTAATACGTACGAGAACGCTAAGATGGTGCCCGTTACTATACCGAATAACTCGTAGCCATGTAGCAAATAAGTCAAACTGCACTTGCAAAAGTTCGTTTCGATTTACAGGTGAATTGTGAGCCCACTGCTACGCAATCATAGAGAAGGGCGATCATAAGAATTGACAAAAATCATGTATGGAACAGCGAGGATTTATAATCCAGCTACACTTCAATGGGAATATATTTGAGGGGATTTATGCACGAAAACCACAATATTAAAACGTATGCCGTAATTGGCAAACACGGAATAATTGACCACCCAAGGTTTCCTTTACCTGACATCCAAGTCAAACCGGTATTTTTCATTAATTATCCCATCGAAATGCGCCCCGCCGTGGTCGCCTGATGGCTAAGGTACTCGGATGCTGAACCGCAGGTCGTGGGATCGAATCCAGGTTGCGGTGGCTGCATTTCCGATGGAGGCGGAAATCTTGTAGGCCCGTGTGCTCAGATTTGGCCGAACGTTAAAGAACCCCAGGTGGTCGAAATTTCCGGAGTCCTCCACTACGGCGTCTCTCATAATCATAGGGCGGTTTCAGTACGTAAAACTCCACATATCATCAACATCATCATCCCATCGAAATGCGGCCGCTGTGGTTGGCGTCCCTGAAGCTATCAGTGTGACAGCTGTTATACCATGGCTGGTTGGTTTAGCGGACAAGCGAAACAAACAGATAAATAAAACACGTCTCAACTCGTGTCGGGATCAATATTTTGCGAAGTAACCTATAATGGCGACTTGAAGCGTAGAGTTTTCGATGCCTGTTAGAGCTGAATTCCCGTATTTGCCTCAACTCAGTCATCGCTTTGGGCCGATACGTTTTTTTGCCGAACTTTGAAGTTTCGTTGATTTGTAAGGCCGTTATACGGCTCTTGCTGCTGCACTTCGCAGTGTAGCACTGACATGAAGCCGAGACACTACAATGGTTGCGAAATTTTTTGCGAACATGTTAAATTTTTTTGTGTACAGTGTATACAGCGTAAAGAGGACGTCACAGGACACGAAACGCAGAACGCCCCTTTTCAGCCGCTGACCTGGCGGGTATATAGGCAGGAAATCATGCTTAGGGTCAATCAGTGCGCTATGTTTCCGTAATTTATCCTACGCAAATCTGTAGAGGCATGGCAAAGCTTGTCAAAGTGACACTTTTCCAAATGAAATGACTGGTAAGCTAGTTATCTTGAGATTTTGATGCGTAAAAGCCTAGCGGGTAGAGCGCTGTCTTCTGACAAGATAATTGTTTACATGTCATTATTGCAATCAACTAATCTTTAGCCAGTTCAAGCGACTCAGGAGAAGGTAAGAAAAACGTCCTGAGGCTTCGTACTCACCTTGGGTATAGAGAAGCCTTGTAACACCTCACATACTGAAATGCAACAAGCAGCCTCTCGACAACAGCGAATAACTATCGTAAGACGCCCAGATTTTTCTCGCCACCGAGAGACAGCCCACCACTGTTTTTATTATTTGGCATAATTTTCTAGTCTTTCAAAACATAGATAACTCACACATTTTTCTATCTGTAGGTGATAAAGTCCTGTGGGAGACCTGAAGTGGAGCTTTGTTCGAGCTGGGGCTGTGATGTCTAAGAGGAATCTCATGGCGTCATTGGGACAAGATGTCGTGAACTTTGTTTCCAAAGGTGGCCATGAGCGAGAAGGAGGCTGTTATCCACTCCCACAAACGGTGCCGTATATCAACTGTCCTCGATGGGTCACAAGAACTTCATGAGGGGCTTGCTTCGGCGGTAACTGCTGTCGGCGCCCCCCCAACCGCATCGAATACCGAGTTGATTGCTGACCTTTGTTCAACAATGAGAGGGACTGTTCGTTCCACGGCTTTCACGATGAATGATTTCAGTGATAATAAGCGCATGTTTTTTCTAAGTCTGTTATATATTTTAGTTTTTTATATTCTGTACACCGAGAATGGGCACACTTCAATTATTCCACTCAATATTCTCATGATTTCAGGTGGGCCACTTCTATAAACTTTAAACACCACTTCGGCGTGGTGGTCTAGTGGATAAGGTACTCGGCCGCTGTCCCGCAGGTCGCGGAATCGAATCCCGGCTGCGGCGGCTGCACTTTCGATGGAGGCGAAAATGCTGTAAGCGCGTGGGCTCAGACTTGGATGCACGTTAAAGAACCTCAGGTGGTCGAAATTTCCGGAGATCTTCACTAAGGCGTCTCTCATAATCATATGGGGGTTTCGCAACGTTACACCCTGAAAATCAATCAATAAATCAAACATAACACCCAGGGGGGCCCAGCGACATTGCACGCAGACTGCGGGCTCGCTTGGCGCGCAGAGTAAACTGCCTTGCGAGGGGTATGCTCACAGTGTGACGTAACATCTGCACTCGCGTTAGAATATCATCATCATCACCCTGACTACGTCTACTGCAGGACAAATGCCTCTCCCATGTTTCGCCAGTTAACCCGGTCCTGTGCTTGCTGCTGCCAATTTATACCAGCAAACTTCTTAATCTCATCTGCTCACCTAACCTTCTGTCTCCCCCTAACCCACTTGCTTCTCTTGGAATCCAGTTAGTTACCCTTAACGACTAGTGGTTATCCTGTCTCTGCGCTACATGCCCGGCCTATGTCCATTTCTTCTTCTTGATTTCAGCTATGGTATTCTTTCCCCCGTTTTTTTCCCTGATCCACTCTGCTCTCTTCTTGTCTCTTAAGGTTACACCTACCATTTTTTTTCTATTGCTCGCTGCGTCGTCCTCAATTTAAGCTGAACCCGCTTTGTAAGTCTCCAGGTTAGAATATAGACGTCGCCAGATCACCATCATGGCACGCATGGTGTGGTGATGTGCATATCAGAAATAGGTGTGCTCGCGCGACGCTTCACTATAGCTTGCTCAGCCATTTGTTGGCGTATGTAGTATTTATTATATTGATATAAAAGCAAACAGCCAACACTGCAATCACAACGGGCGTTGTCCAGACGTAACAATTGAACATAGGGTTTCCTGCAGAAGCAGTTTGAAGCACTGGAAGAGGCTAACTATGTGGGCTAGTTGGAGGTCGTTTATTAAAATTAGGTTGCGAGTAACAAAAAAATCACAGCATATCCACAAAATGAATGACGACGAGTGGGGCGAAGCGTCCATCAATCCGTCCGTGCTTTCGTCCGTGCGTCCGTTCGCGCGTCCGTTTGTGCGTGCGTCCGTTTATCCACCTGTCCATCCATCCGTCCGTCTATCCGTCCATGTGTCTGTCTGTCCGTCTGCTTCTCTGTCTGTCTGTCCGTCCGTGCGTTCGTCCGTCCATCTGGGGAAGACTTCTTGTACCGCCATCTCGCTTCTATTTATCATATATTCATCACATACAAGTACCGCCATCCAGCGGAAAATCCGAGGACTAAACGAGAGTGTGTACCACATTTCTGCTGTCAGCACTTTGTGAACACCGGGAGCGTGACAACGACGCCGTGCTACGTTTTTCGTAACATGTAGACATGCGGATATGTGCCCGAGGGCGGGTATGTGCCACTGGTATGCGGGTATGTGCCACGGGTCACGCATTATGACAACGGGGGACGCACAAGCCACGCCATGAGGAGCTTCGCCCCTAAAAACAAGAGTTACGAGTAAGCGCTTGTGGTGCGTGCTTTATATCCTAATGTCACGTCATTTATTTGTGCTGAAAGTTATACTTACTCAGAAGCACCGGCTTTGTTTTGCCGGATAAAATGATTGACTACCATGAAATGGGCACGGGTTCAATTCCGACTCCAGCAGCGATTATTAATGCTTCCATCGAAATATTTCACTTATGGACAACGCCACCGTCACCGGCATCAGATTTTCTGCGACACAGACTACTTCATGCTCTTGCGTTAATCAGAAACGTCTGGGTTGATATAGACTGAATCACCTGCGGCGCATTCCAGAATACCACAGACCATAGTATGCGTATATGTTACACATGGGATTTAGGAAAAAATTGGCAGATACCACGTAATGTGGAAATCGTTGATATGCGAAGCACAAATGAGACAGGTTGTTATGTCACTTTAAAATCAGCACAACGTTACGAGGTCGAAGTAAATGATGCCGTACATGACTTCCATGTCATGATTATCATGTTTGAATGTGTCATTTGCCTTCGTCTTCTATTGACGTCACATTATTCCAAATTTAGCATATGTGCAACTACTTCGTCACTCATTGACGTAAAGTAGCACCTAATTTGGTATATGTGGAGCTAGCGAAACGGCCATGACCATGCTATGAGTGTATGTTTTGAAGTTCTTACATGACACGCCTGGCAGAATTATCACGTTTTCATCAGTCGTATACTTTGGTCGTCCATTGACGTCCCGTAACAACGAATTTGATATATGTGGAGCTAATAAAACGACCGCGAGCGCATCATGAATGGCCCAATATACTCCAGTGTAGCGTTGACACGCGCGCACGCTGGGCACAGCGAAGCTACGTTAGCAAAACGCCAGCACTCTATAGTCTGGCGCCAGACACGACCGGCGCGATCAGCGTCCCTCTGCGCGGGCCGATGGCAACCGGCACGAATCGTTACATGCTGCATTTCGTGTGGATGAGTTACCCAGAAAACACTGCGTCTCCTTCTTTTCGTAACGGAGGGACGCCGCACGCGCTGAAACGCGCATGCGGGAAAGTAGCGCAGTGCGGTGCGTGCCTGCGAGTATATGGCAGGACCTGTGCCTGGCATGGCAACACCAGCGTGACCCGACGAAATGAACGCCGGTGAGCACGCGCACCGCGTCACGTCGAAATGTATTGGCGCTCTGACTGTGGCATGTAGCCATGTCCGCACATGACACGCATCTCATCATTATCATACTTGCGACAGCCACGTACCTTCGTCATCTATTGACCTTACGTAATATCAAATTTGGCATATGTGAATCTAGCAAAACGACGGCGAGCGCATCTTGAGTGTGGCATTAGTCATGTCACATGACACGCATGTTGCGATTATAATGTTTGTATGTGTCATTTACCTATGTCGTCCGTTCGCGTCACGTATTACTGAGTTTGTTAGATGTGAAGCTATGGAAACGGCCACGAGGGCATCATGAGCGTAGCATGTAGTAATGTTGTTACATGACATGCATCTCTTGTACATCATGTTTGCACTAGTATCATACCTTCGTTATCCATTCACGTTCCGTAATACCGAATTTGGTATCAGTGAAGCTATCGAAACGGCCGCCAGCACATCATGAGCGTCAAATGTAGTCATCTTGTTACATGACACGCTTGTCAGGATTTTCATGTTAGGGTTTGTCGCTTGTGTTCGCCATTCAATCATGCCATATTCCAGTTTTGCAACATGCCATGTGAACGAAACTACCGCAAGATCTGCAGGGCTATAAAATGTAAATTATGACGATAATGACACACATATCATGATTTTCATGTTGTGACAAGTCAAATATGTTCTCCATACAGTCATTTTATACCATACCAAGTTTGGTATTGATACCATTATCGAAACGGCCAGAAGAGGTAAAAGCCGTAGGTGGCTAAATGAAGATAGATAGATAGATAGATAGATCAATAGATAGATACATAGATAGATAGATACGTTGTTAAGACGTTTATTGGCGGACACTCGGCGATGGTGCACGACAGTGACGGTCAATGCGGGGGCCGACTCGCTGCACGGGCTGCTCTTCCTACGAAAAGGGCGACCCACTAGAAGGCGCTGGAGAGTACGACCCACTGTTCGAAGGCTTCGCCATAACTACTCCGGGTACGAAAAGGGAGCCGCCTGACGACCTAACAGCTGGTTGCCATGAGCGGATCATGGTAGGCCTTGAGGCGCTCCACGTTGACAATGTCGCTGCCTCGGCGGCACATGTCCGAAAATGGTTCGATGGGTTCGATCAAGTAGTTCACAGGAGAAGTGCGTTTGACGACATGGTAGGTGCCTTTGTATTTGGGCACTTTGAAGATAGGCCAGTTGCAGTGGTAGGGATCCAGAGCCAGACGAGCACTCCAGGGAGGAACGTTAGCGCAGTAGTGCTGGCGTCAGCGCGAATGATTTTTTGCCGCTCTTGATCATGCGCAGTAAAGGTCTTTGCAAGCTCTCGACACTCTTCAGCAAGCTTGGCTATAACAGAAATAGGCGCCCACTCGGAAGGATCTGGCTTATACGGAAGTATCGTGTCGACGGCGTGCGACGGGTGCCTTCCATATAATTAAAATATAGGTGAAAAGCCAGTAGTTTTCTGAGTGGCGGTATTATATGCGTAGGTGACGAAGGGTACAATTGCATCCCAATTTGTGTGGTTGGTGACGACGTACATGGAGAGTATGTCACCGAGCGTATGGTTGAAGCATTCGGTGAGGCCGTTCGTCAGCGGGTCGTAAGCAGCAGTTCTGTGGTGAACAACGTTGCACTCTTTGAAAATGGCTTGGACGATTTCAGACAGGAAGACGCGGCCTCGATCACTGATCAGTTCCTGGGGTAGACCGTGTCGCAGCATGAATCGTTGGAGCAGGAAGGAGGCCACATCGCTTGCTGTAACCTCGGGGAGAGCGGCAATGTCGGCGTATCGCGTGAGGTGGTCCACAGCAACAATGGCCCAGCGGTTACCAGCCGACGTGAATAGAAGTGGCCCATACAAATCAATGCCAATGGGCCCAAACAGCCTGGCAGGGCAAGGTAGAGGTTGCAGACCTACAGGCGACAGGTGCCTTGGAGTTTTGTAGCGCTGACAATCTATGCAGGAGTGAAAGAATTTTTGCACGAAGCGGTACATGGCGTGCCAAAAGTACCGATTGCGGTGCGGTGGTAAGTCTTCGTTGTTTAGGAGTGCGCACATTGCGGATCAGAATGAAAGAATTCACATATGTGAGAGCGCAGACTGCTGGGTATGACTAGTTGCCACTGGCGGCCGTTACCATTGTATTTGTGTCGGTGGAGGAGTTCATCGCGAACGGCGAAACGGTGGGCTTAACGACGCAACACGCGAGTGGAATGACTGGATGGATCGGGCAGCAAGTCTATCAGTGAGGCAATCCATTGATCTTTGCACTGTTCAGTAGCAATGACATTAATGCTAATGGAAGAAATGACAAGGTGAGACGCTGAGTTGTTGGCATTGTCGCCAGGCGAGGGAGAGCGCGACAGGGCGTCGGCGTCAGCATGTTGCTTTCCGTTGCGGTACAACACGCGGATGTCGTAGTCTTGCAGGCGAAGTGCCCACCGGGCGAGACGGGCTGAAGGATTTTTCAATGACGACAACCAGTATAGTGCATGGTGGTCGGTGATGACATCAAATGGGCTACCATACAAATAAGATCGAAACTTTGTAAGGGCCCAGAAGATTGCCAAACGTTCTTTCTCAGTGACGGTGTAAATACTCTCGGCGTTTGTAAGCGTACGGCTTGCATACGCCACGGCATATTCCGGGAACCCTGGTTTGCGCTACGCAAGAACAGCGCCGAGGCTGACACCACTGGCCTCCGTGTGTACCTCTGTAGGGGCCGTAGGGTCGTAGTGGCGTAGTATGGGACGCGACGTCAACAAACGACGGAGCGTTGTGAAAGCGTCGTCGCACTGTAATGACCACGAATGCAGAGGCCCGTTACTTCCGAGGAGCTTCTTCAGTGGCGATATCATAGTCGCGAAGTTTCGAATCAAGCGCCGAAAGTAGGAACGCAGTCCTACGAAACTGCGCAGTTTCTTGCCGGATGTCAGCTTGGGGGACTCTGTCACGTCCCGAAGTTTAGCTGGATCAGAAAGAATTCTGTCCTTGAACACGACGTAGCCGTGTATTGTCAGCTGCCGAGGTGCAAACCCGCACTTCTTTAGGTTTGGTTGCAGACTGGTGTCCCTCAGACGCGTTACAACATGCAGCAGGCATTGAAGATGCGTGAAGAAGTCCGGAGTGAAAACGACGACGTCATCGAGGTAGCACAGGCACATGTGCCATTTCATGTCACGCAGAACGGTATCCATCATGCGTTTAAAGGTGGTGGGCGCATCGCACAGCTCAAACGGCATGACGTTGAATTCGTACAAGCCATCGGGGGGTGGGGGACAAAAGCAGTCTTTGGTCGAGTGTCCTGAGCCATAGGTACTTGCCAGTACCCTGAGCGCAAATTGAGGGATGAAAATAATTCTGCTCCTTGCAGACTGTCAATCGCGCCATCTACCAGGGGTAGTGGGTACACGTCCTTACGAGTGATCTTGTTGAGGTGTCGGTAGTCCACACAGAACCACACAAAAGCGTCCTTCTTCGCTACGAGAACGGCAAGACACGTCCAGGGGTGTTTAGAAGGTCGAATAGCATCGCGGCGAAGCATGTCGTCGACTTGCTCGTTGATTACACAGCGTTCTGTGGGAGATACGCGATACGGACGTTGCCGCAGTGGTGGTTGTGCGCCTGTGTTGATGCGATGTGTAACGCTGGATGTGCGGCTGAGAGAAGGTTGAGCGACATCGAAAGAAGACCGGAATTTTTTAAACAGGCCCAGAAGCTGGGAACGCTGCCCGGCGTAAGGTTGTCGGGAATGGAGGGACCGAATACATCAGCGGATGAATAAGCAAATGTTGAAACAGCACTAAGCGTACTCGAACTTGAGAAGTGAGTGTCATAGGGTTGATCCCTAACTTCTGCGTCTTCAATGAGTTCCACGCTGTCGAGGCATTCTTCTCGCACCAACGTAACACTGTACGGGGATGAGTTCAGAACAAATATAGTGGTGCTGCCGTGACTGACTTGCACGGTCGTGGAAGGAACCAGCAAGCCTTTTCTGATGAAAACATGATGAGATGGCCAGAGGAGTGCAGCGGTGTCGGAAAGACTTGCGCCGTAGACCGACACCACCGCGAACGAGTTTGCCGCACTTGCGTGTCGTCTCTGACGAGTAACTTGCTTGTAGCAGATGGACTGTCAGCCGGCGTCAAAGAATAGAATTGTCGGAGCTCTATTTCTTCTGGTACGCAATGAATTACGGCGTCATGGTGGGAGAGAAAATCCCGTCCCAAGATGACGTCGTGAAAGCATAAAGAAATTATGAGGAATTCGATGGCATACATCACGTCCTGAATTATGAGGCGGGATGTGCACATCGTTGTAGGGTGAATGCTTTGGGCGCTGGCTGTACGGAGGGAGAGCCCTGAAAGTGGCGTGGTCACCTTGCGCAGTAAATGGCTAAGTTTTGCATCCATGACGGATATCCAGTATATACAAAGGCAGATGCACGGACACCGTCCACAAGCACGTCTGTCACGTTTGATGGGCTTTACTGAGGGCGTCCGCAGTTCGACAGCGTCGCAGTCCTTGCCTCATGGACTGCGAAGACTAGTTTTTCCTATTCGCCCTCTAGTGGACGTGGCCGCAGCGGTGACAGTGAACGACGTCGCGGAAATGCGGGTGAACGGCGAGTAGACGGAGCGTAGCGGGATGACGGTGACATAGGAGGCGGTTGGTCATAAGAGTGGCTCGATTGGCTGGGAAAGTTGGGGGCGACCTGTGGTTGCTGCACATGATTTAGATAGCGTGCTACGTGACCGACGCAACCACAAGCAACACAGATGGGGCGACCGTCATAAGTGCGCCATCAGTTTATGGGTCTCATACATGTCGCAGAATGTGATGGGCGAGCCAGCTGCTCATATGAATGCATGGTGGGCGGCACTCGGGGCACGTGGATGACGTCTCGTATGTAGGCGGCACAGTTTCTCTGAAGGCCTGGGGCCTGGCGATAGTTTCGGTATAACTAAGGGGCCCAGCCACATGAATAGGTAGGTGTGGCCTGGTGACACGTAGCTGAGTGGCGCCGATACAGGAGTTGGCTGGTGGTATTCAGGAACGACTTCCACGATTTTCTGCTGAATGGCTCGGTGGGGGGGAGGCAGAAGTGTAGTTGATGGCTGTTGAGCGTGTTGTGGGGAAGCAAAAGCCAGTAAAGAGATCTGGCGGGCAACTTCCTCACGCACGAACGACTTGATTTCGGAGAGCAAGGTTGTGTGGTCAGGAACTGCTGACAAGGCCGAGAGATCAGCGTCACGTGATGGCGGTCGATGGGTCATCGAGCGCTGCCGCCACAGCTCCTCGTAACTTCGGCATATTGTAATGACCTCTGCCACAGTGCGAGGGTTCTTGGCCAGGAGCATGGTGAAGGCATCGTCGGCAATGCCTTTTAGAACTTGCGTGATTCTACCAGCCTCTTACACGTTCGCGTCCACTTGCAGAAATCAAGGATGTCCTCGATGTAACTTGTGAAGAACTCGCTGGTCTGCTGTGATCGTTCACATAAACGCTGTCGAGCTTGCAGTTTACGGACGGCAGGACAGCCGAACACGTCGACGACGGCGGTTTTAAAAGCTGACCAAGTTGGGAAATTGTATGCGTGGTTGTTGTACCACATGCTGGCCACACCCGCGAGGTAGAAAATCAGGTTGCCGAGTTTACCTGCCTCGTCCCAATAATTGGGGACGCTCACGCGTTCGTACATGGCAAGCCAGTCTTCGACGTCGGTGCCGTCCGCACCGGTGAAGACACGATGGATGCGGGGGACACCGCGGCATGGCGTCGGCGCAGGAAGAAGCGTTTGCTGAGCGGCGTCTTCGTGTACAGTAGAGGGCACAGTACGGGATCGAAGGTCCAAGGGTATCGAATGCGGACCGAAGGTGTTTCAAGGGCAAAGCACTCTCTACCAAATTGTTAAGACGTTTATTGGCGGACACTCGGCAATGATGCATGAAAGCGACAGTTGATGCTAACGTTGATAGCCTCAGATGAATGGCGCTCACCCACAGAGGCGGACGAGCCAAGAACCAGGCGGCAGAACACCTAAATGAATATAAAGGAAATGAAAGCCAATCTTGAAAATTAGTTTAAATACTGTCAATAAACTAAAAATGTTTGCTGAGCAAGCGGTCAAACCGTCTTTTGTTCCTGACAGACATTGCTACGAAATATAAACTAAAGAACTGAAAAGGTTAGCGTTCACTAGCACGGTAATGTTTTAGTTGCATTGATGTAGTCAAACAAAGTGGAGCATATATCCCTGTGGCAGTAACCAGCTGAAGTGCCGCCAAGTGATAAAAGTACAGGTACAAATCCTTGTATTCCTAGCTTTTGTAATGGGGCTACTAAAAACCTTTTTCTCTGATGAGAGTAACGACTACAGAATAAAAAGAAATGTTCAAATATTTCTATTTCGTTGCAAAAAACGCACAGCGGTGACGCCTTGAGTCGAGCTGAGCTTTTTTAAGGTAATAATTTAGTTGTGGAATTGTACGGCGCAGTCTGGTATAAGTGACCTCTAACTGGCGAGATACGCACCACTGTTTATTCCAGCAATACCATAAATGCTCGAAATCTTTAAACTTATCCAAAGTACATATTCCCATTGCAAGCAAGCATTTTGGAACCTTAGTGCTGTCACGTAAGCCGTATGTGGCAAAACTGGGATGGTGGACCCACTCAGGGATACTGCTGCTAAAGAGTCCGCCATTTCTTTAAAATATATTGCGCGGTGGCCTGGTACCCATAGCAAATACAGTTATGTACGTTTTTCAGTACTAAATGCCGAAACGTATTCATCAGCTCTGCATTTGCAGCCGCAGAAAGTGCATCACATATTGATAACAAATCTGTAATAATAACTGCTGATGATTCGATGCGAGGACCGACACTCTGCACGAGCTTCTCTTCTTCCGAAAGGGCGATCCACTAAAAGGCGCTGGAGAGGACGACCGACTGTTCGAAGGCTTCGCCACAGGGTAGATAGATAGGTAGATAGATAGATTTATAGATAGATAGATAGATAGATATGCTAAAATTGTCTTAGTTTGCTAAGAAATGCTTCGCATTTGAAACCTCGGCAGATCCCACGTACCGACAATCCCACGTACGCTGCATTAATGTACTAATGTCGCACGCACCCGCATACGTTGAAGAGTTGCACATGTTTATATAACTAGTTGTTTGGCGGGACGATGCCAACTAGAACATGCGTATTACAAACACCAGAAGCTGATATAAAGCGCTGATGCCCGCGAAGATACTGGCCCTTGACACTGATACATAAATCAACTTAAAAAAAGGTTATCTGTAAGCGAATTATATCCCCCTGCGATAAGCATTCTTTGTTTGCATCGGAACAATTCAGTTTTTGTCAAGGTTTATCAAGTGAACACGCTTTGCTAGCACAAAAAGAAATCATCTTAAAGTCAAATTTTCAGTTTACGCCGATGACACAAGCTTGTTCCTCCAATCCGACAATGTATCTAATCTTAGTATACTAGCTCACGACGCGCTATAAAAGCTACAAAAATGAAGTGAAGTGAATTCTCTTGTTATCAATGCTGCTAAAACAAAGGCTGTTCTATTCAAACCAACTAATAAAAAATATATTCTAGCTTAAACTTACACTTCGGTGACAAAGAGATTGGGATTGTACAAGACGTTAAAATATTGGGGGTCACTTTCAGTGAAGACTTAAACTGGGATTCGCATGTGTATGATGTTGCCAAAAAGCTTTCCAAGGCATGTGGAGTGCTTTCAAAATTCCGAGATATAGTTTCTCTAAAAGTTAAACTCCTCATTTATAATGATTTATTTCACTAGCACATCAATTACTGTACCCTCGTCAGGGGAACACTACGCAAAAGAACAAATTCAAATTGATCAGGCTACAGAAGAAAGCAATACGACATATTGGAAGTGTTCCATACGACGCTCATATATTCACAATATTTACAACATATAACGTGCTCCCAGTAGAGCAACTGTACAATTTCAATATCTTTGCTAAATACAAACATGCTTTGAAAAGTAAAACCAATTTTCTAACACTGTGTCAGCTCAAAAAGTCACCCGCAACATCTTACAACATAAGGAAAAGAGACACATGGCAAATACCGTTTTCGCGAACGAATTACCGTTTTAAAAGTCTGTATATCATGCCAAACTTTTTTAGTCACCTAAACAACAAAGGCATTACGCCTGATACACTGATAAACAAGCAGTGGAAAAAATATTTAATTAGCAACCACAGAGAGTCTGGGAAATGGATCGTTGAATCTCGAGTTCATTTTAAATATGTATTATTTTATAGTATCATATTCAATTTGATAATTCATTTGAATAGAAGTGTATTTTTGCCTTTTCTTTTGTGTACATGTGTATTTCTGCACATGCACAAACATGAACTGTTTTATGTATTTGTGTTTTCGTTATGCATACTGTTTCAAGGTAGTGTTTCTTATATATATAAATTATGTTCTTTTGTGTTCCTTCTCACTTTGTTCTCCCATATTAAGCCGCATTCTTTCAGTGTTTGTGATTTTACATTATGTCTGCAGTTGAAGTTTGCTGCTAAATTTGTTGATATTTTACTTGCTTGTGTTATGCGTTCTTCTACTTTTTCTGTTTTACTTGCTAGTATGTTCTTTCTTTTTTACATCACCACGAGTCTGCGGCCAATCTGCTCAAGGTCAGGAATCCCGTCAAGCTGTTTTTAGCAGCTTTTGATTCCTGTCCCTGCATATTTTTCACTTTTTATTCTGATTTACATTTTGTTTTGTGTTGACCATTGCCATTGTATGAAAACAATGAATCACTGTACTTTAACATGATTGCTGAAAAAGATTGCTAAATAAACTAAAGCTGAAACTGAAATTGAAACTTCAGCGCATGGCGACCCGACGTGACGGCTGTATCAAAATATTACATTTGTAATGTTTATAAAATTGGCTTGGAAGCCCTAAAATCACTATAATCGTTTCACAAAGATTAGCGTCTATTTGAAAAGTAGTTCCGAGAACTGGTGTAGCTCTGTTGTAAAATGCTTAATTGAACTCCAGAATACTTGGGTTCGATGCCAGCTGGGAGTCGTCGGGTTGGCGCTACCGACTTCATAGCACTCGCACGTTAAAACTGCCCACGTGTGTTGTCGTCGTTCCTGGGAAGATACCAAGTGTCAATCACCTGTGGCACATATTCGCATACCAGCGGCAAGTACCCGCCCATGGGTGTGTCCACTTTCTGGCGGGAAGTGTTTGACGACGTACGCCACGGGATTGTGACATTATTCATGTTTTGACAAGCAAGTGGTATTCGTCAAACCATCTCACCCTCTCATGCTAATTTTGGTTCACGTCAAGTAAATGGGGTGACCACGAGAGCACCCAAATGTAAGCGGCTAGATAGACTAATAGATTGATACGCTCAAAGTCACTGTAGTTCGCTAAGAAATGACCCGCATTAAAAAAGAATTTGTGATCATGTAACATCCCCTCAGAAATCCTGTTATTTATATAATGTCCTTCAAATTGTGTTCTTCATGAACTCGTGTTGTGCTATGCGACGTATGGTATATACCAAGCTAAGGAGACGACCACGAGGACGTCAAGACGTAGCCTGCTAGATAGATAGATAGATATGACGAAAGTGTATTTGGTCAACTAAAAATTGTTTAGAACTCGTGGAGACTTCTGTGCTTAGTGCCATCAGGAAGTGCGAGTTGTGCCACTCACAAATATTCCTTGGCGTTGCGCTTCCAACCCTTCAGTGCTCTGCCAGTTATATAAACACGCGACCTCGTGCTCACCAACAGAGCGCCATTTAGAGACCGAGAGCCACCGTGGCTGGCTCTTGAAATGACGTAAAACAGACGACAATTCGGCGTGTTGGTAGTTCATCGTACTTGAAAAAACATGGCGCACTCCACGATCGCGAGTAAAGTGGTTCTCTTGCACCTGTCCCGTATTAAGGTCGGTGCCCACCGGCGCCTAGCAGTGGTCGAGCAACCATTTGCGACTGGTCGCAAACAGTCGTGAACGGTCGCGAACAGTTTCAAAGCGACTGCTTTGATTAGTCACTTCCTGACCATTTTTTTAGTCGCGCGACTTTAGTCGCAAAGCTGCTGGAACCAATCAGCGATGTCAAAAAGTGAGCCATGATATCTTTATATCCAGGCTCAATGTTTTTTTTCATTGCACTGGCCCTTTGCCGTCAGATACAAATGAGTGCATTCCTCTGGGTCTGTGCCACCATGGCCACCACGGAATACTTTGTTTGGAGATGGCGGGGTACAGCAACTCAAGCAAAGTTTCGAATTTACGGGGCTGCATTTGCAAGAAGCTTAACACCGTCAAAATAAAGAAAAAAATGAATTGTGTGCTATCCTCCCTCTTGTTCAGAATCATTTTCTGTCTTAAACTTGACTTGCCATCGCCTTCAATGCAGTGCGCTTGTAACGCGTTTCTGAATACGTACCACTCTCGGAAATACTCCTCGTCATTTCATCAGAGCTCGGGAGGTAGGCGGCTTGCAAGGCCAGCCAACTTTCGCCAGAAAAGAACAGTCACACACCCTCCACCTGCTTTTGTTTCTTTAGAGGCTTGTGCACAGCCAGCACAGACACCAAGCCATAGCGCATAAGCGTCATGACAATCTCGTGTGCTTCGCTTGAATCGAACTTTTTGACGCTGCTGGAAACGCTGTGCGAGAACGGACGAAAACTCTAAGTGCAGCGCGCTCAATTGGCTCCGCTCACTCAGCTGGCGGCGATCAGATGATCGGCGCCGGTCTCCAGAGTTCTCGCTGATAACGATATCCGGACGTGACTCTCCGCTTTTGTTATTTCCGGTTGCTTGCATGCAGCCTCTGCCAGTGTGAACATCAGTCGCTTTTTGGTGGCCAGTCGCAAATGGCCACGCAACCGCTCATAGTCACTGGTGTGCACCAGCCTTTAGGCTTGCGTCGGGTTCGTTTAGGGCACTGTGGCATTGAGAAACATACTACATATAGCGTCGACCCTCGAGCCTCTTCGCGGCGGGGCGAGAAAGCGTCTGACCAACCACTAGAGTTTGCGTAGCCATTGCTTTTTTTGTCAAGAGATGTAATAGCCGCCCCAGGAGGACTATGAAAACCCAAATTTGGCATCAAATTTTTTCAAGGAAGAAATTTTATTGATTTCGGCAATTTTTCATATTCGCTGCACATTGTGTTCCGCTGAGGACGTTTAATGCTGTACCACAAAATCAGTAAAGTCTGACTAGAAAGTGTTGATTATTTGCATTTGTTTTGCACAGAGAGTGCACAATCCTGTGGTTTAGATGTACTGTACAACGTTACTAGTAACGTAGTGGAAAGCCCCACCATGGTGGTATGGTTGCTAAGGTACTGGGCGGCTGCCCCGCAGGTCGCGGGATCGAATCACGGCTAAGGTACTCGGTGGCTGCCCAGCAGGTTGCGGGATCGAATCACGGCTATGGCGGCTGCATTTCCGATGGAGGCGGAAATGTTGTAGACCGTGTGCTCAGATTTGGGTGCTCGTTGAACAACCTTAGGTGGTCGAAATTTCTGGAGCCCTCCACTACGGCGTCTCTCATATAGTGGTTTTGGGACGTTAAACCCCACATATCAGTCAACCTAGTGGTAAATACACTCTTTTTCGGAGCATCAGGGTACATTTTGAAATCCCAGCATCGAAAAGAAAAAGTTTTGTTCTTTTGTTTATGCTGAAGACATTATCGGATCTGACCAGCCATCGTGGTGCTGAAAGCAGCGCATTAGCTCGGCCGTCGGGCCCTACGAGAGTGTCCACTATTTATGTAAGTATGTTTCCCTATGACTACGGTGTCTGAAAAAAACTACGACTTGTCACGGCGTACCATTTGTGCCACAATGCGTCGTCCGCCATCCTGTGCCGCCACTTTCATGGTTGCTTACCTTTTGGTAGGGGTTGCTGGTCTGACGAATACATTATATGAGCGCTGAGGCTAGTCGAGAAAGTGACATCATGAACACGATAAGTGCGTGAAGATGGTAACGAGTAGACGGCACGCCGCGCGCTACAGATATACTTTGAACTATTCAATATATATATATATATATATATATATATAGATATCGTATGAAGTCTTGGTAGTCTTGGTTGCGACAGCGTTTAATTGAGGAAAGACCTCGCAAAACGAACGGGCAGAGCCAGTACACAGACGATGACGATGATGATGATGGCACAGAGTGGCCATGAGGAAGAAGCTAGCGGATGATTGTGATTATGATCAAGCAGGGATGAGAACGATGTAAGTAACAAACGCCCACACTAATTCCCCACACTTGAAAGAGGACATCTTGGCCGCCGTAAGTCAAAGTGACCGGGAACGTCGCGTGAAAGGTTTCATGCGAGAAACGTGGAAAATCTCGGTGCTGCGGTAACGGCGGTGTGTTGGGGTGACAAGTGGTGTCACACAATAATTTACCGGGCGAAGTCTGTTCTAAACCATGTATGGCGCGATAAAGCGTGGTTCGAATTTGTCACAGAGACCAGGAGTGCGAATTGGTGTCAAAAGCAACACTTCGTCACCAGGTTGCAAAAACACAACACGATGGGATGCGTCATAGTTGATCTTCCGCTCGTGTTGTCTCACTTCAGTATTGATGCGAGCATGAAAGTAAGACTGGGCCAGGCGGGAAATGTATTGTTCGCTATAATACTGACATGAATTGCCATGGCTGTTAAAGAAAGAGACGTCGAGAAAGGTAGTCGGGGTGCGTCCGTCGGGAGCGAACAACTTGCTACTCACCGTACACGAGATAAAACGGTGAGTAGCAAGTTGTTGGCTGAACGGCGGTGTTGTAGGCGAAGGTCAGGAATGGTAAAAGAGTGTCCCAGTTTTTGTGGTCGGGTTGGACGTGAACGGCTATCATGTCAGAAAGAGTTCGATGAAATCTTTCTGTGAGACCATTTGTTTGAGGGTGGTAGCTCGAAGCTGTCTTGTGAGTAGTTCCAGAAGCGCGCAGTACTTCCTTTACTATTTGTGACAGGAACACTTTGACATGGTCACTAAGCAGTACACGAGGAGCCCCATGACGCAGAATTATGGCGGGAAGAATAAAGACTGCAACTTCTACAGCTGAGCCTGTAATAACAGAGGACGTTTTAGCGTATCGCGTCAGGTGGTCCACGGCAGTCACTATCCATCTTTTGCCAGCAGATGTTACGGGGAGAGGTTCGTAAAGGTCGACACCTACAACCTCGAATGGCATGGAAGGGCACGGAAGTGGCTGTAGAGGTTCCGCAGGTGCAGACGTCGGCAGTTTGCGACGCTGGCATGGGTAGCAGGAACCGACGTACCGCGCTACGCCAGAAGAAAGGCCTGGTAAGTAATAATGACATCGAATGCGGTCAAGAGTTTTTTAAAATCAAGGTGACCAGCAGTAATGTCATCGTGGAAGGCTTCGATCACTTTAAGTCGAAGAGACGATGGCAGTACAGGAACCCAGCGCTGACCGTCACGGTGGTAAATGTGGCGGTAGAGAACCCCATTGTCCAGCTTAAAGAGCAGGAGTTGACGACAAACTCGCACGTTTGGTGGATGAGAAACTCCCGAAAGGTGGTCCATCTCGCGTCTTCAGTATGGATCGGATTACTGGTGGGAGATAATTGCTGGCTCATCATCCGAAAGGGTTGCCGTATCGTGGCAAGCGTATGAACTTTGGTAGATGATGCGGTTGGGTTCTCACCAACGCTGACATTGATAGGTGGAAGCGGGCAACGAGATAAAGCGTCGGCGTCTTGATATTTTCTACTTGACTTGTAAGTTATGTCGAAGTCGTACTCCTTCAAGCGTAGTATCTACCATTCCAAGCGCCCAGACAAGTTCTTCAGTGTAGAAAGCCAGCAAAATGCATGGTGGTCCGTAACGTTTGTAAAGTGATGGCCGTGGAGATAGGGACGAAACTTCTGCACCGACCAAACCACAGCCAAACGCTGTTGCTCAGTTAACGTGTAGTTCTTCTCGGCAGGGTTGAGTACGCGACTGGCATATGCAACAACTTTCGCTAGGGAAGACTTGTCGCGTTGTAGAAGAACTGCCCCTATACCAAGGCCGCTAGCGTCGGTATGGATGATAGTCGGTGCAGCTTTGTCAAAGTGGCAGAGCAGAGGTTCAGATGTGAGGGCCCGCTTCAACAGGTCGAATGCCGTTTGACACTCTTGAGACCACATAAGGGGAACGTTGAGAGTAAGTAGCTAGTGTAATGGAGCAGCAATAGAGGCGAAGTTCTGGATAAACCGGCGAAAGTAGGAGGCGAGGCCGAGACAACTGCAAAGCTCATTTGGTCTTTCGGGGCGCGGAAAAAAATGACTGCAGAGATCTTGTCAGGGTCGGGCCGAGTGCCATCTTTGCTAACGACGTGTCCTAAGAACTTGATAGATTTGCTAGCGAAAGAGCATTTCTTAGTGTTTATTTGGCGCCAGGCGCTGGCAAGGAAGGTTAAAACTTGATCCAATCGTTCTAGGTGCTTAGGAAACGTTGACGAAAAGATAATAATGTCGTCCAGGTAGCAAAGGCAACTTTTTCATTTCAAGCCGCGCAGCACGGTGTCTATCATGCGCTCAAAAGTCGCGGGTGCGTTGCAGAGTCCGAAAGGCATCACGTTGACTTCGTATAGCCCATTGGGGGTTGCGAACGCCGTTTTCTCCTTATCGTCTTCATGCATGGGAATCTGCCAGTACCCAGAACGCAAGGCGATGCTTGAAAAAAATTCCGCGCCTTGTAGGTAATCAAGGGCATCGTTTCCGCACGTGTGAGCAATGCCGGCTTGCAACTAAATCCGAAGAAGTGCCGCTTCGCAGTACGGCAACTCACCATCCTAGGGTACGTCGGGTCCAAGGATGGCATTCTTCCTGATCCGGCCAAACATCGGGCCATGGTCGAATTCCGCAAACCAGCGTCCGTCAAAGAACTGCGTGATTTCGTGGGCCTGTGCTCATACTTCCGACGCTTCATACAAAACTTTGCCACGATCATACCACCGCTGACTAAGCTCCTTCGAAGCAATGGGCCCCTCAATTCGTGGTCATATGAGTGCGATGACGCATTCGCAAAGCTCCGCCATTTGTTGACATCTCCTCCCACTCTACGCCACTACAACCCTACAGCCCCAACGGAGGTGCACACGGACGCCAGCGGTGTAGGCCTCGGCGTTGTCCTGGCGCAGCGCAAACCAGAATTTTTTGTTGAAAATATCGTAGCATATGCAAGCCCTACGCTCACGAGACCCGATTCAAACTACACTGTCACAAAGAAAGAGTGCCTTGCGATCGTGTAGGCCTTTACAAAGTTTCGACCTTATTTGTATGGTCGCCCATTCGATGTCGTCACCGACCATCATGCAGTAAGCTGGCTTTCATCATTGAAGGATCCTTCAGGCCATCTCGCCCATCGAGCTCATCACTTACAAGACTACAACATCCGCGTGCTCTACCTCAATGAACGCCAGCAGGCTGACGCCGATGCCCTCTCGCGCTCCCCTCTACCTCAAGATGCCGTGCCCTGCTCAGTAACCTCAATTGCTGTTTCTGCCATCGATCTTGACATCGTCGCTACCGAACAGCGAAAGGATAATTGGACCGCCCGGCTGATCGAATTGCTCTCTGATCCGTCCGCAACACCATCCATGCGTGCCTTGCGTCGTCAAGCTCACAATTTTGCCATCCCTGACGGCCTCCTACACCGACGTAATTACGACGCCGATGGCCGGCAGTGTTTACTCGTGATACCCCGCAGTCTGCGGTCGGAGATATGAGAATCTATTCATTCTGATCCGCAATGCGCGCACTCTGGGGTATTCAAAACTTATTACCGCATTTGACAACGCTACTTATGGCGCGAGATGTACCGCTACGTGCAGCAGTTCGTTCGCTCCTGCGTTGCTTGCCAACGCCGCAAACCGTCAGCACACATGTCACCAGCCAGTCTGCAACCGTTACATTGCCCTGACGGTCCGTTTGGGCACGTAGGTATTGATTTGTATGGAGCACTTCCTCTGACGACGGCTGGTAACCACTGGGTCATCGTTGCCGTTAACCATTTAACGCCATACGCCGAAATTGCCGCTTTCCCGGCGGCTACTTCGTGCGATGTTGCGCCCTTCCTGCTGCATCAATTCATACTGCGCCACGGACCATCCCAAGAGCTTCTCCTTAATCGAGGCCGTGTCTTCTTGTCGGAAGTCATCGAAGCCATTCTGACGGAGTGCCATTCTGTCCACCGTAAAACTACTGCTCACCACTCGCAGACGAATGGCCTCATCAAACGCTTCAACCGCACCTTCGGCGACATGCTTTCGATATACGTTGCCGCCAACCACACTAATTGTGATAATATACTGGCCTTCGTCACCTATGCCTGAAACACCGCCCCTCGGAGCACGACCGGTTTTTTACCTTTCTTCTTGCTGTAGGGAAGGCACCCGTCGAACACCATGGACACGATACTCCCGTACACGCCGGATATATCTGAGTGCGCACCTATTACTGAGACAGCCAGGCTTGCTGAAGAGTGTCGCGAGCTTGCCAAGACTTTTACGAGGCATGAGCAAGAGTGGCAGAAGAGTATTCATGATGGCTCCGACACTTCTGAGCCTAAGTTTCTTCCTGGTGCGCTTGTATGGCTCTCGATCCCGACCTCTGTAGCTGGCCTTTCTTCCAAACTACTTCCCAAATACGAAGTACCGTATCACCGAGCGCACATCTCCGGTTAACTATCTGATCGAACGCATCGACCACTCTTCGGACCTGCGCCGCCGTGGGTGCGACATCGTCAACGTGGAGCGCCTGAAGGCGTATAATTACCCGCTCATAGTAACAAGCTGTTAGGTCGCCAGACGGTCCCTCTTCGACCCCGGGGTTATTGCAGCGAAGCCTCCTAACTCTGAAATGGGTTGAACTCTTGAGTACCTCCTAGTGGGGCTACCCAACAAGGAAAGAACGTCGGTCGCGCTGAGAGTCCGTGCTTGGCCGTGACTGTCGCCATTGTGTATGCTCGCTGGTTGCTGGCTAATAACCCCTTAACAATATATATATATATATATATATATATACACACACACACATATATATATATATATATATATATATATATATATATATATATATATATATATATATATATATTGCCTCCACTCCTGAAATGAGCACCACCGCGGTGGTATAGTCCCAAGGTACTCAGCTGCTGACCCCCAGATCGTGGGATTGAATCCCGGCTGCGGCGGCTGCATTTCCGTAAGAGGAGGAAATGTTGTAGAGCCGTGTGCTCAATTTGGGTGCACGGTAAAGAACCCCACGTGGTCGAAATTTCTGGAGCCCACCATTACAGCGTCTCTCATAATCATATGGTGGTTTTCGGACGTTAAACTCCACATATCAATCAACTCCTGAAATGATTACTGCGCACGCTTGAGAAGGCTAGCAGTGTTACTCTTCATTGGGGCGCAAAAAACATTTCGTTAAGGAGGAGGAGTAGAAGAGAAGAAAGAACAGCGCGAAGTGCCAACTGTTTAATGAGAGTCTAGGAAAAGCACAGAAAAAAAAAACAATTCCACGCATGCGTGCAAAGCCAAAAAACGTCGTACAGCGTCATGGTCCAGAATATAATTTATCTAAAAACTGCATTTCTGTGAAATACAACATAATGGATGTGTACCACTCATAGAATTGGGCCCTTTATTTTTGATAATAAAGCTTCCAAGAGCTCTCTAGCTGCTTGTTTGCCCCTACGAAGAATCACCGTTTGCTAAAACCATGGCACACATTCGCAAACAGAAAATCCTCCATGCTTGCGCTTTTCTTAAAGTTCACTCCACCATGATTTTTTTGCGAAAAAACTGACCTGCTTGTTTTCTCTGTCTGACAGCATTATGTCGTAAGTCATGAAAAGAGGGAGTGTTAAGCCGTGCTCGGCGAAAGCAGTAGCTGTATTTTAAAGCTGTCAGTGGAGCACCTCGAGCTGTTTTTGGCGACTCTTTGGTAATGATAGTTCCTACGAACGAGACACGCTTTTCTTTTAGTTTTGTCTTTAATAACGAGAACGGGCCGTTTGCGAACATTCTATAATGCTTCTAACACAATATATTTATGGTCATTTTTTGCATTAAAACTTGGTTGTGTGTTTGCTGTCAATAAATAATTATACTCTCCGTGTACTCAAAGAAAAAATGGAGTATTTGTTGAGTAGGTCTGCTCTACACAACAATATTCGTCGTCTGATTTGCTCGCGTTTTCTTCCTTAAAAAACCGTCTCTGCCACTTTTTTGTCGAGAGTGCTATGACACATCTATAACGCGCGTGCTGTTAGCGTTCGTGAACTACCGGAACCATGGTGATAACGTGAGGAAAGTACTCGAAGTAGATGGCAATTATTGTTGTGTAGCAGAAACACTCTCCAAATACTCGCTTTTTTAGAGTGTAGATTCGAACGCCATCATTACTTTCCAAAGTGCGTACTGCATTGGTCATTGAAGCTTTAAACTAACATTTCTCGCATTGTGCTGTTCGGCACAAATGAATTTTTTTGTTTTTGGAGCTGTTCACATCACGCATTATTTTCGTTGATAGATTCACACGAAAGAAAGACTGTTTGAAATGCGGCGCGGTACGTCTGCGAGATAATCGCTTCTTGGCCCAAGAAACCGAGTCGCCGCTCGCGTTGTTTTTTTTGTGTGTGCTGGTACATGTATTTGAATTCACAGCATAAGTGAGATTTCGTGAAAAGGGCAGTTATGCTTAATATTGTTATCTGTGGCATTAGCAAGCTGCTTAAAGCTCTAACGAGCGCAATAGGAGAAAATTGGTGAATCTAGAAAAGTGTCTAGGGCGTAATCATTAAGTAACCATTTCTGCTTCTGTCGTTACCAGCATGCATGGCCCCTAAAATTGCATTGTTTTTGCTGTGGCAACAGCTTGTGACCGTTTTTTGGGAAAGTGCGATGTGAAGTGCATAGGATAAATTTTGCGCGAAGGCGGGAAAGAAAACACAGAGAGCATTTTCTTTTTTTTTTCGGTTCCTGCCATGCGGAGTAAAAGGCTGCGGCAAATACTGCCGTGTTGCGTTGTGCGTTGTATGCACAGTTGTGTGCATTTACTCACTTTTACTGTTCATCATTTGGTCTTCTTATATTGTGGGCTGTATATTTATTTATTGCGTGCAAATTGATGTATTTTCGCGTCTTGCAGTGGAATGAACCTATCTTTTCGTGCCTGCCTATACATCAAATATTAACAAAGTGGGCATGTGCCTACCAAGAATAGCACTTCAAAATAAAAGCTTTTGCTCATCCAACGGTTCTCATGTTTTACTCAAAAGATGTACATAGACACACGGTGGCATCGTGCCGCTCTGGCAGTGCAGCTTACACGAATCTAATCGATGCATGCCAACGGCATGTTAAAAAAAGAAACTATGGCCTCAGCGACGAGAGAGCACATAGAAGTGGTCTCGGAGGCTTTATAATATTAGCAATCTCTAAAGAATAGCCTTCGCGACATCTTTTTTGTGGTCTCCCATCTCTGAGGCTTCGAAAGTTCCCAACGACTGTTTGAAGCTCTGCCAAGCTAATTCAGCCACAAGTTCCTACGGGAGTGTCCTCTCTTAACCTAATATATTTTGCTCTATAGTAGCGTTCTGTGTGTTGTCTTGTTGTCCGAGTTTTGGTGCGCTCACAACACAACAAAATAAATAGTACGTGAAACCAGTTACACTTGTCAGCTTCTTCGTCACCAGTATTTTGACTCATGTTTATAAGAAATGGTTGGAGGTATATCCTTGTTATGTGTTAGTAAAATTAAGAATAATCACCTTCACTGATCTAAGAACTGACAGCAATTTTTTCGCTTTACTTGTTCTGATGAAACAGCTAAGCTTGGCTCCAGTTGTATGCATCTTGCCGCCCGACGGGTTGCGATATGTTAACTCAAACTCCACCGCATTGTGTCATGATGAGATGTGGTGACGTTCACACAAAGTCAAGGTTCACTTCTGGCCTTGTTAGTTGAACATCGTGGCTAATGCAGAAATTTGTATAGATGGGCACGCCAAGTTTCAACAGCATTTGTTTGAAGCGGGATCACAAATCTTTACAAGGAATAAAACAACTCAGATATGCCCAGACAGAGCAGCACCGGAAAAAGTGGTATCTTCTTCGTTATTGATAGCGAGGTCACGCAAACACAGTCTTAGTATATAGCTTATAGGTAAGTGCATATTATTTTACAACTCTAGTGATCGCGTCGTTCAGTTTCCGCATAATGAAGCACTCATTGAAAAGCGACAAACACTCACACGTGCAGCAATGTGCAACAACGTGCAACAACGTGCGGCCAAGCAGTCGTTGCTACTTTGTTTATATCGCTCCCTCGCTGAATTAAGTGCCGACCGATTATGCCCTCGTGATCCCCGACGTCCACGTAGCTCTGGCCGACTGGGCTGGCCCTACGCCAACTCCTGACGCCGATCTTCGACGACAGTGTAGCTTTGGCTTACTAAACTTGCCCTATGCCATCTTCTGACGCCGAGAAGAGCTCTCGCCAGTGGTGCCTCGTCCTCGGACTCCTGCAACCGTGTCCATCTCTCCCGTCTTCTCCTTACTTCCGTCGTTCCCTGTCCCTGCGCCTCGCTCTCTCCTTCCTCTCTCTCCATCACTTTACCTTTTAATCCTATCCTTTTATTGCCTTCTCTACCCCCATTCCTCGTGAGCTACTGTTGAGGTGTCCTCCCTCTGAGAGACAGCTACGGGGCTCAATTTTCTCTCATTTTCATTGAACATCACTCACACCCCTACTTATGTTTACATTGTTCCTGTGATTCCTGATCGTATCACTGCGTCAACGCCCATTTCACCGTATGATGTGTTTACTCCATGATAGAGGTGCGTGGTATACGACGCCCTCTTCGCAAGGTAAGTAACGTGTCCTCGTGGTTCCTCCTGGCACACACACTCTAAGAAAAAATGGAGTGTTCAGCGTGTAGTTCTGCTACACAACAATAATCGTCATCTGACTTGCTCGCATTTTTTTTGAAAACCCGGTGCTGGTCACTTTCCTCTTGGGAATGCTACGTCCCATTGACAATGCGTGCGCCATTCGCGACTGCGAACTACCGGAACTGTGGTGATAGCACGAGGAAAGTACTCAAAGTAAATGACGATTCTTGTTGTGTAGCAGAACGCTCCACAAAAACTCGAGTTTTTATTGTGATCACAACTATATGGACACTTTCAGCTGAATCTTGCCACCGGCATTGGCGTAGACGTCGTCATCAGCGTCACCGTCACTCACCGTATATGTATACGTATCTGTATACATGAAAACACAGGAAAGAACAACAATCCAGAAAAGGCTCTGGTGCGCGGAATCCAACGTGGGACCTCTGAAACGTGAGTTCGCAGCATTGACCAATGAGACACAGAGGAGCAGGGCCTTCAGCATTCAAACGAGAAGCTATTTATATCTACCACTTACCGCTGGTGACAGGCATTTCGGGGGAAACTATTGTGTTTTCAGCATTACCAGCAAGATTGCGCAATGAGCGTGCGTCGCCACATCGTCAGAACGTGGTCGAGCGCGCTGTCATCTTCTACGCGTACTTTGCCCTGCGGAGAGGACAGAAAAGGGCGCTGTTTTCAGACACCGTGAAGTAACAACTAAGACACTCAATCGCGTATATCTGTACCGATGAGTAAGTTTCGTGCGTCATTTGTTCGCGAGAAACGCGGGGCACGTTGCGATCTGCTTGCCATTCTGCGCGTGACCTTCCAATTTGTTCTTTCAGGTTCACCGCTATCTATGCCTTTGCGGCGAAGCTGTGGAATTTTTTAGTGTACCTGCCTTTTTTGAACAACTCACTAGCTACTTTCATACTCTATTAGTAACGAAGAATGAACGAGTTTTACTTGATGTGTATACGTCTGCGCACGCTTAGATTGTTTTATAATATGTATAAATATGACCATATAGATGATCGTATTTACACTTTCAGACGCCCTATAAAAACTGTGTGTAAATGAGTCAAACTCCCACAACATTATTTCAAGGCACCCGACATGCTATTTGGACAAAAATCAAATATGCTTATTTATGTGTTTCATAGTAATCAATATTAATCCAATTGTAACTAATTATCTATTTATGTCGTCATTTTGTTCTGGTTTTAGAGCAAAATAGCCAACTATGAGAATAGAAGTACCAATAAAATTTGATTGCAGTTGCGTTCGAGAAAAGAAAAGTAAAATAATTTACTTGAATCAAGGAAAGCTCTACATTGAACTATTTGTAGAATATGTTAGTGCTTTTCACTAATAGATCCCATCTAACAGTACACTGCCAAAGTGATGTTAAACGAACACACATTTATTACGCAGGAGGTTCAGTCACCCGAAATCTCAATGCATCTCGCTCTTAATCATCGGTTGACACCACTAGCGAAAACAAGTGGTGTATAGACAGCTGTGTAGAAAGCGCTCTGAAAGGTTAATCCTTTGGAGCACACTGGTAAAAATGTGTACCACTGTCTCAATTGCACTTCAAACACGCAAAATAAAAACGTAATACTTGGCGCCACTATTGCTAATGAAGCTATGTACTGAGTTAGAGGAGAAGACTATTTTAAGTTTTTTATTAGCTGTGGCACGTGGCGGGGTCAGGAAATAGGAGTTTGCATCGGCCTTGATTACGGCTCGTTATCTGCTAGTGTCCTGAAGGGTGCCTTGAAGTCGTCGCTTGAACATGTCTGCGAAGAGTTCCATTTTGCACATCTAATGATCCACTTACAATACACACCAATATTTTTGATCCATAATATAATTGCACAAAAAATGTACGAAAACGCTGCGGAAAAGAAAAGGACAGACAAGCACAGACTACCAACTGAAACTTGATTGAAAGAACGAGGCAACATAAAGAACAGAGTAGAGAGCAAGGGAGAGGAAAGGAGGAGGGGAAAAAAAAGGCGAGAGGAAACAAATCAACAAAACCCCGACCTTATCAAACATAACATGCCCGTCATACAAGAGCAAGATAACGTAACTCTTTATTATTTGAGTCAATAGAGGAAACACTGACGCGCCACTCAGATTCCTTGTAAATGTACACAACCTCAATAAGTTCACGCTCTCTTTGATTATTATGTCGGCACAAATCACAAGTGTCTCTAAAGAGCGGTGCACCACCATATTTCTTCCGGTGGGCTGCTAGATGAAGCTCAGAGTGGCCTTTCAGCAAATTATATAGCTATCGAAATCTAGCATTTAAACAGCGACCTGTTCGACCCACGTATACACGATTGCAAGACAGAAGTATTGATTATAGACAACACGGGAGTATATGATCATGTATCCGTGGGTCGTGTAGGTATGGGCCGATGTGCTATCGCTTATTGTTGTGTGCAAGATGAAATGATGCATCCTAGACACGTTAGAAATTATTCGATATTATGCCCATAAATGAGCGTAAACTTGCCAATTTGGTTTGTCATTTAAACTTTCCATTCATCTTTTTAAATGGTATTGGGGTGTTGAAAACATTCAAAGCATGTCACCATTACAAGACGCGCTTCTAGTTTCAAACATTTTCAGCACCTTCGCAGCATCATGAAACAGTGCGACGAAGATGCTCAAATTTCTCCGGAAATGGTGACTGAAATATCATTTATGTGCACGATATCAAATCACCTCTAACGTGTCTAGAATACATTACATCATCATGCACACCAGTGGTAAGCGATCACGCATCGGCATATATTTGACACATCATAAAAACATCTTATATGAACCGTTTTTAAATTAAGTCATTAATAATTGTTGAGGTCATGCGTAATAATGATGAAAAGCCGAAAACAACGCCTCGAAAGAGTATTGCAGGCCATCGACTGCATTGTAAATCGGCCCCTTGGGACCAAGAAGCGGTTCAATAAACCTGCCCTTTGATGGTCCAAGGGAGAAGATACTGTTCAATAAAGAAAGCGCTACTGACCCATTTTGACGTCACATAGATGGTTTCGGTGTTTGTAAACAAACTTGCTCGCGCCGAACGGCCTACACCAGCAGACGTACGGTGTGGCACTTCCAGTAATGCTTTTTTCAATGGTCCAAGTGGTGCCTTCGTGGTGTGTGTGAATTCACTGCTCTATAATTTCTGGCGCATTCCTTATGATGTGTTTGAAGCAACGTCTAGCAGCTACATTAAGGGGCTCGAAGCGCGCAGGAGGCACAGGCGTGGCCACTGTTGCCGGTAACACGGCTCACATGGCTAACGGGCGCCGCGCAAATTTTCCGTCGAGGCGTTCCGATGAGCGCGGCCCCATGCTCCGTGTTACCTCTGACAGTGGCCGCGCACATACAAACAGAAAATGCATAACTGCAAAAGTTTGTCAACCAACCTAATTGAGCCAGTTGGTTCTGCATGTTTACAATGTGGATGCGTTTTGAAGGCGCTGACCAGGAGTTGACAGCGCACACCTGTTTTTTCCCTGTCCGTGTATTCAAAGTTCACCCACATCGTCAACATGCGGGAGAAGAGTGGCCCGATTCACAGTCAAGTTGTTCAATTAAAGTGTCCAACTAGAACTGAGAACCTAACTTCTGTCGAACCACAAACTTATATGTGTTCTCGTCTAAGCACACAACCAAGGGAGTAACGCTTATTTCGGCACCGTAGTCACACCGGGCAATTTTTATAGAGATCAATGACAATCGGAATCGCTCACGATTTGGAATGTTCGTGTGAGTGAGAAATTATAAATGTACTGATTATGTGATGACATCCACTGCAGCTCAGTCACGCAAACTATTATGGTTTTCTCACGAGTAAACTCGTGAAGAATTTCACTTGTGAGTTTCATTATTGAAACTTTCAAGTTGAACCCACTTAAACATACAGTCCATGTTCACACCAAAAGATGAATTACCTAGAATGTGGCGATATTCACTAACGGCATTATGACAGGCGATAAGCCATTTGCTTGAACAGATGAGAGCCCACTCGCCAGCGTCGCTTTCAAAGCTTGAAATCAAATGCAACGACAACGAAACGTGAACACCTAGACGTACACTGTGTGGGGATTCATGTTGAGCGCGGCTACTTTGTGTCTAGTGTTTCCTCAGACAGTACACAACATTGCTGTCACTGAAAACAATATATAACACATTTGCGATGGATTTTCAGTGTTAGCTTTCACGTTTTGCTACCCATGTCCGACGTCATTACACTCATCTGTCACAAGTAGAACACGACCGCAACTGATGTGTTCCTAGTTTTTTTCCTAGTTTGCAGGCCTTTATTTAAAAAAAAGGCTGCTGACGGAGCAGTGAAAATTCCGCAAAACTGTTTCAGCATTGGTGTTTATAAACTGCCAAAGCTTACATTATTTACATTTCTCAATAAAAACTTATAACTACGTTAACTTCAAGAAAAGCGCATGCAAAGAAAACTTCTGACGACCATTAAAAAACCATTTCTGATATTTCTTTGAACTTTCCCCAATTACTCTCCTCCACATATTATATTTGACAATCAATAAAAACATGTTGCATAATACGGTTTCACTTGCAGTTACGACTAATAAAAAAATGGCCTTGCGCAAAATAGGCATTTGTAGATCGGACTTCCTACCTGATAAGTACAGAATGCACGCGTATACTTCAGTTTATTAAATGGAAAGAAGCACTAAAATAGCTGCAGAATGCACTGAGGACGCCAATTTCGAAATCATTTGGCCACGGGAGACAAAATTATGGCAGATGCACGCTAGCACACTTTTTCTAGGCTTGTATTCTTGAAGAACAAGCAGAACTAGAACCAGGTTGAATATGGCTCAAAATGGGGACAGATCTTAGCGCACTTTCACTTTGTTCAAACGCAGAAGCCAGAAAACACGGAAACTTTTTGAGGCTGCGCACATATACAAACTGCCACCTGCTTGTGTCAGCCACGTGTCTCTGACCCTATAGTATAAGGAAATGTTATATCTTGACATAATACGAAGAATGGGCCATGAGTGTGCCTTGGGTGTCGAGTGAGATAGCGTGTGCATATCTTTTTTGCGCATGCTTCCTACGGCTGGGGCTATATGTATATATGTTTTACTTCGGTATAAAAATCTCAGGTAAAAGTTAGCGCCTGTTCTCGTTCTTTCTTCCCGTGTCGCCCTTGTTTTCTTTTTTTTTTCGCGCTGCTTGCTACCTTGAATATGGCTGCAGACCGCACTGCTGGTGACAAGCTGTCGAGCTTGAATGGACGTAGCACTTTAGTTTGACCGTTATTTTTCAGGGAGAAGCAAATGTTACTTTTTGCACGATGCATATTGCGTTAATTCGACCCACTTCCCCATTCCTTCTCACTGAAAGGGGTCCCTCATCCACTCCACCAGTCCACAGGAGGCCTCCAAAATATCCACAGCTGACAACCATTGAGTTATAACGCGATAGCTGAGTTTAAGGGAACAGTGTAACCATGTCTCAGCGACTGTTGCAGAAGCTGTGACTGCGGCGTCACCCAGCGAAGGATGAATGCGTCGAAAAAGTGAGAAGACGAAAGACACTAAACATGCTCGACTGTATCCTAGCATGTGGTTGTTAGTCTTTTCTTCATACTAATAGTGGTAGAAAAATATGAACCACACACAAAACGTGAAAGTCTAAGGGTGGTAGAGTTTTTGTTTACAATAATTCTCCTGTTAGGCCTAAAAGCACCAGCAATAGGATGTGGCTTCAAAACCTTCGCTGAATTGACCATTTTACTCTGTCATACAAGCTGTCCGATGGTAAACGAAGCAACTTCACATTGCCGTTTGATGCTAATGAAGTGAGTTCGTTAACATCTATGCTAAACCAGCTAAATCCACTACGAAATGACGTCCAAACCATGGCCAGGTTTTACTTACACAACGTCAACCACTGAGTTTCCGAAAGTTAACTAGAGAGGACTCTGGCGCTGCGATCTGTCAGTGATCATTGGAACGCTGGGTTGTACATGGATTTACCTATTCTTCGTACTTGCGGGTTGTGAATCGCACTTGTGGCATCGTTTATTGATATGTGTCGGTTTTGTTTCGAGGGAAAGAACAAATACTTTTGAACTTAGTGATCCGATTTGAAATTATGGCCTATAGATTTAGCGCAAAAAAAAGACGAGGACAAGAAAGTGAACATCACAAGCGCTTTCATAATTGAAAACTTCATTTCTTGAATCGAAAATATATAACATCCACACTTGACACTCGAATAAATCCGCCCATGGGAATCAACGCTGACGCAAAAATGCAAGAAACCAAAAGAAGAACACACCTACAGCAGCCTCCTCCCCAACGGAGTACCCACTTAATGAGTCAGTACCAACTCGCTCTCCTTTTCATCTTGCTTCCGGTTTCAAATGGTAAGCCCAAATAATCAAGGCAGAGAAGCCCAACTGCTGCACATTTGGTAATTGTTGATTCGTGACAAAGCAGCTTCAAACCACGTGAAGCCAAAAAAAATGTAAAGTCCGTAGAATAAAAAACAAATCAGTGTAGTACCTATTATTATTCCCATGCTCACTGACGCGGCATTCGATGCAGCATCCATAGACACTAGCGCCAGAGTTCCCTCTATAACGTATATAGAGGAAAATCTATTACGTGAACAAAATGAAAACAGTCTTGCTATATCTATAAATTAAAGTGTGTGCGGTGAACGCTACCGGTCGTTTAGCGTATTGCGCATTACGGACCCCCTATTCCCTTAGGCCCGTTCTTCTGCTAATTCCACTTAGCTGAAATTGTATACTATGAGTATTGCACCGTGCGTGGAGACCGAATTACTACAATTGTATTCATTCACCTAGACATTTCCCTATGACCTCTAGAATACCATCAAACATTTCGGCATGGGCGGACGTACTTTCTGTTATTTTTCATTTTGGCAAAAATTAGGTTTCCCTCTACGAAAGTGGTGCTTCGCGCGACCTTACATATATACTCCATCAAATAGACGGCGGGGAAAGCCGGTAGGAATGACTGCTGCAGTAGCTCAGTTTGGACAGCCAAGGACACATCGTTCGAGGTCACTGGTTCAGTCCCTGTCAGATGCAAGTTATCTTTTTGTCCAGTCTACGTTCTTCCATTTTGCGTCATAATTATTAGAAGATAACATACTCTACACTTTCCTTATCTTGATTGTCTGTTAGTTATGATGAATGTTGTGTTTAACAAAGAAAAATGATAAGTCTTTAAAACTCCCATTGCTTCGTTCGACTACAAAAAGAAAGCTTTAGTTTCATTACATTTGCTCTAAGGAATGATGGATCTTTCATATCATCAATATATTAGGTCGTCATTTGGCTGTGCATTCGATCTTCAAAGCTTTTCGCTAGCGCCACAGCTAAAAATTGTCTAGTTTTAAAGTAAACCTCTCTTGGCGATGTGTTCCTCACTGGCTTGACCCTTTCACTGAATCGATCCCTTGACGCCTGACTGATCGAGGCATCGAACTTCTGACACTCTGTTATTGAGCAAGTGGCTCGATGGATGAATAGATGTTATGAGCACTGTCTTTATAATGAGGCGGTGACCTGTGCGCCGCCAAGTCTGATGAAAATTTTATTATTGTGATCATTTTTTGACTGTGGCTTAATGCCTGGTACATTTCAAATGAACATTTATTATTATTGTGGAAAAATTCACTTCTTCACCACTAAAAGCTAAGTAAACAACGGAGTTGGCAAACATGTACGTATATGTGCTCCACAACCAGACGAACGCAGATAGAGTTTTTTCCTTGTTTCTCCTCTTTATCGTGTTCTTATTTCTTTCATCTTTCTTCTTTTAGGTCATTCTACATAATTTTCTACTTCCTTCGTTCATACCTTTTTATTTATATATTTTTATACTGTCTTTTCCTTTTTTCCTGTTCCTAACCCTCAGATCACTTCTCCTTCCCGTCACTTCTCTTTTTCAACTTTTGCTATGCCATGCAATACTTGGTTATGCTATGGTTTACTCTCTTCTCTTTTCTCTCCCCCTCACCCTTACAGTAGTCCTACTCCCCCTCAGTTCTCTGTCCCTTCCTTTTCTAGACAATTCCATAGAAATTTGTGCCACGCATTACCCCGAACCCTTTGCCATTCTTCATGACCTTCACACTACTCCTCCTCACGCTCACTTCTTTCTCAGCCCTTGCTATATACTACGGATGGTTTTACTAAGCGCTTGGCACGTAGCCATTGTTTGTGGCACATAAACTATGCTATAGAAGGGTATGCTATGCTTCACCCACTCCTATCCTCTATCCATTCTTCCTCATCCTGACATCACACCTCCTCCCACTCACTTCGATTTGTCACCCCCAACCCCCTTTGGCACGCTATACTATGAATGACTTTGCTATGCTAGAACATATTGGCACATACCCACTTTCTGTGGCAAATAGCCACTGAGTCACCTGTCTTCGACACTGCGCTGTTTATAAAGGTCCACAAATTGAGAGCCCAACTTTCTGTGCCGGACTGTAGAATGACCTCAATTTTCTTCTATTGATTTCTATCCTTTCTTCCTTCTCTTGAGCCACTAATCCTATAGCTGTCTCTAACCTCTTTTTACAGTAAAAGTGGTTAGCTTTATATTATTTTCATTGAAACCCAAGGCTTTATGTCGGAGTGCTCAAACATACATTAGGTTGGATATCGGTAAATTCACCCAAAACGTCTCTATTGTTTACTTAGCTTCCCCACAAGTTTTGAAATTGTGCTCTTCTTTACTAAATCTTTATAACTAGGTGTTCTAAGGCAACCAGTTCTTGCTTCAAGCAGTAAAGCACTTCTCTTTGATTTGCCATGAAATGCTACCTAATGTATACGAGGCATGGTACATATTGAAGTATTTCGAATGTTCGAACGTATGTTAATGTGTTTTTTTCGCACAAATTTCAATCATGCACATTTCAAACGGGGCGAAGTGAACGAAGAGACGTATAATAAATCACAAGTAACCTTCCTGAGAAGGCGGTTTTTGTGCAGCGTGGGATAAATCATGCCATCAAATCATTTACTCAGAGGAAATTCACACAGTCGAAAAGCCCCTCTTCAAGGTTGAATATACCGTCGAGTTTATTGCTTAAGGACAGTTGCTGGCAGGGGATTCACTCCTCCACAAAAAGCGTAGTGGCTAGAATTTGCATAAGTATACTGCTGTTGACAGTGATGAATAATTTTGACAGGCTTGTGCCTTGCCCAATCTTTCATGAGCACTTGCCGTAAGGGAGACAGCAATACAAAAAGTGCTCTATCAAGTGTACCCTTTAATAGTGGACTGTAGTGTACACCCATATTTGGGTGTACAAGTTCCTCCCGTGGGAAGTTGCCGCCCGCAACTTCCCACGGGAGGAAGGGAGGAACTCGAGTAAATGCGCAGCAGAGTGGTGGAGTATCGCGAGAATGTTGCGCTGTTGGGTATGGTTTGGAAATGTTTGGTATTTCGTCTTTATTACTCCTATTTACTGAATGAAAGAGAAGCGTTGACCTCAACGTCAAGCGTGAACCAAGTAAGGACGCCTTTGACCGAATTGCTAATGCGCGACCCAGTCCCTAACTATACGGGGTGGCCTGAGAGCGTTTGACGAGCGCGAGCAGTCCTTTTTTTACTAGCAGACGATGCCTGCGTTGGCCTTGCGAGATGAGAAAGGGGGAGAGGAGCGACAGTTTTGAAGGTGTCTTCTCGGCCAGCACGTAACACGATGATGCGACACGAGACGCGAGCATGCGCAGTGGGTGTGTGGACAGTGCCACCGCCTACAACAAAGCGCGAAATCGTGCGACTAAGAAATGCGGCGCACTTAAAAGTGCTTGCTGCGAATCCCCTTGCGTCGACTTTGAGGCTGTATGCCACGCGCTGGCATGTTTCCGTCATTGCGCTCATGATGGTGAACGCAAGAAATACTGAGTGTTTTCATCGAGAACATTGCCTCTGGTCTCTCTCTGAACGAGCTGCGCAAATTATGGTTCCTGCGTGATGGAGCCACATCTGATTTATCAACCTCTGTAAGAAGCTTGTTGGGTCACCATTTGTTCAATACAACGGATTGGGAGCACATGAACGATGTTTGGCCGCCTAGATCTCCCGACCTTCTCCTCTCAACCTTTTTCTTTGGACTACGTGAAAGGTCAAATGTTTGCGATGAGCCAACTGATATTAATGACGTGATAAACAGTATAAAGTCTGCCCGCGCAAGCATCAGATCAGAAGTACTGCGCAGATTTGCCCAGCAAGTGTAAGTGGTTTATGTTTTCCGTTGCTGTGGAAGGAAATCACCTTTAACATTTTTAAAGCACTGATATTTTTCCTAATGGGTTTACAGGAAAACGAATCATTTGTGCATGAGTACCATAGCTTCTAAACAGTGCTACATAAACATGAGCTGGACGATTGCACGATGCGGGTGGTCGCCCTACGAAAAACACGAGGTATTTCGGCTTAGGCTGTGAACATAATTGATTAGCACTGCGAGGATTGCTGTATATATGTTGACTAGATTGATGTACATCTGCTTCATCATTATTGTAATAATGTCATAGCAAAAAAACTGTTAGCTTGAGTGACACTTGTGTTGATTCCCATTAAAAAAAACGTAGCTTGCGTTAAGTTGCTCGAGTATGAGTCACAACCCCGCCAGTGAGTACCTAGGTGGTCCTGACTTCGTTAGGCTTTTACTGTAATGTAAATAAAAAAACGAATAGGGTTCGTCAACGCTTGTTTTGCTTGCCTTACGGGGAGATATGGACTGAGAGAGATGGCGTGGAAAAGACACACGACGTTTATGGCAGAATACGGAAAATAGACATAGAATACATAAGCAGCAAAAACTTTAGGGCACACAAGTAACAAAACTATCGGACCGAATGAGGAAACCAATAAACGAGAGTTCAAGGCGGAAAGTTTCAAAAGTTCATGATACGGTGAAATGCACGACGAACGCTGAGGTGCAGGGCAGGAGGCGGCGACAGGCGATGGCGAACGAGGTGCATCTCGATGAGCGACGCTGTGGTGACGATGACGCCTGATAGCGTTGGTGTGACTACGGAGTAGTGAACCCACATAGAAGATGTGCTGCTTCATGCAGGGAAATGGCGAGCCCGTCCAGCGAGCAGCTTGCGTCGAGACGCGAAGCTCGGCGCAACCGCGATAATTAGCCAGGCCACGTACGTCACTGTGCCGAACGGCTAACCGCCGAGACGCCTCGCCGAGATCCGCGATGCCCTCACCAATGAACACAACAGCAAGCCAGGCCGCACCCCGAAATGCAGTTCTCGTGCCGGCAACGCCGCCCCAGCTGGCAGTTGGACTTTTACGACCCTCGTCAGTAGGTGCCATGCGGTCGCTGAGAAACGTAGCAGAGCAGCCCTCCCACGCCCGGAACCACAGTTCTCTCGGAACCAGCGTCGAGCGGCGGGGAACGACTAAAGGATTAGAAGACGGTCTGTGAGCCAATGTCCCTACAGGCGATTCCTCCAGGCCGGCTTGTTTAGTGAGACCCCGATGCCGACCGACCACACAGGTCGTGTCTCTGCGGTTCAAGCGTCTATTCCTTGCCTGCCCTTCCTGGGAAAGGCGGAAGAAGCAACGCAACCGCAAAATTGTTCCAGGAAGAATTCCATTTCCCCTCTCATCAGAGCATTGCGTCAAGAGGTTCAAAATCTATTCGGCGGACCGTGTGTTACAGACTGATGCCCTGTGGGTGGTGTCTTGTGTGTGTGATTGTCGTTACAATCAAGGAGGAGTAGCCCGACAGGGTTTATAACGACGCTGCAAAGTGCTAAACATTGCTCCGAACCATGTAACGGTTCAACCACCACGCTCGTGATTTGTGAAACTCTCAGCCTTTCTATACTGTAAATAAGTGTAGATAGGGCCACAAACCTGTTTGTTTTTCGTATCCCCATCTTGTCAGCGTTCGTTTCTTGAAGTTACACCACGCTACCACAAGAGACCGAGTTCGACATAACCCTGACGTTCCGGCAACCCACTTAAGTGGGGAAGCGTTGGGTAGACCCCGTCTGCAACAACTGGTGATCAGCGCTGGGATTCGGAGCGACTACGGGTGAACAGCTCTGGGATCCGCAACAGACTGCAGTAGCTTGTGGAGAGCCGCGTTTCTTTGGCCGGACCCTGGGCCACCAACGTCCAACGCTTCGGCTCACTGTCTTCGGTCGGCCGGTGCTTCGGCTCGTCACCAGCCTTAAAGCTTACCGCCACTCAATCCTCACACCTGGCCCAATCGTGGTACGCCATCTCTATGGGCCACCACAGGTCATCAGCCGATTGGTTGACCTCACGCTCACAGTTGGCTCGAGATAACGCGCACCCATATTCACACCTTTATTGTCGTAATCGTTTTTGCTCAGTCATCACAATACCCCCCCCCCCCCAAGAAAGTTGTTTCCATAAAACAGCTTTCTTAACACAAAACAGTGATGAAGAATTGAATAACTTTCAACTGCACCCAGAAATAACGTAATTGATACACCGGTTTGTTTTTACAAAGGCACTGTGCAGAAGAATGAAAAATTTCCAAACTGTACATCCATTCAGGCAGCAAAAACCAATAACAATGCAAGATTTCATCTTACTACACAGTAAAAGACCTGTACTGTCAGATGCTCATGGTTCTTAGCACAACGTAACCATTTCTGTATACAGATGCAATGAAAGACTTTGATTAGCCAGATATTTTTCATATGAGACTTTTGTGGCGCTTTCTACTGAGGCGTTATTGAGACTCCCTGACTCATTGAACGCTACCTCTAGGTAGGTTACTTTTTTTCCAGCTCACGTAATTTACGCACGTCAATAGTGCTTGACTCAAGTGTCACTGAAGATAGCATTGTGCAGCGAACACTGAATACCAATGCGCTAAACGTTTGTATAATCAGATATTATCAATGTGTTTGTTCTGTTAAATCAAATTATAATGACTGCAGGACGAGCTACCTGCTGAGCATCTGCTGTGCCCTAACAAATAATAGAATCGCAATTATCCCAATGTTCAATTTCAGCAACTTATGCAGTATTCTAGTATAAGTTGCGTCCCTTCACCCAGTTTTCACAAACACTGGGTTTATCAAGTACAGCTGACTTGATATCGTTCTGGAAGCGTCGAATGAAACTAAGCAGTGCTCTCGAGCTCTCAAGCCTAACGTCTTCCGACACTTCAAGTCACCTACGCCGAACGCAAACAGGCATTGTCACTTGTGCTGCTAGCCTACATTGTCTCTAAGACTGCCATAGCCGTCACCCGTCAAGCCAACTTTTTCCTGAGCTAAATGCGGTTCTCCGCACAATCTGTAGCTGTAAAATCGGTAACGGTAGTGACGCCAGCCCAATAGTTTTCTTGAACTGACTTTAGAAGGTTCACACGTGGCTGCGGGCACCACTTCTATACCATCTGTGAACGTCCAACACTCCCGTACAACAACCTCGCTACACCCTGATAATCTCGCAACCTCAACACTCCTGTCCCCTGCCTTAGCTTACACCAAATTGTTTCTACAACCAACAATTTGTTCCTCGGCCAAATTCCTACTGTGTTCTACACTGAACGGTGCAACTTTTTTTACCTCCAGGTTCATCTGTCAGCCACGGCACACTAACAAGGTGAAGCTCTTATTGATGGTATAACCAAGAGCGTAGTCCTGTCTGGCGGAGGCCAAAAAATTGCAATGAAAATAAAGAGGGGACTAAGTTCGTCACGCTTGTTTTGCGTGCCGTGTGAAGAGAAATGGACTCTGAGACGACGCGTTAACAACACACACCCCATTTATGGCAGAACGCGAAAAATAAACATAGAATACATAAGCAGAAAAACATTTTAAGTCAAATAAGCAACAAAACTGTCTGACCGAATGAGGAAACCAATGAACGCGAGTTCAGGGCGGAAAGTTTCAAAACATCACAAAACGGTGAAATGCACGATGAACGCTGAGGTACAGGGCAGGAGGAGGCGACAGGCTATGGGGAGCAAAGTACGTCTTGATGTGCGATGCTGTGGTGACGATGATGCTTGACGGCATGGGTGCGACTACGCAGCAGTCAACTCGCATCGGAGAGGCGATGCTCCATGCGGGTAAATGGCGAGCCCCTCCAGCGAACACCTTGCGTCGAGATGCGATGCTCGGCGCAACCGTGACCAACAGCCAGGCCACGTCCGTCGCTGTGCCGAACGGTAAATCGCGGAGACGCATCGCTGAGATCCGTGATGCCCTCAGCAATGAACGGAACAGCAGGCCAGGCCATGCCCCGAGATGCGGTTCTCGGGCCGGCAACGCCGCCTCAGCTGCAGCTGTAGATGTAGATGGACTGCAGTAGCGTGGAGAGCCGAGTTCCCTTGGCCGTAACCTGGGCCACCGATGCCCGACGCTTCGGCCCGCTGTCTTCCGTCTGCCGCTGCTTCGGCTCATCCCCAGCCACAAAGCTTACCGCCACGCAATCTTCACACGTGGCCCAAGCGTGGCACGCCACATCTATGGACCACCACAGGTCATCTGCCGATTGGCTGACCTCACGCGCACAGTTGGCTCGAAATAACACGCACCCATAACCGCACCTTCATTGTAGTCATCGTTTTTGCTCAGTCATCACGCTTACCATCTAATCCATCTCTTTACCGCACCTTTGCGTGCTATATGTGATCATGCTTTCTACTTGCTTTCATCTTCCTTTTGTCTCTTTCTATCTCTTGCTCTTTCCATTTTTTCTCGGTTGTTCTTTCTTGTTCTTTTTTTCCATTTTTCTCTATTACTCTGACTTTCTATCTCTATTTTTCATTCTCTATTTCTTTCTCTATCTGTGTATTCATTTTCTCCGCCATCAGAGCTATTGCAGTTCGCGCCGGACAAATCGGCACATGTGGTTTAGGGGAAAAAGAGAAGAGTAAGGGGACAAGGGGACGTAGAGGGCGCACGTCTGTTCGTGATGATAATTTTTTTCTACGACGCACGGTGAACCTCAAGCATAACAGTTCTGCTCTAATACATTATTGAGCCTTAAACACTCCGTTTATAACCTTCGACACTGGTTCGCACAATGCCCGCTACTCTAGACACTATCACTCATGTCCATAACCCGACCAACCTCTTTGGCATTGACTCCCTTATCTTGACATGGCAATTGCTGCCATCGTAACAGGCCGCTTGATTCAGTGTTTGGATAGCAGTTCGAATGCGGTCTTTTGCAATTCCTCAAGTCAAGGCTAAAAAGGTTGCAGTAATCTCTTTTGCATATATCTCAACCCCGTTGTTAAACTGAACATCATGCTCCACAGGGACGTTACAAATGGGAAGAGCTTTGCACCTATCCTCACTGTCTCGCATGCGCAATCATGCGAAAGGCAATTAAACATAGTAGTTCAATGTCGGGAGCACGTATTCACTAAAAAAATTCTGCCAAACGAAACTGTGTATAAACACGATTGCGTCTAACTTCTCAGTAAAAATTGCCCGCTTACTGCGGTCGCTAAACGTTAATTAATAACTATTAGTTAAAAGCCCCCGACATCAATACCTACCACCTCATTCGGCACCCCATTGGGAGTATAACCTATCTCTACAGGCTGTATTCCTGTATGTGCATCTAAGCACCTAATCAAACAAAGCAAGACCTCGCATGGGGTCCTGCTTCTGTCGTTTCTAATGTGCAACGGTGTCTGGATACTGCTCGTGTTTAGTAACCTTGCATTCCTCCTGTTGCAAGACATCGTTTGACATTATACCCATCTAAGTGAGTGTACTTTTTCTAGATATTGAACTTTGAACACATTGTGAGAGTTCACTCGAATACGACAAGATCAGAAAACCCAGACGCGTGCGCTGCACGCGCACTACGCTCATGCACGAGAAGGGGCGCGTGAAACGAGCTGGACGTGAGCGGCTCGTACTGGCGAGACGTAGCGCATGAGTGCGCTGCTCGTGCAACACCTAGAAACAGGGCGTGAAGTGAACAGTGAGCGCATTCATGGAAATGCAGATGGAAAGCTCATGTCGAGAAAATATGAGTATAAATCTTATGAAAATATGAAGGGTACCTAAAAAACGGCGTCACACTGCATATTTGATGCGAATAGTGCAAAAACGACAGGTAAGTCACATTCACAGGCTACAAGCTGGACATAAACGCAGATTAGCCAAAAAAGACGATAAGTCAGCCGAAAAAGAGCTATGCAACCTGTGAAGCCAGAAACCAGGTCAAAACTAACACGTCCACGCCGTACCAGCATGCGACCCTTTCCAAGTTATGATTTCAAGATTGTATTCTGCCCACACGCAGGCCTTGATTTTTCCAAGCGAGTACTCATCAAGGTGACACGTGCCATAGGAAGTTTAAGTGGTTTGACCCAGCAGTACTCTCACGTTAATGTACGGGTGCAGGTGCAGAAGGTTGAAAATGTGATCATAGCAAGCACAGCAAGCACTAAACGAGCCTCCAAACTGCAAAGCATGAACGCTATACATCTCGTACATCTCGGAGGAGTCATATATCAAGTCAATCCACACTTTGGACCCCCCGATGATGTGTGTCGTGGAATGATTTACGCCCTCGAACTTGGCATAGGCCCTGCGAATATTGTTGGAAGACTTTGCATAGACGCAGGAAACTGCGTTTTTGGCACCCGCATTCTCGGATCCTCCACAGCCGCAGTTATCACTTTCGACGGACAGCGCGTCCCTTTTTACGTAACCTACCTGACTGGGTACTACAGATGCAAGCCGCACCGCAAGTCAGCCAGTATTGCAGAACCTGTTGTGGCATCGGTCAGAGACAAGACACCTTCCCCTATCCTAAAGCCAACTTCTGCTACAAATGCGACAGACAAGAGAACACAGATGCCCATGATTGTCAACCAATTATCAAGATTTGCGGCGAAGACCACAAAACTGCCGGCAAAGAATGTAAGAAAAAACTTCGCAGCAGTCCAACTCCATACCAAGTTAGACGACATCAGCTTGATAATGTTTGTGCCAGAGACCATCACTAGGGTTCTAGCACCGGTGACATCATCGGAATGGCCGCCATCTGAGACAGTCCCAAGCTTCCTCACATCACCAGGATTTTGGCCGAAGCTGCTCTCTTTGTAAACAACACCGCGCTATGCATCTCGCACGCCATCGCGGTCCCGATCCGCCAGGCAAATTACTTACGCCGCTGCGGAGCGTGGAAGCAACGACCCCAGTTCACAACACAACGCGAGTGCCTCAGACGTCTGTCCAGCTGAGATAGCGACAATCCGCGAGCTAGAAAATAAAATGCAAGAACTACCGAGGACGGTACGACATCGAGCACCAGCCGAAGGTGGAATGCCAGAACTTGAGGAGAGGACTCTAAGACAAGTAGAAGCAAGCAAAATGAAGGGAATACAAAAACGGCTGCAAGTACATGAAGCGAAAATGCACGACTTTGTTGAACAACGCCTCCTAGCTTGTGAAGAAGCCCTCTCCACGAAACTTTTCGCATCAGTAGACAGAACCATACAGACAGCGGTTACAAAAATCAAGAAAAAGGTGGAGCTTCTGAACGGTATGGTCCCCACACTCGACGTGAAGTTGGATGACTTCATAGCATAACACCACAACTTCATGAACTATGGTTACAAATGTTTTGTAACTCATAAGCAGCTGGCGGAACAATCAGGAACAAAACGCAAGGAACGCGAGACCTGGGGGGATGATGCTGCAGTGGACCTTCGATCGACAGCACCAAACAACCGACATCAGCCATAATCGAACTGCCGTCATGGTGACTCCCCAATGTAAACAGCGTAAGCCACTCCATACCCTCCGCATTTGGCACTGAAATTGCAGATCTTAGAGAACCCATTCAGCAAACATGCAAGGATATATTAAAAAAAGCAATCCTGACATGATCACGTTGCAGGAAACCCACACAGAAAAAATCGAGCTTCTCGGCTACAGAGCTCTCGCACACACACCTCGCACGGCAATTCTGGTGAAGAAGACAATAACCGCTCAGGTTCACAAGATTGAGGACTCTGATATTGAACACACCTTTGTCGAGATACTACTGATTCGAAAAAAAAAGATCAACAGAGCTGTGCATAGCAAACCTCTACAGCCCGCCACGAGAGCAGCTCCAACACTATGGCCTTTTCGTGCGCGAATTTCGCAAGAGGCTAATCGGCAATTGGCTGGTCATAGTGAGAAAATTCAATGCCCCACACGCAGCCTGGGGCTACCACAACACCACCGAGAAAGGGCATGGGTTCGCGACGCTGCACATTGATTGATATGTGGGGCTTAACGTCACAAAACCACTATATGATTAGGAGAGATGCCGTAGTGAAGGGCTCCGGAATTTTCGATCACCTGGGGTTCCTTAACATTCACCCAAATCTGAACACACGGCAACCTCTGCAACCCAAACTTTCAAGAAGTGAAGGCACGGACTACAGGCGCCTTCAAAGCAATACATTTATTGATAGTATTTTAATGCATCACCTCAAACCAACGTCATATGACTACATCTGCCCACACTCTAATGTGGCAAACAACCTAGCCCAACTGCTACTGCAATGCAAAGGCAGCAACCCAGCCACACAAGCAGCAGCATTAAATGTAGGCCCAAACCTCCTCAGTGAAGCGTGGAAGGCTGCGATCTTCAAGCCGGACCTCGTCGATCAGCGCCAACTCGTCACGTGGGCCCGGAAGGCGGTACAAGCCAAAGGGTTTTTGGAATAAGGAACCCTCCCACATTCACTCATTGACCACCCAATAAATGTTTTATCTCTCTCTCTCTCTCTCATTGCGAAATACTTTCCGCGCGTGTTCGTGACTTTACAGTTTCTTTTTGAGAAACTACTGTGATCAGTGACCTACCAAAAAATAGAGCGTGTTCATGGACTCCAAGGCAGCACTAGAGTGTTTGATATTCACCTTTCGCCGGGAACCTCATGAACAAATAGTGTCCGAGATTAGCGAGCTACTCCATCATATTACGTGCAAGGGCACATCATTGCAGTTCAGTTGCTCCCAAGTAAGTGCAGCTTATTGGGAAACGAACATGCATATGCAGCTGCTCCATATTAACACGAAGGAAGTATACAAGATGAAATTCTATTCTCAAGAACAGATACAACAATGAACATTCGTGCACTTACTAACAAAAACATAATATTGTGGAATGCACCAAGTTTACAGCGCCCAAGAGTACACCGAGTGGACCCGTCTATTGCATTTAGGCCTCCATCCAGGCTCTCTCAGCTTGACACAATGGCGCTTTGCAGACTGTTGATTGGTGTCGCTTTCACGAACCTTTTGTCTTTTGAATTGGCGTGGAAGATAGTGCTGATTGCAACCACTGAAACAACGAAGAAACTACAAGACACTTTCGTCACTGTGCTCGTTAGAGCACACACAGACTGCCGTTAGATGCTGTGTTGGCCAGCCTGGGCGACAGACTTTGTTTCTGTCAATGCTAGAATGTAGACCCGGACCATCATCACACCGGAAACCAATTAAGGCCTTGCTGAACCTTTAGGGGGGCAATAGCCTAGTAGATAGGCTACATTGCATGTGTTAAGGACACTCCTTGCATTACTTAACATTCCTAATCATTTCGTTTTCGAAGAAAATTTGTATGCTGGTGTGGCTCTGTGCAATTATATCTGCATGCTTGCCGCGCAGAAAGCATGAGTTCAATTCCTAACTCCCTAATTGAAACTGAAGGTTTTTTCATTATTCATTTGATCTATTGCGAATTTTCGTTCACGTACAACGCTCTTTTTTCACTCACAGCGAATGACGGTGTTAGCCACGCTGATGCAGATACCGAAATTTCTGCAAAAATATCTCTAAACCAATCGCGATAATAGACGCAAGCATACTTAATACGAGATGCGGATATTCGATGTCATCTGGCGCGCCCTAGGGTCACCAGGCAATCGTATATCGAGATGGCGTCACGCGTCCAGGGGATCCTACTTATATTGACGTCTCTCATTCCGTGCGCGGCAAGTCCTTTGTTAGATGTGTGATGGATGCTGTCAACGAGATACTGTTGACCAGGTAAATTTATTCTGACTAAACCAGGTGGTATATTAATGACCTTTTGAATATGCCCACTTGATAAGAAAGTGAACAGAGTCATTCAGGCTGGTATAATGAGGGTTTATTGAATACTTCCAAATTGTAAAAAGTGTTAACACCGAGTGTTTATTGAACATTATTGAATTTTTCGAAAAACAATACCTTAGCTACAACACTCCCGCTCTGCACTTCTTTTTGCCGTGCCCCCACATCTCTCTCTACATTTATTAATTTCCATCTTTCTTTCCCCTCCCGTAAGTGTAGGGTTGCAAAATCAGATGTTATAATTCTGATTCACCTTTGTGTCTGTCTGTCATATATATATATATATATATATATATATATATATATATATATATATATATATATATATATATATATATATGTGTACTTTACATTGATTTTAATAACTTCCCCTATACATTCCTTGGCAATATTGTCTGTTAGATCTCAGTATTATTTTGTCAAAACACGGAAAAACGAGCCCTTAGGTATACACTTCTTCTCCTTATTCATTAACGAGGGTCTCGTACTGGCAGGGTTGGTGCCGTTAGGTTGTATACGAGGGACTATTGGTCAGCTGCCCGCTCGTATTAAGTTCACGTGCTACGTGACGCCACACAGGCTCATAAAAGGGTGTTCCACACTCGCCACTACGGCTACAGATGGCGCTGACTGACACTCCCAGGTTTAAATTCACATATAGACCCAAGAAATTGGCTAGAGGCATAGCTGCCAATATATCTCAGTGGTTAGAGCATCAAATGCGTTATTCGAAGGTCGTAGGTACGATTCCTACTATGGCAAGTTATTTTTCACCCACTTTTCCTTCTTTTTAGTTACATTACATTGGTTCTAATAACTTCGCCTATATATTTCTAGGCAATATTGTCTGTTAGATCTCATTATTATTGTGTCAAAAAACGAAAAAAACGAGCCCTTAGGTATACACTTCTTTCCCCTGTTTATTAACGAGGGTCTCGTACTGGCAGGCTTGGTGTTAGGTTGTATACGAGGGACTATCGGTCAGCTTCCCGCTCGTAATAAGTTCACGTGCTACCACACCGGCTCATAAAAGGGTGTTCCACACTTGCCGCTATGGCTACAGATGGCGCTGACTGACACTCCGACGTTTAAATTAACATATAAACCCAATAAAATGGCTGGCGGGCTAGCCGCCATGATAGGTCAGCAGTTAGAGCATCAAACGCGTTATTCGAAGGTCGTAGGTTCGATTCCTGCTCACGGTAACTTATTTTTTCACCCACTTTTATTTCTTCTTATTTATATTACATTGTTTCTAATAACTTCTCCTATACATTCTTTGGCATTATTGTCCGTTAGATCTCATTATTATTGTGTCAAAGACGGGAAAACGAGCCCTTAGGTATACACTTCACTTATTTCCTATATATATATATGTATATATATATATATATATATATATATATATATATATATATCTTGTGAGCGCAGTCACCGACTCTTCTTTATCAATTCGACGTGTCATCATCATTTGTATAATTTCCTCATCTGTAGATATCATCATCAGTGTATGCCAGTTCGAGCTCGCCTCGAATAAAGCTCTTCCTCATAAGTGGTGGACGGTGCTTCTCGATCCCCAAGTCCTCTCACACGTTACCACTGGAGCTCCGCTCGGGTCATCGTCTTCTACAACCTGCCATGGCAGTGCAAGACAATCCTGGTCCATCCAACACCACCAGCCCAGTGCAGCCTCCGTCGTTGACACTGGCCACCCACAGCCACCAGCGTGATCCGCCAGTATTTTCGGGTCTAAAAAGGGATGAGGTTGAAGAATGGCTACACACCTACGACCTCGTCAGCGAGTTGAATAGGTGAGATTTTCTACACAAGTTGCGTACGGTTCCTTTTAACCTAACTGATGTTGCCAAAACCTGGTTTTGGAACCACCTCCGAGATCTTCCCGACTGAGACACGTTCGTACGGCAGCTCCGTCAGATTTTCGGTTCCCCCAGTGTTCGTGCTGAAGCGGTAACGAAGAAGCTTGCTGAACGCATTCAGCTGGTGGGTGAATCATACACCTCGTACATTGAGGATGTTCTTGCCTTGTGCAAGCGTGTAAATTCAGCTATGCCGCAAAGCGACCAAATACGCCATATTATCAAAGGCATAACGACCGTCGCATTCAACGCCCTTGCGTCGCCAAACCCTACCACGACTCAAGGTGTCATCACCATTTGTGAGAGACTAGAAGAACTTCAGTCTCTTCGTCTTCGCCATGATGCCTCGGACGTTCGTCTTCCTGCGGCCCTCGACATCCGTGCCTTGGTCTGCGACATCATTCGTGAGGAGCTTCATGGGCGCTGCTCTTCCTGCGCCCCACCGTCTACTTTAGCCTCAACTCCAACCAACTTGTGGAAGATCTATAGGCAAGAGATTGCATCTGCGTCACATTCACCTTGTTCCGCCGAATCCAGAACTCGTCAGGTACCAACGTATGCAGAAGTCACGGCACTCTCAGCACCCACCACTATCCCAGCGGCTACACCAGGTGGCCATGTACCTGTGGCGTCAGTGTTACCACTGATGCGACCACAGCCGTATTATGCAATGCCGCGTCCTCAACGCCCAATCTGTTAATATTGCGGCTATAGGGGTCATATATCTCGCTTTTGCCGAAGGCGTCAACAGGACGAACAACGTGGCTACGCTCCAGAGGAACGCGGACGCTTCAGTGCACTCAAGAACTACCAGCGCACGCTTTACCATTCTTCTTTTCAGCGTTCGCCCTCTCCACCTTACCGTAGTGGTCTGCCTGTGAACTCCCGTCAGTCTCGCCGCCGCTCACCATCTCCCAATCACCGTTCCGTGTCGCCTCTGCGACCCACCTCAAATGTTCTAAATGCCCACTCGGAAAACTCCCCAATGTAGATTTAGGAGGGGAAACTGCATCCACCGGACAGCCAACAATTCCTCCAGACTGACCATCGAATTTATTGACAGTGTTAGTAAAAGGTATACGCGTCGAAGCTCTAGTGGATAATGGCGCTGCTATTTCCATTATTAGCTCTGACCTTTGCTCCCGTCTCCGTAAATTAACAACACCTTGCCCGGGCCCGTCTCTCCGTACTGCGACGAACGCCATTTGTCGCCCACTTGCCCAGTGTACAGTTCGTGTTTTCATAGACGGTATTCGTCATCATATTGTTGTTGCAGTTCTCCGTGAGTGCACCCATGAACTCATTTTGGGGTGGGATTTTCTGTCGTCTGCACGCGCTTCTATATCTTGTCGTCAGCGCCTCATCCACCTCAATCCCACCGACTTTTCTCTATCGGAACCCCAAGAGCGCATTCGTCTTGTCACCACTCCAGATTATGTTCTTTGGCCATCCCGAGAAGAAGTAATTAGCGTTGATTGCATCAACATTGTGGATGGCGGCGTGCTTCTACTACCTTATGGCCACACGGTACATCGAGGCATTCTGATCATTACAGGCCCCAGAACCCTAATTGTTGCCCTGTGGATCAACAGTCACATGCGCTATTGACCCGCATCCCGTTGCAATTGTTGCCCTTCCAAGTCAAGAAGACCTACCAGAGCAAAGCACGCCGCCACTTAACTCTCCCACTCCTCTATCGGTGACGATAAGCCCTAATCTGACAGCAGCCCAGAGTCGAGAATTGCTGAATTTATTGAACAGACATCGCCCTTAGTTGGACGTTCATTCTGCGGTTCTTGGTATAAAAACTTCTGCGACTCACCGAATTCAGACTGACGGCTCCCGAATAATTCACTGGAGCCCATACCACGTGTCTCTCGCAGAAAGGAAGATAATCGAGGAAAACGTCTCAGACATGCTTCGACGGAATATCATACGTCCTTCCTCGAGTCCATGGTCTTCGCCAGTTGTGTTGGTGCGAATGAAAGGCGGAACGGTACGTTATTGCGTTGATTACCGGGCACTGAACAAAATAACGCGCAAAGATGTTTACCTTCTCCCACGAATTGATGACGCACTAGATTTGTTGCATGGCGCAGAAATTTTTTCCAGCCTTGACCTGCTGTTGGGCTACTGGCAAATACCAGTGTCCGAATTTGACAAAGAGAAGACTGCTTTTCCACCCCAGATGGCCTATATGGATTTAACGTAATGCCTTTCGGACTTTGTAACGCGCCTGCTACCTTCGAACGTATGATCGACAGCGTACGGCGTGGCCTGAAGTGGAAAACCTGCTTATGCTATCTAGACGACATCATAGTGTTTTCATCCACCTTTTCGCAACATCTACAACGTCTCGAAGAAGTCTTAGGTTGCCTTGAAAAAGCTGGTTTACAGCTGAATACGAAAAATGCATTTTCACAAGCAAGACGATCAAGGTTCTAGGGCACTTAGTCAGCAAAGACGGTATTCGACCGGATCCTGAAAAGCTTGCCACCGTCTTCGAGTTTCCCCGTCCGTTGCGTCAAAAAGACCTGCGCAGTTTTCTCGGCTTGGCATCCTACTTTCGGCGTTTCATACGTGATTTCACAAGGCTTGCTTCTCCGCTCCATCAACTGCTCGCAAGTAACATGGCATTCGTCTGGGCCGAAGACTGTGAAAAGGGTTTCCTGGCGTTGAAGCAAACCCTGACATCTGATCCGGTACTATGTCACTTCGATCCAGGTGCACCCACAATTCTTCACACTAACGCCAGTGGCCATGGTCTCGGTGCCATTCTACTGCAGCGTGACAACACCGCACGCGAACGTGTCATCGCTTACGCCAGTCGTGCTTTGACTGCTGCCGAGAATACACAATAACCGAACAAGAGTGCCTTGCTGTTGTATGGGCGGTACAAAAATTTCGTCCATACCTTCACGGCTGCCACTTCACAGTCGTCACCGACCATAACGCAATGTGCTGGCTTTCGTCACTAAAGAACTTATCGGGTCGTCTTGGCTACTGGGTGCTTCGTTTACAAGAGCACAACTTTGATGTCGTCTACAGGTCTGGTAAGAAGCACCAAGATGCTGATGCTCTCTCTCGTTGCCCTCTACCCAACCGTTATAGCCCACAGTCACCAATGTCTCCAGCAGCATTACCCATCGCAGGTCTCAGTTTGCTAAGATCCGGCCGCCCTTCTACCCTTGTGTCGCATCAACGCGTTGACCCTTACTGCCGCTCCATAATAGCACGCTTAGAAGCACATCCACTTCGCCGAACGCCCGACTTCGCCGACAACTGAAACAATTCAAGCTTCACGATGGTGTTTTACATCGCGATATATACGACGTTGAAGGAAACAAATGGGTTCCCGTTATACCACGTTGTGTACAACGTCAGGTTCTTGAAACATTCCATGATAATCCTGCTGCTGGGCATCTCGGCTATCACAAAACGTACGACAAAATACGCAGTCGGTTCACCTGGCCTGGCCTCTCATCCGCTATTGCCAAATATGTTTCTTCGTGTGCCTTATGTCAACGGCGGAAACGACTCGCTACTGCTCCTTCTGGCTTTCTCCAACCTCTTCCTTGTCCCACTTTGCCATTCGAAGTCGTCGGGATAGACTTGTACGGCCTCTTACCATGACCTCTAATGGAAATTGTTGGATGGTAACGGCTGTAGACCACCTCACTCGTTACGCGGAAACCGCCTCACTGCACGCTGGTACAGCCATTGAAGTATCTGAATTTTTTCTGCGTAACATATATTTATGCCATAGAGCTCCACGTGTTCTGCTCAGTGACCGCGGCAAGGTCTTTCTTTCCTCTGTTGTTGCTGAGGTTCGACGCGCTGTCAACACCATCCACAAAACAACTTCTACTGATCATCCTCAAACAAATGACTTGACGAAACGCTTTCATCGTGCCCTCTCTGACATGATTGCCATGTACGTTAACCCTGGCCACACGAACTGGGACGCCATTTTGCCATTCGTAACGTTCGCCTACAATACAGCTACGCAATGCACCACCGGCTTTTCTCCATATTTTTAGGTCCATGGCCGCTCTCCAAGTGTAACTCTGGACGTCTCCTTCCTTTCGGCTCCTGCTACCTCAGCAGGCCCTTTATCCGCACAATATTTGTCTCACCTCGAGGACTGCCGTGATCTGGCCGGAATCAACACCGGCATCTCTCAGGAAGCTCGCAAGTCTCGCTACGACTCAACTCACCGTGCCGTCACCTTTTCCCCAGGAGACGAAGTTCTTCTGTGGACTCCCGTGCGTGTGCCCGGCTTATGTGAGAAATTCCTCAGTCGTTTTATAGGGCCTTATACGGTGATTGAACAAACGACCCCCGTTAATTACCGTATCTCACCACTTAACGCTCCCTCCGACCCCCGTAGCCGTGGGACAGAAATTGTGCATGTTTCTCGGCTGAAACTGTATACTCAACGCCATTCCTGATATTGTCTCTCGCGCGGCCAGGAGGCCGCTTCCAGCGTGACGGGGAATTAGTGTGAGTGCAGTCACCGACTCTTTTTTATTAATTGGACGTGTCATCATTTGTATAAATTCCTCATCTGTAGATATCATCATCAGTGTGTGCCAGCTCGAGCTCGCCTTGAATAAAGCTGTTCCTCATAATATATATATATATATATATATATATATATATATATATATATATATATATATATATAACACTCATGGAAGTTAGTCTAAGTTGCAGATGGTCCTCCTCCCTTTTACACAGTATAAGAAGTGTGCCTTGAGCAGATGGCGCCGTGGTAAATGAAAGTGACTCGCATATTCCGTGCAGCAGCAGACCCATGAGCGGAGCCGCGTGAGTTCGTTAGCTGTACTTTTAAATGTTGCACCAAGTTTCTGTCTTGTAAACTGTGTTATTATCTATAAGGCCTACCAACCTAGAACACAATGTTTCAGTTTCCCGTCGTAACAATGCTTCAGAGGCCCGCGAAAGCGCTGCATTGACAGTGTACGCCGCGTGAAGTAAATTATGGAAGTGTGAGCAAGCGTGAATAAAGTTCAGCGTGTTTATGACGTACAGTGTCAGTTTTTGTGAAAGGGAACATGCGAGTGTCTGGAACGCGTCCTCTAACTTCTGTTGGCAGTGCGTTCGAGTGGGAGCAAGAGTGACCACAGTCTCTTCTCGCGTCACCTCGTAGCGAGCAAGACAAGCAGCCATTGATAAGATTGCAACACCTTCCCCCCTTTAAGGTGATTACGCAAGAGGCTGGTAACTGCTTTGAAGGGGGACGGCATTGCAATTTTGCCGGCAAATCTATATCACCAATGACTGCTTGTTTTGCTCGCCGTGACAGGACGCGAAAAAAGGCTGTGGTTGCTCTCGCTCCCACATGAATGCGCTGCGAGGACCCGCCGGAGCGCGCAGGCAACGCGCTCCCGGATTTCCTTTGACAAAAATTGTCGGTGTACATGCTTTAGCTCACTGGGAATTCACGGTTCACGCAAGAGCTTACGGAATCAAGTAACAGACGGCAGAGTGATGTTGAGTCTTCAGTCTACATTTAGTTAAAGGAAAACCATCGACCACTCCTGCAATTCTGCCTCGTATACGCTCTTGCTGCTTTTCTGCTGTACAGTAGTTCAGTGAGTGGTGTACATGGCAAAGTTTGAAGTTCGTAAATGTTAACAGGATGTGTAGCCAACTGAATCGTGGACCACGACAATTTGGACACTTACTTCTAATATAATACATTAGCTCCTTAACAGCACGGCGTGAACGAACGAAGGCGCGCCATGCCGTTAAGTTGTGCTACGTGACGGCTAAGATATCACGAGCAATGGTGGCATGTTACAGAGATAGAGAGAGAGAGAAATTTTTACTGGGTCCAGCAAAACACGATAAAACGCGCACCTGGCTAATCCCACGATGACACGGGCACGTCTATAGCCTGCCAGCGCATCACGGGCGCACTGATTGGGCAGGATTCGGTCTTCATGGGCAAGACTTCGCAGCAGTGCAACCCACTATTTTTTGGTGAACTTAGGGCCCAGCGACCTGCACTCCCAAAGCATATGACATAAAGTAGCAGCCTCGCCACAGGCTGAGCAAGAGCTAATGGGGTAAATATTCGGATATATGCTGTTGAGGGTGACCGGAATTGGTTATGAGTTATTTTGTAGAAGTCTGAGTGTGACCACGTGAGGCCTGTTTAGCTTAGAATGAGGTGACGGGAAGACTGTTCCCTCCAAGTAATGATTGATGATTGATATGTGGGGTTTAACGTCCCAAAACCACTATATGATTATGAGAGAGGCCGTAGTGGAGGGCTCCGTAAATTTAGACCACCTGGGGTTCTTTAACGTGCACCCAAATCTGAGCACACGGGCCTACAACATTTCCGCCACCATCGGAAATGCAGCCACCACAGTCGGAATTCGAACCCGCGCCCTGCGGGTCCGCAGCCGAGTACCTTAGCCACTAGACCACCGCGGCGGGGCTGTTCCCTCCAAGTAAAACAATATAGTAATTTCATTGTGAGTGCTAGGTGCGTCCTTGTGTCCGGGGGAAAATCGTCTGATGCGAGGGTAGCGCGGTCGGTAAAGCCACGCGCTGCCTCGTGAGCCGACTCATTGAGATTAAGAGGAACCCCCTTGATTGGCCCGACGTGGGCAGGGAACCAAAATATAGTGTATGGGGCGCTGCCACTGTTCTTAGCACCTTTCATAATTTTAACTGCCTGCCGGGCTACCCGGCCTCTCTGGAATGCCCTAACAGCACTTTTGAGTCGCTATACACCCTGTCTTTCCGACCATCTTGCATGGCGAGTGCAATGACCACTTGATCGGCCAGTCCGGAATATGTCGTCCGAATTGAGGCGCAGTTGGTGACTTAGCCCAGCGAATCCATGGCGGAAGCTGCAAAAGCCTTGTCTTCGTGGTACGTCGTGGCATTCACGAAGATTGCGTCTACCTTCTCCTCAAAGATGTCCTTCAGTATCTTCGAAGCTCTTGCCTTGCAACGACCTGCGTTGTGTTCAAGATGCATATTGTGTGACAGTGGAACGACGAAGAGAGTCTCAATTATTTCTCTGGAAACTTCAGTGTTGCTAGCCAAGTCCTTGGTTGGGGCGAGTCCCATTTCCTCAATAATCCGCCTACCAGCCGATGTGGTTGAAAGCCGATTTATCTGGGCCCGTTCCTGAGTCTGGGCAATCTTGGTGTTGTGTATGCTGAGGTGAAGGAGGTCCTTGGTGTGTGTTATTACTGGTAGCCCGAGTGCTCGCTTGATTATTTTTCTGATGAGGGCATTGAGTTTGTCCCCCTCTGCCTCTCTGCTCTGAGCCAGTTGTGCATGGCCAACGTGTGGGTGAAATGACTTAGCACAAAGGCATTGATCAGCCGATTTACTCATGTACTCATGCAGCCTGAGCAACGTACACAAACGGAGCTGATCTGCAGCACATAAAATTTCGCGAATGCTGCGGCATTAATAAATGCCGAACGTGAGTTTTGGTGATCATGCGCTTTACTTGCACTAATGGCAATAATTTATATTTGAGACTTTTAATATCACGCTACAGCACATGCGCCCGTGTAAGGCACGTTCACACCAAATGCGTGGAGCATACAAGCGGGCAACCGGATATTCAAAGCAGAGAGACAAAGAGCGCGCGCGACCGTTCAGGCAGATCACGTTGCCTTCTGCTTGCTCTGCCGCGGGTGCCAATCTACCGATTCGTGGTGGGTGTATCGCCAAGTTGCGGCCATACATGATACGGTGGGATTGTGCTGAACCCTGGAAGGCTGCTGCCAAAGTGGTCAAGTTTTCTACGGAGAAAACAGGTCCGCGAGCAATGCGGGTAAGTGGCCGTGGGTTTTCCGCTTTCCAGAACCACGCTGGGTGTGAACGCACCTTTACTCAGCAATAAACAGTTAAGATGACAAAATAGAATGCATACAAACAGCGGAGGGGATGGGGTATGCTTTCAGGTTTAGTGGCTGGCTTGCCGTTTTTATCGACGTTTCAAAAAATTGTGTCATACGTTTATGCTTTCTGTCACATCAAAAAAAAGTTTGATTCCATTCATTTTATGCCTTTTTTCTTTTTCTGAGGCCCTGAAATTATCCTGTGTTTTTATTTTTTGAAAGCTCGCCCAGTTTGTCACACCTGTCGCCTTCGCGCATACACACTGGCACACTACGCGGGCGTAGCCAACGGAAAGACACTTCGTATAGAAGAACGCTGGTCGAAACTGAAGTGGCCTCTCGTGGCGCTAGCGGCAAGTTGGCACAGTGGACTGTTATGCAACACATTTATGTGCGGCACGTTTCTCATATATGCTATGCGGTAGAGGTATGCAGCACCTCCTCTATATTTTTTTATGCCATGCGGATGCGTCCAATCCGGCCATTCCCCACTTTCTCTATCGACTGTTTCGTACTCTTTCCCGTTGGCTAGCATTAGCGCATGCTCCACGGCCGTTGGGGAGCTTGCACTCACCCTTTATGTGGCGCCTCATGACTGCTGGAGGAAAAAAAAGATATCAGTTTATCAGTTTATTTATTTTTACTTTCGTAGAAAACATACATGCTTACATAAACATACAGAAGGAGGTCCCAGAGCACTTGGCTGAAGGGGGACCTCCTGTCAGAAAATGTGATAAATATGCACAAGTAAAATGCAGCAACGTGGAATAAGTTCTACAAATAAATGGAATACAGACTAAAAAACAAATTTTAACAATCATAAGTACAACAAAGCACTGCAAAGAGCACATAAAAAATAAAAGAAAAACCCAAATATTATTGACGAAACGAACAGAGGGACGAAAAAAGCAAGAAAAAGATGAGTGGCTACGGCACCATTAAGAGTGCATGAATATGAACAGGTGTAGATAATATTGCACATCTTAGAATTTTATGGTATCCAGCAGAAAAGTAAATAATGTGTTTTTAAAAACAGCTAATGATGAAGCCTGCTTAATGTTAAGGGGAAGACTGTTCCAGATTGATAAGGACGTGAAATAACCAGAGTGTTTTCCGTAATTAGTATGGACTAATGGCAATAATAAATTGTTGTTAGCTGCAAATCTTGTTCAGTTGGTGTTTACTAGAACAGCGTCTGGAAATATGTTTACTGGAAGAGGGTTCTTCATTATTGTAAATAACAATATGGATAAATTGTATTGTCACGGGGTCGTGACGCGGCCGAAGACAGGAAATTTCGTGTTGGGATTTAATTGTTTATTTGGGCGAACCTGTGCCCGGTAAAGGGAAAGTCTAATTACAGCAGCAGTCTTGCGCAGATAGCAGTCTCGGACTGATAGCGGCGAGCGCAGCGTCGGCCTTCGATCAACAACTGACAAGCGGCGAAGCGCGTCGGCATTTATACTCTTGCCGTCGAATGTTCTAGCGTTATCGCTGGTGGTGGCGTAGCTTCCAGAACAATCTGTACCGTTCGCACAGTGGGCGTGATCTTATCGAAATGATCTACTACAGTCCGGAACCTTCTAGAAAACTGCAGGCGCGGTTTGCGCTGAGAATCGTGTGGTGTTTTGGGACTATAACAAAAATTGGGAAATGGAACGTGGCATCGCCCCCCCTCTGAAAAAAGGCATCGTCCCGATGCTTTAACTAAAGATGAAAGTACAATAATAATGCAAGAAAGTACAATGAATAAATTCCGATACAACACTAATACAAAAAACACTGGTTCAGTTTGTTAACGCGCATGAAACGGCTTGAGGCGCGCGACATGTACGATTTCAGGTCGCGATCGGCGTCGTTGAGAGTTCGTGATGCCGTCGGGGACAACCTCGTGATCAACTGGGCCGAGACGTCGAACCACCTTGTACGGTCCGAAGTACCGTCGCAGAAGCTTTTGACTTAGTCCACGTCGGCGTATCGGCGTCCACACCCAAACACGTTCACCGGGCTGGTATTCCACGAAGCGTCGTCGAAGGTTGTAACGGTGGCTGTCGGTCGTCTGTTGATTTTTGATACGGAGACGCGCAAGTTGTCGGGCTTCTTCGGCGCGTTGAAGGTACTCGCTCACATCGAGGTTTTCTTCGTCGGTGACGTTGGGTAACATGGCATCGAGCGTCGTTGCCGGGCTACTTCCGTAGACCAATTTGTATGGAGATATCTGCGTCGTCTCCTGCACCGCCGTGTTGTATGCGAAGGTCACATACGGAAGAATGGCGTCCCACGTCTTGTGTTCGACATCGACGTACATTGACAGTATGTCAGCGATCGTCTTGTTAAGCCGCTTGGTGAGGCCGTTGGTCTGTGGGTGGTACGCTGTCGTCCGGCGGTGGTTTGTTTGGCTGTATGCCAAGATCGCTTGAGTTAAGTCGGCAGTGAATGCCGTTCCTCTGTCGGTGATAAGGACCTCCGGGGCGCCGTGACGTAGGACGATATTTTCGACGAAGAACTTAGCTACCTCAGATGCACTGCCTTTTGGCAGGGCTTTTGTCTCGGCGTAGCGGGTGAGGTAGTCGGTAGCTACCACGATCCACTTGTTTCCGAAAGCCGACGTCGGGAATGGCCCCAGTAGGTCCATACCAATCTGCTGGAAAGGTCGGCAAGGTGGATCAATTGGCTGCAGAAGTCCCGCTGTCCTTGTCGGCGGTGTCTTGCGTCGCTGACAGTCCCGGCATGTTCTCACATAACGAGTGACGTCGGTGGTAAGACGTGGCCAGTAGTACCTTTCTTGTATCCTCGCGAGCGTGCGAGAAACACCGAGGTGCCCTGCCGTCGGATCGTCGTGCAGGGCCTGTAGGAGTTCTGGTCGCAGAGCTGAAGGCACCACAAGGAGGTACTTAGCTCGAAGCGGTGAAAAGTTTTTCTTTTGTAGAAGACCGTTTCGTAGAAAGAACGACGCAAGTGCGCGCTTGAATACCTTCGGGACTTCGGCGGTCCGGCCTTCGAGGTATTCTATTAGGGCCTTAAGTTCTGGGTCGGCCCTCTGTCGTTCAGCGAAGTCGTCGGTAGTTATCGTTCCTAAGAAGTAGTCGTCATCCGGGTCGTCGGGTAGCGGTTGGTCTACAGGCGCACGAGAGAGACAGTCGGCGTCGGAGTGTTTTTTTGCCGGACTTGTAAATGACAGTAATGTCATATTCTTGAAGTCTCAGGCTCCATCGTGCGAGGCGACCTGAAGGGTCCTTTAAGGTGGCTAGCCAACACAATGCGTGGTGATCGCTCACAACTTTGAAGGGCCTGCCGTAGAGGTAGGGGCGAAATTTTGACGTAGCCCAGATGATGGCGAGGCACTCCTTTTCTGTTGTGGAATAATTTGCTTCTGCTTTGGATAGCGATCGGCTGGCGTAACTAATAACCCTTTCAAGTCCGTCAGCCTTGTGCACAAGAACGGCGCCAAGACCTACGCTGCTTGCGTCAGTATGTATTTCTGTCTCGGCGAATTCGTCGAAATGGGCAAGTAACGGAGGCGTCTGGAGGCGATGTTTAAGCTCCTGGAAAGCGTGTTCCTGCGGCGTTTCCCACTTAAACTCCACGTCGGCCTTGGTAAGGTTAGTGAGAGGATCGGCGATGCGGGCGAAGTTTTTCACGAACCGCCTATAATAGGCACACAGGCCCAGAAATCGGCGCACGGCTTTCTTGTCAGTGGGCGGCGGGAAGTCGGCGATGGCGGCTGTTTTCCGTGGATCGGGATGAACTCCAGACTTGCTGATAACGTGCCCCAGAAACAAGAGCTCCTCATACGCGAATCTGCACTTTTCTGGCTTCAGTGTGAGTCCGGAAGTCTTGATGGCTTGAAGTACAGCTTCAAGGCGCCGAAGATGCTCGTCGAAACTCGAGGAAAACACGACGACGTCGTCCAAGTACACAAGGCAAGTCTGCCACTTCAATCCTGCCAGTACTGTATCCATAACGCGTTGAAAAGTTGCAGGTGCTGAGCAAAGGCCGAAGGGCATCACCTTAAACTCGAAAAGGCCGTCCGGTGTTATAAACACCGTCTTCTCTCGGTCTCTTTCGTCGACTTCGATTTGCCAATAGCCAGTCTTGAGGTCCATTGACGAAAAGTACTTGGCGTTATGGAGCCGATCAAGTGCGTCGTCTATTCGTGGGAGAGGATACACGTCCTTTCTTGTGATTTTGTTCAGGCGGCGATAATCGACGCAGAAACGTAGGGTCCCATCCTTTTTCTTCACTAACACCACGGGGGATGTCTATGGACTCTTGGACGGCTGGACAATGTCATCCCGCAGCATTTCATCAACTTGTCTCTCCATGGCCTCACGTTCTCGCGTCGAAACCCTGTACGGACTCTGACGGAGTGGTCTGGCATTTTCTTCGGTTATGATGCGATGTTTCGTGATTGGGGTCTGCCGAATTTTCGATGACGACGAAAAGCAATCTTCGTATTGCAGGAGCAGGGCCTTGAGCTGTTCTTGCTTATCGTTCGGAAGTCTGGAATTGACGTCGAAAGCTATGGGAGGGGCTTGGTTCCTCTGAGCAGGTTCCGCAGAATCGGCGAGGGCGAAAGCACTGGTGGCTTCGACAATTTCTTCGATGTATGCGACCGTTGTTCCTTTGTTCACATGTTTGTACTCATTGCTGAAATTCGTGAGCATAACCGTTGCTTTGCCTCCCCGCAGCTCTGCAATTCCTCTTGCGACGCAAATATTTCGGGTGACCAACAGATGCTGACTGCCTTCAACGACGCCTTCCAAGTCAGGTGTTTTAGGAGCGCCGACTGAAATAATGACGCTTGAGCGAGGCGGAATGGTGACTTGTTCTTCCAGCACATTCAAGGCATGGTGTCCTGACGGCGTGCGCGGCGGTAGTGCTTCTTCTGTGGATAAAGTTATCAACTTTGTTTTTAGGTTGATGACAGCACCATGGAGGCATAAGAAGTCCATGCCAAGGATGACATCTCTCGAGCAACGCTGTAGGACTACGAAGTCTGTAGGATAAATACGGCCGTTAATGGTGACTCTCGCTGTGCAGATTCCTGCAGGCGTTACGAGATGACCTCCGGCTGTGCGGATTTCAGGGCCTTTCCAAGCTGTCCTAACTTTCTTTAACTTCGCGGCGAACGACCCACTGATGACAGAATAGTCGGCTCCAGAATCGACGAGAGCGGTCACACTGTGGCCGTCGATAAGAACGTCGAGGTCGCTAGTTCGCCGTCTCGCATTACAGTTAGGGCGAGGCGTCGGGTCACGGCTGCGTCGGCTTGTTCCGCTGCTTCCCTGTTGCGTCGTTAGGCCACCTTCGGTAAGTGAGCTTTCGCCGTCAGGGGTTTGCCTGTTTGGCTTTGTGTTCGGAAAGCTCCGTCGCGGCGTCGTCGTCGTCGGAGGATCTTCGGTAGTTCGTCGCACAGCAACCGCACCTCCATCGGTTGCTGCCCTTAGTTTCCCGGATACGGGCTAGGAGACCGGCCCCGCGTTGGGCCAGAGTACTGCCGGAGGTGCGGTGACATGCGGCGGCTGGGCGACGGCGAACGGGAAGGACTTCGTGGTGTCCATTGAGTTCCTGCCAGGTAGTCGGCGATGTCACGTGGCCGATCTCCTGGCTGCGGACGCGGTGCATTGACGGCGAAGCCACGCAGTTCCATCTGTCGGTACTGGCAACGGCGGTATGTGTGCCCGGCCTCGCCGCAGTGGTAGCAGAGCGGGCGATTGTCAGGTGCACGCCAAACGTCCGTTTTCCTCGGTGCACTGCGCTGGCCCGCTGGGGAACGGTAGGACGTCGGTGGTGGTGGTGGTGGCGACGGAAGTGCGACGGGGCGGCGTTTTGGCATGGACGGGGAGGAGCGTTGTGGCGCACTGCAGCGGCGTAGCTCATAGTTGCTGGCTCGGGCGGCGGTGTTTCGGGAATTCGAAGCGATTGCCGGACTTCTTCTCGCACAATGTCGGCGATCGAATCCACTTGAGGCTGCGCCGAAGGCAACAGTTTGTGCAGCTCTTCCCGCACGATCGCTCGGATCGTTTCACGCAGGTCGTCGGAGTCACTGGCTTGAGCAGCAGCACATTCTGAAGTCAGGCGACGATTATATTGTCTGGTGCGCATGTCCAGCGTTTTTTCGATGGTGGTCGCCTCGGATACAAATTCTTGAACGGTGTTCGGTGGATTCCTAATTAGTCCCGCGAAGAGCTCCTGTTTGACCCCTCGCATGAGGAAACGAACTTTCTTTTCCTCAGGCATGTCTGGGTCAGCGTGACGGAATAGGCGGGTCATCTCCTCTGTGAAAATTCCAACCTTTTCATTTGGTAGCTGAACCCGGGTCTCGAGTAGAGCAGCGGCTCTCTCTTTGCGAGCGACGCTCGCGAACGTTTGCAGCAATGCGCCGCAGAAGACATCCCACGTTCGGAGCGTGGACTCCCGATTCTCTAGCCAAGTCCTTGCGGTGTCTTCCAGGTAGAAGTACACACGACGGAGCTTTTCTTCGTTGTCCCAGTGGTTGAGGGCGGCCACACGGTCGTATGTTTCTAGCCAGGATTCCGGGTCTTCAAACGGTGAGCCATGGAACGTTGGCGGTTCCCTGGGTTGATGAATGACGATCGCGGGCTGGGACGCTCCGGTTGTCATTGTCGCTGCCGTCGAGGTCATGGTCTTGGTCTTCCGCACCTTGTCTGGTAGAAGGCCGTACTCCGGTGGGAGACCTTGCTGTCAGCGGCTCGTTCGCTGCTCTTGGTTGGCGTCGGTATCTTCTTCCCGACGGGGGCTGGGTTCATGGCTTGACGGGGGCGTCCGGTACATGAACGAAGCAGCACCTCCACCAGATGTCACGGGGTCGTGACGCGGCCGAAGACAGGAAACTTCGTGTTGGGATTTAACTGTTTAGTTGGGCGAACCTGTGCCCGGTAAAGGGAAAGTCTAATTACAGCAGCAGTCTTGCGCAGATAGCAGTCTCGGACTGATAGCGGCGAGCGCAGCGTCGGCCTTCGATCAACAACTGACAAGCGGCGAAGCGCGTCGGCATTTATACTCTTGCCGTCAAATGTTCTAGCGTTATCGCTGGTGGTGGCGTAGCTTCCAGAACAATCTGTACCGTTCGCACAGTGGGCGTGATCTTATCGAAATGATCTACTACAGTCCGGAACCTTCTAGAAAACTGCAGGCGCGGTTTGCGCTGAGAATCGTGTGGTGTTTTGGGACGATAACAAAAACTTGGGAAATAGAACGTGGCAGTATTTAACAAGGTTGTCTAATGATAGTATTCTGTTATTATGAAGAATGTCGGACACACAGCAGCTGAACGAGCTCAACGCTAATATACGGATGGCCTGATTTTGTAAATGTTGCAGCGGTGCTATGTGAGTTGCATATGTGGTACCCCATGAGGTGATGCAGTAGTTCAGATGACTGTGAATGAAACAATAAAACAATGTTAATAGTGTAGGTTGGCTGAAATAGTACCTGGCTTTTAATAAAATCCTAATACCAGGAGCAATTTTGTGCTTCAAATGGGCGATGTGTTTCGTAAATTTTAAGTTAGAATCTAAAGTAAGTAACATTCATCAGCTGCACTAATGACATGAGAATCAAGATTGATAGTGGGAAGAATTTCTGGTGTTCTGTGACTGGTATGAAAAAGCATGAATGAAGTCTTGGTGGTATTAATTTTCAGCGAATTAAGGTGGCACCATGCAGAAATATTGTTCAAATCAGTATTCAACTTCCATGTAGGAGCAGTTAGTGATCGATCACTAGCAAGCAATGTCGTGTCATATGCGTAAAGGAAAGCTTCTGATTGTGATAGGTGATTAGGCAAATCATTTATGTAAAGTAAGAAAAGTAGTGGGCCAAGTATCGATCCCTGCGGAACACCCTTGTTTGTTAATTCAAAGTTAGAGAGCGAGAAACCATCACACACAACCTGTTGTCTGTCTGTTAAATAACTCTTTATAAGCTTCAGCACGGGCCCGTCGACCCCTACTGCCCGTAGTTTAGAAATGAGGATGTCATGATTGATGGAGTCGAATGCTTTCGATAGATCTATGAAAACTGCTCCTGCGTAGAAACCAGAATCAATGGCACTTTTTATTTTATCTGTGAAAGAAAGTAAGGCGTAGTAAGTCGAAGAACCCGTCCTGAAGCCGAATTGATTTGAGGAAAGAATATTAAATTTTGAGAGGTATGTGGTAAGGCGTTTTTCAATGCACTTTTCAATGACTTTGCTAAAGAAAGGGAGAATAGCGATAGGACGATAATTTGAAATGCAAGACTGGTCTCCTTTCTTAAACACGGGAATAATTTTAGCTTTTTCCAGCTAAAACTAATATAAATAATAAAACTAAAAAACTTATATCTTTCGATAATTCGTACCTCTACACGTGGGGCGGCGCTTTGGAACCCTCTTGATTACCATGCTAGGCTGTCATGGAGGGTGTGACGAAGAGTTACGACTTTAGCTGCTGGCGCGTTTCCGTTCCATTACCAGCAGCATGGTGCAACGTGCACTGGCGATATAAACTTACCGCGACAACGCTACTGCATGAGCTGGCTTTGAAATATGTGATGCGAGTGTCGTCGTAATACTATGTCACATTATAATTATATATGTGAAAAAGTTGGTAAAATCTCCGTTCCTTGCGCACAAATAGTGCACAAGAGACGAAGACCAAAGTAAAGAGAAAGTGCACCGGGCTGTTTGCCTTAGTTCGTGCTTTTGTTCCATAAATAATTGCGCACTAACTTGCCATTCTGTTTGATTTCGTAAACGCTACTTTTTCTGCAGTCTTCATGAGCGAAAATCTTTTAAACCGTCTAACCATACGTAAATTTGCAAAAAAAAGAAGCATGTGCAATAAGTGACACCACGTTTTCTGCTGCAGTGATGAAAGCATTTTTTCTATTTGGATCCCACCATCTATAGGTGCGAAATGATATTCGTCCACAATACGCCTGGAGAAATGAACGTGATAACGTACAGTGCTCGATAACTTCAGCTATAAGCAGTCATCAGCAAAACGGTCACTGAGAAATGTGAATAAATAACCACAGGGCGCCATGATGCCAGCAAGCTGTTGATGCTTCAAGCGCCTCTCTAAATTATAGAAAGTGCAAAAAGCGCCGCATAGCGCTAACAAAAACTACCAAGGAAGAAGTGAGAAAAAATAAATCTCACAGTCAGTACTCAGCCTCTAGTTTGTCGCCAAGGCAACGACAGTGACGTCCTCTTACGCACGTGTGGCGCAAGCAGCTATATGTACCTTCTAGGTGGCGTGACGCAGCAACTCCCTGTACCAAGGTAGACCATCAGTTACTTTGAGGAGCGAGCGTTTGCACTAGCATTGAAAAAAAATAGAGGAGGCACTGGGTACCTTTTGCAGGAGAGGTAACGAAGCCTACCTGGCCGCCATATTTCGATCAATGCCGTAGCACAAAACTTCAGAATAACTTACACAAATTAGAGTTTTTAACTGCGTCTGATATAATATTGACAACAAAACAATAACGAATAAGCTACTACAGGGGATGGCAGGGCTGTAGCACCAGGATTGATTGATATGTGGGGTTTAACGTCCCAAAACCAGCATGTGATTATGATTTATGACAGGCGCCGTAGTGGAAGGGTCCGAAAATTTTGATCACCTATGATTCTTTAATGTGCACCTAAATCTTAGCACACGGGCATACAGCACTTTCGCCTCCACCGAAAATGCAGCCGCCTCCACCGGTACCCGATACCGCGACCTGCGGATTAGCAGCCGAGTACCTTAGCTAATACAGCACCACGGCGGGGCTGTACCGCCTGGATTACTCACGCATTAAAAAAAGGTACAGTTCAGTTCGAGCGTGAGCACTAACCAATATTTTTCTACTATATACCTACTCCCACTTATTATCAGTCACTCACTCACTCACTCACTCACTCACTCACTCACTCACTCACTCACTCACTCATTGGATCTCGCACTCACCAGCCGTCATCACATCATATTGATAATGCTCTATTTTGAGAAAAAGTGTGTAGGGTCTGGAATTGAGGCACGCTCTCGGAAAACACAGACAGTAGACACGGTCTGGTAAACCAAAACATCTTGTACATTTATACACCGTTATTTTAGAAACGATGATATCGCCAGCCCAAAACAAATATGTCACTGCTGCCACACTAAAACGAAATTTCAGAATATGTCAACACACCGAAACCACATAACATATATACAGGGTAACGCGAAGGCGAAGCCGCCGAAGTTAGGCTCACCACGAGGGGTTCATGGGAGATGACCTGCAGCGTCTCCCCAAAACGCCAAAGATGCCAAAAAGACTTGCTCCTTTTTTACCGTGCGCCAACGAAGCCCCGTCGCTGTGGCACTGCTAGCGCTACGACGCAAATAATTACGATAATGTGGATGATGGTAAACTCACGCGAGCACTTCGCCACCTACCGCTCGGTTGTTACTGACGCTAAATGCAGCCTTTTGGGGTGAAATAGTGTAGTGTAGGCTTTCTTCACCTTGTTACACAAGGTGCTGTTTAGATTAAAATTTTTAGGGCAGTGCCGATGTTTGCAGAAACGAAAATGGCGTGGATGGAGCTTTTCACGTCTATATAGGCCGTTCAGACGCGGAGGCCTAAGTATTCATTGCTAAAACAAAGATCGACGTTAGTGCTGTTTTACAGCAAGTAGTGCGAATTATAGAAATTCATTAGTAAAACTCCTAAGCTTAGTTTTTAGGAGATTCAACTGCATTATTAAGGCCTTAGGCAAATCGTTTCAGGAAGTTCAACTGCAATAATCAAGTCTATCACCAATAATTTGTAGAGACTAGATATAGACATATAGATTGTAAGAAATTACGTCATACCTTACGCAGTCGTGTAGAAAAAAGTCCGTTCCATGATGAAGTGTAATAAGGTAAGAATAGTCTATACAAACAACGAAATATAAGGCTAAAGTTCATTGCTTTGCCGTACAATCGCAAAGGCTGTTGCGTTAAAAACAAGAATATATATGTGACTTTTACTCTCGATGCGACATTGAGGAAAATTTATTGCGTCGTTAGTTTTGTTAGAATACGCTAAGTGAAACACACATTGAGATACCCGTGAGTAATCAAGAAATGTTGCGTGGCTCTTATAACCGGACTATGCAGGCGAGTGTAAGCGATGGATATACCTTGTCAACCGATTTTAACATGAGTATCCCTTGCGAAAGCTGCTCTGACACTCAAAAAATACGTTGTATTCCCTCAAAAACAACCTAAGGGAGTAAGACATAAGTTCTAAAGGTAAGCATATTGTACTCGTTGAAACTTCGGCGGGTCATCATTTTGCACTTGAGTTGTGATGAACTGTCACCAGAATTAGTCGTTTGCTCTTCGTAAATATTAAGAGTGTCTGATTTATACACGCTTTATGCATATATAGTGAGCACACGTCGTTATGTTAGTTTAAAAATGCAAGCTCTAGATTAATAGAATCGATCAGCAGTAATGATAACAATTCATAATTAGGTGACTGCATTTCTGTCTTTACAGGCGACATACAAAAATTGAGCAGCAGCATGGCACTAGCGCGTGGAACAAGCAAGCCCATATGACGGAGTAAAGATGTTGCGCAAGCGTTTCTCGCACTTGACCACTTTCTATTGTCGCGCAGCATATTACACCGTATGCCCTGAATGATGTCAGCCACTGCGGGTGCAATAGCCCCTGCTATATAGATCCCGTGGTCAAGTCTCACCAAAATTGAGCCCGTCGATCACCGAGCACCGAGTCCGAGGTACAGCCAAAGATTGATGGCTATTAGAGGAACGGGCTCCATTCGAACGCTGATTTCTCTCGCGACCCACGTTGATTCAGAAAGATTGATCGCTGTGCGAGTTGGTAATTCATGACTACCAAGAACTGCGCGAAATAAACTGGCGCTTTTGCGTGTGTCTTTCTTGTGCCAATTTATTTCGCGCAGTTCTCCGTAGTCACTCACGTTGCCTCTCTCTCGTTATAGGGAATGTTTTTCCCGCTTTACTCACAACGCTGTTTCTCGCCATTGACCATCTGCGTACACCCGTGGTTTCAGATGTGAAAACGTCGCCGCTTTGTATACTTGACGCCTATCTTCGCCAAGATCGCAGAGAAAACTTCCTTACTTTTCAAAATTTTGTCTCATTGCTGATATTTATGCTGGGCATAGATCCATTACGCGTATACGATCGTTGCAATGGGTGAGTTACGGACAAAATAGTGTACGTACTGCCTTGCTTTAACAATTTTCCGTTTCTCCTGCTTTTTTGTCTTCAGCAAAACTGCAAGAGGCAAAAGCGCGATATCGTGAAAACTATCGAGATTTCTGACGGAGTATCTGTACCACCAAAGTGTATCTGACGCTTAAAAACAGCGAATTTCACCGGCAAACAACCTTCGTTCCTTTGCGAGGCTGATACGAGATCCTGACGCTTTGTGCTTTATTTTGATTATCTAGGGATCTATAACATGCAAAAACAAAAACCACTAAGCACACGAGTGTTTTTCTGTAGCGCATTGAAATCCTGTAGCCGGGGCCTGCTATCGAACAGACGACTTCGAGCTTAGCAGCACAATGCCTTAACTGGTAATATGCTGGCCTGAACTGCCAGATACCACCACGCTTATGAAATAACCATTCCCACAGCAGCCCCAAACGATCTCACGGCTTTTACGAAGAAGCTTACAGGGAAATCAATTGTCATTCTGATATATATATATATATATATATATATATATATATATATATATATATATATATATATATATATATATATATGCGTGTCTGCTTTGGTCATCGAGGACAGCAGGACAGTTACGCTGGGTAAGATTTTGTAGTAGGATACATAGGTGTGTTGCATAATCAATATCGTTTATGGTGATGGGTTTTCTGAAGCAGCCCCAAGACTTGCAGACTGAACTGTCGTGCAAGACGTCTTTCGTGAAGTCAGAAACGATAGATAGCTTTAAGAAAAAGAGATATACAGTCATCGTTTGTTGCCAGGAGTCATTAAGAAATTCGTCAGATTGAAAGCTTTCTATTTGCCTAAAACCTCGTCCTCCTCTTGCGTTAGATTTGTGAAAATAATAGCAATATTTGACAGGGTGTAAGGACGCGCAAATTTTGAAGAATCTCAACTGCTCAACTGAATGATTCCAATACCGGTACACTGCATTACGTGTGCAAAATTAGGCAGATACCACGTACCTTTGTAATCGAAGTTATGTGAAGCATGCACATGCAAGATGATGATTATGAAAAAAACGTTTTTAAAAATCCGGAGAATGGAAGGACCGGGCCTGGAATCGCCTAGATGGGCGCTTGGAGCTTTTGCTCCCGTGCAGCCTCCTGGGCTTGCTGGACGGCCCGAAGTTGGTCCATGCGCTCGGAGCATTGAGGCGCGGCCGATCACCGCACCCGCAGGTCTTCCGAAGAAAGCGCCATATGATCTTAGAGTATATTGGAAATGCAGACATGTGTTGAAGGTTGGCGCTAGCAGACTTGCATAGCTTGCATGTGTTGCTCTTGTATATGGAAGGGTAGAAAATCTTTAATTGGACGAGATTGGCGTCGCTTTCTGTCTGTAATCGGCTCCAAGCAATGAACTTTGCATTGCGGAGTTTATCCAGAAGTGCTAGATAAATTCGCCTCTGCATTTGATAGTATTTGGTTATATCACTAAAAGTGGTTGATCGATCTTTTTATCTCCATATCTTCTTCTCCTCGTTCTCCTGACCGATAGAAGTCGATTCTTGCTCAGCTCAGTGAGTGAGACCGCGAGCTTCGCCGTGTGCTAATTTTTTTTTTAATGAAGGAATGGTTACAAAGTGGCGCTAAAGATATGTTCAAATGCACGCAAAGTTGCGCTAAAGACATGTAAAAATGCACGCAAAGACATACGTTAAATAGCCGCATACATTTCATATCACCAGTGATTTACAGTTGCGTAACGATGCCGGCCGCAACATGGATATTAGCAACTCCAGAAACGGTAAACTGATTTAAAGCGCTGCTGATCACGAGGGTCATAGCCCTGGACGCCACATAAACTTGAGCGGATTATACATGAATACAATTCATGTTAACCCGACATCCTAGGAGTACAAAAGTAATGTTTTTTTAATTGGTAAACCAGCCCTGTAACCACAATTGGCCTTTATCGAACATTATAGGGTCTATGTGAAAGGTTCATTCGAGGCCTAGTGTGGCTCTGTGGTAGAATACTTGATTGCCATGCAGAATTCAAGGCTTAGACTTCTGCTGGGACATTGATATTTATTCTTTGCATTTGTCCTGTCAACGCTGCCGATGACAGATTATTCCTAACGCTTAAGCGTTAATTACTCTTGTATGTTTTCGCTGTTCCTGGGCAGATATAAACTATTTAACACATGTGGCACATTCATGCATATCAGAGGCCCATGCCCACCACTGAATATTCGCGACACCAGCAATTCATGCGGCACCTAGTGGCAATATAGGGAAGCTGTGTAGTGACGTCCAAACAGTCCAAGTTCCAGTAGTATACGGTAGGAGCACGTTGGGATGGCACTGCTCGTGAAGAAAAAAAACGAACAGCCAAGCAGATTTCTCCTATCCAGGTGAGACATCAGTGTTAACTTGTTAACTCCAAGCTAATAAATGACCATTGTATCCAGTGACCATATGTCGCTGCGGCGCCGGAAGTATGTAATAAAGTTTGCAAAGACGCGGTGCGCCACGTTCATTACACACACAACGCGACCACTTCAAAAATGCCGCTCGCGATTGTGGGACCACTCGTGCCGACTAAAATAAGATGCTCCACGTCAACAACCCACTCCTTGTCTACAAAGCAGCGCGAACTGCAATCACACTGCAGTAAACCTAATATTTGTGTTAGTGAGAGCGAACGCGGTGACCCCCGTGAATTCGCCATGCTGCCACTCCGCAGCGCCCTCTGATGTTCCTTTGAGTTGCGAATATGCCACTGTTTTTAAAAAGTGTTTGAAGATGTACGCGACGAAATGGGGACGTTATTGAGGTCATGATCACTTAGTCGTATTGGTCAAACCATTTGACCCTCTCATCATATTTTTGTTTGCCCAATGCTAAGGGGGTCATCATGAGAACACCGAGACGCAGGTGGGCTTAAGATAGATAGATAGATAGAAGGATATGCCGATAGACGCTCGAAGTGCCTACAATACGCATGAAAATGCTTCGCATTTACTATACTTTTGCTGCGATGCTGGAACAGGTACCATGAACTTGGTTGGACTCCAATTAACTTGGTTGAATAGAAGAAACTTACGACATTGATAGAACTTAGCTTTGTCGTCATTTTGTCCATAGAAACCACGTTGCCTTCACAGTTTGGGCTCACAGATAGATTGGGGTCAAGCTTTTATGCTTTATTTCTGCTTTAACAAGGGTGCAAAATATGATAAAGAATGAATGGCTTAGACTTTTGTGCAACGCTGGTGTTGAAGCAGATTGCTGTATGCAGATATTGATAGACCATGTGCTGCAACATCGCGGCATCGACGGCAAAGCCCTTTCGCTTTTTCTACGCACCGAAAACTTTTTGCTCGTGAGGGCTTGGTAACATTGTAACATCGATGATATCGCAATTTGCAGAGATATCGGTGCAAAGGCTCACACGAAAAAAGGCTGTCAGGTTTGCAGCTGGAAATATTCAAAATGGAATGAACGTGGTTCATTACGCAGTCGTGCGATGACATGTTTCGGCGTGTTAATTGCCAGTGTATTTTAGAAGTTTGGACGTTTCGCCTAGTCGTGGTAACCTTGGAAAACTGTCTGGTATCAACTTTTCCCGTTTGCATTCCCGGTTTTGTTTATCTCCTGAAAAGTGTTCTTTTTTACGTAGAGCAACGCAACCGCACTTTTGCGACATGTTTTATCACAAGCTGGATACTAAGCCCGACGTGCTCCCGATAATACTGCCCAGCCAGGGAACATCTCAAAGGAAATTCTAGCAAGAAAAGCAAGTGCAACCAACTGCTCGATGACACTACACAGTGCGCGTATATACTTAACTGGGTTGGGAGGGCGTCCCACGTAAGGACAGGCGGAGGGAGTAGCGAGCTCAACGGCCACGCTCGATCAGCGGGCTCGGCTTCTCCGTTGCGCAGCAGGACATGTCCCGTTGGCCCTCCGAACTGCGCCGCTGTCGCGCACGTGCGGCCCATGATTACGGGTTATCCAGCGCAAGTAAAGCGTTGCCAAGCTTCCATCTCTACAGTTGCTAGAAAGAAACAGCTTCTGTCACATACCTTTTTGCCGAGGGCGCTTCCGGTCTTAGCAGGCTTCCACTATATCACGCCACGTCTTACACAAGCTCTTCGTCATGAAACTTCGCTGCTAGGGTAGGGCTGCGGTATACTGATGATGTCTGCTTTGATTGTCTTCGAAGAAGTTTCTGTTTAGTAGAGTGCCTTGTGCTTGCTCATACTTTTACCTGGTCGCATTCCTTCCTAGTCTGTATGATATAAACAAACAGAGCGTTCACAGCAAAAACAGATGGTGATCAAATATGCTATAGTCTTGTCATAGCTAGCAGTGGTATGCTGCTTTTGCTGGCTACTGTTCATCTTCTTGCGGGAGAGGTTCATTTTTGGACACTGGTTGAGCTCCGAAACTATGGAATGGCTTCTAGAAAGTTGCTTGCGTTAGATGTGGTCTTATACAGCCTGGGATGCATTTCCTACGTGACTATCACGCAGATTATCTGGCTTTGATTCCTTTCTCGAACCTAGACTTTTCTTAGCGTTAATCGGGAGTTTGTGGAAGGCGCAGTTTCAGCCAAGGTCACTACCAGCATACACACCTAAGGCTTTCGCGTTTCCGCCTTCACAAATGTAACCCACACAGTTCTAAAAAAAAAACGACTTGATATGTTCTTGTGACAGTCAATGAAAAATAAAAAGTGTAGATTAAACTAAAATGTTATAAAGTAACAATACAGAAGCCGATCAACTTTCTAAAAGGTAGGACAACCATATACACTTGCAACTTAACGCGAGAGTCAACACTCCAAAAGATTCAATGGAATTCTTACATTGGGGGCCAATTTTAAGAATACTAACTACGATGATTGCGTTTCTCAACATCTTGAAGCCAAGGCACGAAATAAAAAAAAAACAAGTGATTTGTTGCGTCATCCGCGTTACGGAAATTGCCAAGAGATGAATACTTGCTTCAGATTCTATGTCGCTTACTCACTGTACCGGGATTGACCAAGTATGGGTGACGGCTGTATATAGACTATGTAAGGTGGATAAAAAAGAACTTCAAAGTAACCATTGACAAACTAAAATAACGAGCAACGCAGGGGAGAAGGGCAGGGAATAAAATGGAGTTACGAAATTAAGAAGTTCGTTGGCAATAAATTAAATCAGGTGGCCTGTATGAAGAGAAAATCATGGATGGCAGGTCAAGCAGTGGGCATGAAATAGGCTTATAATAATAGAAAAATGATAAGGCGAAAAAGCCACACAATATTTTGAAAAAAATACCTTCTTTTAGAGTAATAGTTATTTACAGTAATAAGCATACACCTTAAAGATTTGGCACAAAGGAAATATTTTAGACTCTATGAACGTACAAACTGTTGAGGAATGTTTGTTGTTGGAGTCCCATTGTCGTGGAAATGATGCTTTTGTGTTCGCTACGTCAACCTTATAGTCACAGTCATGCCGTTATCATACGAAATAACCGTAAACGCTGTTATCTATCAATTCAAAGCGATGATAAACAGCAAATATGCTATTGCATCGTGCTGCTGCTGCACGCAGGTTATAAAGGTTATCTGCAGGTTATCTGGCGCTGCTAATGGCGATGACTATTACCTTTATTGGTGCCACTTTTGAAATGGAGCCTTGCCTAGTCTTCAATTAGCTGGTGGGCTGCAATAAAGCGTTTTACACTTTTTATTCTGTTCTAGTCTTGATTTCTTGCTTTGTATTTATATTTGGTATAATATAGGTGTTCTTAAAAAACCCATTTCTACAATGTTACCTACTTCTGTAACGACTGCCTTTCTCTCTTCCTTTACTTTTCTTTCAACTTAAAGCCTTCTTTTTGCTTGTGAAAGGTAAGACAGTGGTTATGCGAAACTCGTTTACATCCCTGCCTCTCCTTTCCCCTCTATCATTTTGCTCCCTCAATAACTCTGCTTTTCTGAATTTCCACTCAGTGTTTTTATTGTTTTCCTCTCCAATTTTCAAGAAATTCATTGTTCTCAACCTCACTCTCCGAGAGGTGGATGCCTTCCAATAGTTTTGCTGGGTGAATATCCTGATATTCTATTACAAAAACTTGAAAATATTCCAGCCCTTCGCTGCCTGCTTTAGACACGTGTCACATTCTCCCGCAAATATTTCTGTGCGGTTGTTTGTGCGCTTAGACAGCTAACTTAGTCTTCATATAGCAAAGCACAACCGCTTGTGTCACTGCGTTATTGTTTTTTTAACATTCTTTTTTCCTCATTGGAGAATATATATAGTACTCTAATGGGGGAGTATCATATGGCAGGTTCCTTGCCCATATTCTTGTCACAGAAAAGTTGAGCTGCTGAAGTTTGTGGCTGGTATTTGAGTGCAAGCGTTAACAGGAACGTCAGCGAATTGCAGTGAGTTACGTCGAACCGCGTTATACTACAAAAGTATATAAAGCCAGTTCAACTTTCATCGTGAAAGAACTGTTCAGCAACTCACACGGAAGTTTCGCTCCATAAAGTTTAAGCTTCATATCTCCGCACGACTACAAAATGCCATTATACTAAATCCCTACATTCTTTTCTCTTCTTCGAGGGAAAAAACTATGGACTTTACGTCATACTAAACAACAAGCTCCTTGCTCCTATTGCCACGCAAACACAACAACAACAAAAAGCCCACCGAAACTGCAAAGATTCGGAGACATTCCATACTTGCTAGATATGCCATAACTCACATGTGTGCTACCACACATTCTTTTTTTACTTCCATCATTTCTATTCATTTTACAGGCTCTGTTTCTAATGGCTTTCTTTGTGAAATTGTAGTTGCCTATTCGAATTGGCGCTGTTGGAGCTTAGCATTGCTCCATGATGCGCTAAGGGAAATGATTGCCATCGTCTACCTGCAGGCACAATCTTCCACCTTATTTACAGCTTCTGTTAAACTGCCAGATCACAAGCGCTGATTCGTCTGCCATGGGATGCAATATTTCTGATGGACGAGAAAACTAATGCAGGGAGAATGAAAACGGAAAAGCTAGAGAGAAAAAAAATAGAGAAATCCTGGGTAAAAACAGTTTCTTGGTGAGGCGGGATTCGAACTCACGCGCATACTCACGATCAGAAGGTGAGCGTGGTAATTACTCGGCTATTCAGGCAAGCCCGCGAAGCATAACATATCCTTGCATACTATAGTATGGCAAATGGGTTGGAAAGGAATACAAGGGTGAGTAGAATGGATGGCGAAGTAAGTAGAAGAAAGCATAAGATAAAAAGAATGAGAAAGAGAGAAAGAAAGAGAAAGAAAGAGCAGACGATAATTACCAAGAGAGAGAAAGAGTGGAAATAAATATAGCTATAGCTCGAAAGAAAAAGAATACAGAAAGAGGAAAAAAAAACGGAAGTAGGTATAAACATACACCAAAAAGACAGAAAAAGTGAGAGAAGAGACAAAGATAAATAAATTAGAGAAAGAATGGAAGCAAAAATAACGACATACACAAGAAGCTGCCCAGCTCCACACTCCATCTTTGGCCAACCTTTATTGACCTTTTTCAATTGTTTAACGGCTACACCTTTCAAGTACAGATGTTTAATAATAATAATAATAATAATAATAATAATAATAATAATAATAATAATAATAATAATAATAATAATAATAATAATAATAATAATAATAATAATAATAATAATAATAATGATAATAATGATAATGATAATAATAATAAAGTTATTATTGTTATCATTAAAGTTACTATCTGTGTTTTATGTACCAAGAACGGGATGTGATTATGATGCATGCAGTAACGGAACCCTCCAGACATTGTAACCATATTGTGTTCTTTCCCGTGCACTGGCGTAGCGCAGTACACGGGTCTCTGGCATTTCGCCTCCATCGAAGTGCGATTTCTGCAGCCAGGATCAAACTTACGAACTTCGGGTGCGTAGCAAAACATCGTAACCAATATACCAAAGTGGCGGCTTTGAAACAATTCAACCACAGATTTTTTTTATTCATGTTCCCGAGGATTTCACCAAATCTAGTTAGAGCCTTTGGTGGCCGACAAGGCTTAGAATTTCTGTCAAAAATGTACTAGCGTATTAAAATGCATTCCTACTATTTTATTGCTCCCTTTCACTGTCCTGGCAATATAAAAATAATTGGCGGTTTTTACAACCTGGAGGGGGTGGCGCAAATTGGGCATGCATAGATTTACGGCGTCGCAAAGCGGGCAAAGATTTGTGACGCCGTAAATATCCTCGACGCCGTAAATGGTCAGGTAATGGCGTATTGCACCTTTTCTCGATTGTGACATTGAGCGAAGACGTTTTTTGTGGGGATGGAGTTTTTTTTTTGTGTTTTGGCTCTCCAGACACTTCAAGTGGAAAATGAAAAAAAAAATTGGCAGCATATCCACGGAGTGAATGATGGAGAGTGGGGCGAAGCATTCGTCCGTCCATTCGTACTTGCTTCCTTCCGTCTGTGCGACCGTCCATGCGTCCATCCGCCCGTCCGTGCGTGCGTCCGTTCCTGCGTTCGTCCATGCATCCGCCCCTGCGTCCGTTCATGCGTCCATTCATGCATCTGTCTGTGTGTCCGTTCGTTCATCTATTCAACACTCCAAGTACCACCATCTCGCATCTTTTCATCATATATTCTCCATATAGAAACACCGCCATCCAGTGGACATTCCAAGGACTAAACGAGAGGTGGCACACGCACACTTTCTAACAGCCTGCGCTTCGGGTCTACTTCCCACCTTTAACCACCTCTAGTTCATGGTATATACTAGTTCACTGTACTCATGGCACTGCGGCCCAACACTCGCTAAACCTTTCTAAAACTAAGGAGGTTACGCCCAGCCAGTATAACGTAGCAATCTTTTCCTGGCAGATAGAGCTGAATGTACATGCCAACGGCTGCATGAGAAATGAGAGACAGGAGAATTCGGCTTTTACTTTTTTAAGGCTTGCACTTCGTACCTACTTCCCACCTTTAACTACTTCGAGTTCATTCATGGTATATACTAGTTCATTGTATTCAAGCCCTGCCGCTCAACGCTCGCTAAACCTTTCTAAAACTAAGGTGGTTACACCAAGCGGGTATAACGTAGCAACCCTTTCCCTTCAGATAGTGCTCAATGTACATGCAATGGCTGCTAATGGGGATCGCAGCGTGCACGTTAACTAAAAGCCGAATGCTCCTGTCTCTCATACCCCATTATCAGCTATTGTCATGTACATTGAGCACTATTTTTTGTTGTTCAACAACGCACAGAAGGAATCTCTCACCGGCACCACCTTGGAGGTCAAAATGTTTGCAGGTCAAAGCGTAAGACTGGTTACATACTACGCGGGACGAACGGGTGCCGCTATAAGGAGCTTCGCCCCTAAACAAAAGGCACAGTCAACACTTTCGGGCTGAACTGGAAGCCACAAGCAGTGTAGGCCCCTTTTTGTAATGCTAAAGTCCGCGTGAGGGACGCAGGGTAGCCAGACCACAAATGCGACTCACTGCAGTCGCCTGTATGCTTCTTTTCGGTGCAGCAATAAGTAAATAAATAAATAAATATTATTAATATAATATAATAGCAACTGTGATTTCTAGTGTTGCGTTATGATTGTGAGACATGCCGTATATTGGAGGGCTCCAGTAATTTAGAAACTATCTGGGGTCCTTAAAAATTGCACAATACATGGGTCTCTGGCATTTCGCCTCCACCAAAATGAGGCCATCGTGACGAGGATCTATACCGCATTTTTTGAGCCAATATCCATGCGCTAAGCTATACGAGCTTGACCTACGAGCTTTGCACCATGGTGATCATTCAGCGACAATGTACGGCTTTTATAGCAGATCATTTTGTCCAATCTCACTGTCGCTGATAGGCTGAAACAGTTGTGCGACGTTATTCATTGCGTTTTTATGCTTTATCAATTGCTCAGTTTGCATGCGGTTTCCGTGCGCTTGTGCATTCGCTGTATATTGTCGTCTTTGTTGAGCTTTGTGTTCTCAAGTTCGCTATGCCACACAGGCTTTTCGATGCAATGATGATGTTCAGGCGAGTTCATGTACTCTGTTTCCACCAATCACACCAGCTCAACCACCACGCCCGTATTTTCCACTGAATGCAATGCCACGAATTTGTAGAGCAATCTTTTTTAAGGGAAATTCTGTCGCGATGAGTAGTGAAGTAGACTGTTTTATGAACGCCGGCATTACCGTGCAGAAAAATGTCTGTTAGAACGCAGAACTTGCATATCTTTCAAAGAAATCGCATAAAGAGACCGAAAAGGCATTGCGGCCATTCCCGTGTTACCCTTTATACCTGATACGGAAAAGTGACGCTTCTGAAGCTATCAAATGACAAAAAATATGTAGTGCGCTGGCTGCTGCATAATTTTGAGCAATGTGAAATAAAATACGTCGTGGCTCCACTTCATTGTGCAGAGGGGAGACCATTATTTCACGGCTTTTGTTTGGGAGGCGTAGCAGAAGCGGAATAAAAGAAAGCTACACAAAAACTAGAAGCAGATCTAGTGGCTTGTCTTTTGTGGCTTTACAGCATGGAATTCTATAGGTTGCGCGCTTGAGTGTGTGCGTATGTATGTATGTATGTATGTATGTATGTATGTATGTATGTATGTATGTATGTATGTATGTATGTATGTATGTATGTATGTATGCATGCATGCATGCATGCATGCATGCATGCATGTATGTATGTATGTATGTATGTATGTATGTATGTATGTATGTATGTATGTATGTATGTATGTATGTATGTATGTATGTATGTATGTATGTATGTATTATTCTGCCGAAATGAATCCCTGGAAGCTACTTTACAGTGCGATGGGTTGAACTAAGAAAATTACGGTGAAAATTGTATACCACATTCATCGCATACGCATGTGAATAACAAATGACGCTATGGGAAGCGCAGCCCTTATGACTGTCTCACAAGATTTCTCGCTGATGACCCAACACAAATGAAAAAGTAGCATGGGTCCCGCAAAAAAAAATTGAATCTGTGACATAATGTTTTTCTAAAGTAGCTAGAGGCATCGTTTTCAGCGTCCTACTTTTTATGAACTTCAGTTACAAGAATTTTTTAGGAAAAGAAAAAAACAACAACTAAAACTGAATTTTCTCTTACGTCAACTGGCTTTCCGAAATAAGCTATTGTGATAATAGCACTGCGCGCAGTTTTTTTCGGTACGCTGCGCGCCCTCTAAGAGACTGTGTTTTTTTTTTGTTTGTGCGCTTCTCCATAACGGCGCTGTCATTGCATGAAATGCATGAACAGCGCGAAGGGCACAAGTACCTTAAATGAAACAGCGACGCTTTATTTGCTCCTAAAGAATCCCTGCGTGTGAACGGCTCAGCGCCGTCATAAATTTAAATGACCAGCACATGTGGTAAAGCTTCAGGGACCAACGCAAATGGAAATATAATGAAATGCTGCTGCAACTGCAAGTCCGTGCTTCTTACAGCCACCCATTGTTTTTCCCGCCATGTCGGCAATGTACTCTGTTACATAATATTCCTTATGCCGACCTTCCCTATTAGGCAAAGGCGCGGGCTATGTCGGTATTTGGCGCAGAAAAATCCTAATATGGCGGCTGGAGGAGTCCTTTCTGGACCGTTCGAAAAAATCAACTTCTCTTTATCATAGAAAATCAAATTTGTGGTGCAGCATTCCTCCCTCATTCGCCTCAGCTACTCCCAAGCCACCGCATCACCGATAAAAAAAGGAAAAAAATGCACGCGGGAATCACTCTACAGGTGTGGGAACAATGAATATAATCAGAATGCACAGCTAAGTGATGTGATGTGAAGAAGCAAATTATAGTGGGATTGTTTGTGAACCATTCAATATTTTGTAGGGATGATCAAGTCCATGAGAGACGCGATAGAGCGATAGATAATGTGTAGAGCTAAAGCAGTCAGCACCTTGATATTGTTCAGCTTGTGAAACACAATGAAGTGGAAGACAAAATGACGAAAGGGACGCTCAAAGCCTTTAAGGAATCTACCAACCTTATGGAGGGAATGAACAAATTTTCAATGGAGTGGACTGCGAGTAGAGAGCGAAGAAAAAGAACAGCAAAAAAACAACAAAAAAAACTAGCTACTATATTGTTTTTGAAAGGGATTATTGAACAGGCAATTCTGCTAGAGCCAATATTGCAGCAAGAGATCATGTTTTCCTCGAAACGTCTGTCTCTGTACTATCTTTCTAGTGCCCATCAGTTCTCGAACGATTGATCTTGGTGATAACGGCACAAAAGCCACTGCCGAATAGTGCAAATATTTTATGGGACGAAACAATTCTGTTATTCCGGCCCATAAGTCCTTTTGACAATATTCCTTGCTGTAAATTTTGGTATGCAGTTTAATATCTAATGAAGCCGTTGTGGTGTTCGGCAGGGGGGGTCCATGCTGTGGATCAGTGCCGAAGGCGCTCGGCTGCTGAACTGAAGGTTTCGGGTTCAATTCCAGCCCCAGTAGTTTTGTTTATACAGAGGTGAGACGGTAGAAGCCCGTGAACTGTGTGATGCCAGTGCATGGTAAAGAACACCACATGGTCGAAATTTCTGCACCTCTCCCCTATGGCGTCCCTCATCATCACATCTGAGTTTGGTGGCAAAAAACCCCAGATATTACTATAATAGTGTTCAGCAGAGATATTCTGAGCCCCTGGTAGCAATTCATCACGCACAAAACTTAGTATGTTGGCGTGTTTTTATATTCAGAATGCGACGGCAAAGGACAGGTGTCGCGCCAGTTACCTCATCCTTAGCGACGGAGTGCCGAAGACGCTTGAGACAGCGAGGACTATAGGTGTACAATTTCTTTAACGTGGTTCCGGATGCCTCTGAAGCTGGCGTAACAGCGTAGTTCGATTACATGGGCTGTCTTATCAAAAGGACAACAGTACAGTAGCGCAAGTGTGTTGCATACTCCTATACGGTCTGAGTGACTGCGACTGCACTTGAATCGAGTTTCATGCAACCTTGCGAAGAGCCATCGCACAATGAATCTCAAAAAGAATCTCTAATCTAAACACCAACGTAATGAAATTATTAATAATTGAAATACTACCACTACTACTACTGCTACTACTACTAGTAAAATATAATAATATAATAATAACAATAGCAATAATAGATAATGTCATCTTGGCCCCGCTGCGGTGGTCTAGTGGCTAAGGTACTCGGATGCGGACCCGCAGGTCGTGGGATTGAATCCCGGCTGCGGCGGCTGCATTTCTGATGTAGGCGGAAATGCTGTAGGCCCGTGTACTCAGATTCGGGTGCACGTTGAAGAACCCCGGTGGTCGAAATTTCCGGAGCCCTCCACTACGGTGTCTCTCATAATCATATGATGGTTTCGAGACGTTAAACCCCACTTATCGATCAAATCATCTTGAGCACAACACAGTCACCCATGCCACCGTCTGTCAAAGCCAGACGGTGGCTTGGGTGACTATAACCGGCATATCGGCAAACGAGAAATAACACACATTTTCAAGAGCTTGGAAGAGCTTGTAACGTTAAATAATAAATCGGGAAAAGAAGACGTGCAACTCTACTAGCTTACATGTAAACAAATAAAATACAAGCACCAAAGTAGTGGAAGCAATACTAAATATACAGCAGAACGTTACGATAAGGATTGGTCAACTTTCAGCAGAATATACCCGGCATGAAAGCAGCTGGCAAAATTGTCATACGATAAATGCGGCAGTGCTAAAGTGACATTAAGACGTTTCGTCAATTGTGTTTTCTCGTTACAGAAAAAAAGAACTGTCGGGGAGGTCATTAAAAACGAAAAGTACTTAGACCTTTCAATAGCTTTGCCATATCGTGTTTTAAAGAATGGTACCAAAAAAGCGGGATTTTTTTTTAATATACGAGGGGCAATTATTATTTTTCTAAAACTCAAAGTTACAGAAACGCCGTAACACAACAGTTTGAATAAAGGACGCTTTGAAAGATGGCAGGCAAAGTAAAAAAAATAACTTTGCATTCTGTGTTGATGTACGATTGTACACAGTAGATTTCCTTATGTTTTTAAAAATACTGTCAACCCGACACTGCCATCGCGGAGAACAAAGATATAATAATAATAATAATAATAATAATAATAATAATAATAATAATAATAATAATAATAATAATAATAATAATAATAATAATAATATACGCCTCAAACCCATGACCTTAGGAGGGACGCTATATAGTGAAGGGCTCAGGCAACTTTGACCATCTGGTGTTTATTAACGTGCACAGATATCGTCGCACAGTACACGGGCATCTGACATTTCGCCCCATCGAAATCGGTCCACCGTGGCTGGGTTTTAACCCACGACCTTAAGGTCGGATGCCGTGGACCGTAACTGCTACACGAAAATGTAGTGAGCGAACCATTAAAACTAACGCCCCTAAACTCGCGGATGACATAGAAATATTTATGCGCATAATTGGTTACTAGCCAAGCATATTTAACCGGCGCCCAGAGCGGTCACTGTGCCAGAGAAAATTGCGTAGGGACTTCTTCGAATTCCACTTGTCCGTTTCCGTGACGCCGTGCACCTTTCACATATTTCGTGTGTATAGGTGGTTTTCCCGTATGGAGACACACATTCGGGTCACTGGTTTTAGGTGTACGCCTTGAAATTCCTGGCCAATTTCCGTAAATATCCCGATATTATTGCTCTGAGAAACTTAATATTTTAGGTGGGGACAACGAACACTTCATTATTGATATTGTAACGATGTTGAAGGACTCGGGGTGTAATAAAACGTATTTATTAAAGGGCGAACCTGTGCCCACAATTCAAAGGGACAATGGTCGTAGCACGTTACAGCAGAACACCAAAGATGTCTCCTTCTTTTACTTCTTCAAAAGGAGTCCCAAGGTCGCGGGGCACATCAGCCGGGGCCAGCTCGGTTATCGTGCTATCATCATCGTCTCTGCGTAACACTAGACGGCGAGCATGTATGTCCCTGTGCTCGCGGTGATGGGCGCGTTGTTTGAATGCAGGCAATATGTCGCGGCATAATCCCCCTCCTCATACGCATCGTTTCGATGCGTCAGGCAATGAATAGATTCGTGGTAGGCGTCACTGGTCTTCCGCTGATCTTTCATACTAAGGCTTCATCTGAACTACATGTACAACCTCTGTAGGGTTGCGGCGTTTTGAGCTCCCGTGTTTAGCGGATCTGACTCTGTAAGTTACATCGCCTACACGATGGAGTACTTCGGAAGGCCCGAAGTAGCGGCTAAAAAGTTTTTCAGAAAGTCCACGGCGACGCACTGGGGTCCATATCCATACTTTGTCACCTGGTTGAAAATGCGCTTTGGTACGACGCTGATTGTACCGATTGGAGTCGACACACTGTTGGCGGCGTATTCTGTATCTCGCCATCTGTCGTGCTTCCTCGGCTCTTTGCAGGAAGTCCTCTAGGCCAGGTGGATTGCTGCTTTCATCATTCAGTGGTAAGATGGCATCCAGTGGAGTGGTGTCTGTTCAGCCGAATACAAGTTCAAATGGTGTCACTCTCGTTGTTTCTTGAACGGCTGTATTATATGCGAATGTGATGTAGGGCAATACTTTATCCCACAGTTTATGTTCGACGTCGACATACATTGAAAGCATATCAGTCAGAGTTCTGTTCAGGCTCTCCGTTAGGCCATTTGTTTGAGGATGGTATGCTGTAGTTCTTCTCTGGTCTGTATGGGTCATTCGCATCAGACATTTCATTAGGTCTGCAGTAAAAGCTGGGCCACTTCTGTAATTACGACGCTGGGTGCCCCATGTCTGAGGACAATGTTGTTGATGAAGAACTTGGCAACTTCAAGAGCTGTTGCACTGTACAGCGAGTGAGTCTCAGCGTAACGAGTGAGATAGTCCGTGGCTACGACTATCCGCTTTTTGCGTGCAGTCGATGTCGAAAACGGGCCAAGGAGATCCATACCGACTTGTTGGAATGGGGCATGTGGTGGTTCTATTGGCTGGACGAGGCCTGCAGGTTTCACGGATGGAGTTTTTCATCTTTGACACTCATGGCAAGTTTTCCTATAGCGCTGAACTGATGATAACAGTTTTGGCCAGTAGTATTTTAGGTGAATTCTGGCGAATGTACGGCTGACACCCATGTGTCCAGTAGTTGGCTCATCATGACCTGCGTGCAGAATCTCGTTTCGCAAAGCTGCAGGTGCAAAGAGTAAAAACTTGTCACCATGAGGCTTGAAGTTCCTCTTGTAAAGGAACCCTTTTCGAAGACAGAACGAAGGGAGCACTCTGGATAAAGTGCGCGGGACTTTAGCGTTGAGTCCTTGGAGACGCTGTATAAGCGGCAGCAAATCGGGGTCATTTTGTTGTTGTTGAGCAATTTCTGATGCCTGGACGGCACCTAGAAACGGGAAGTCTTCTTCCTCCGGCTCACTCGTCTCCACTGATGCGCGTGACAGGCAGCCGGCATCGCTGTGCTTTTTTCAGATTTGTATACCACAGTAACATCGTACTCTTGTAGCCAAAGGCTCCATCTTGCTTGTCGGCCAGAGGGATCTTTATGATTTGCCAGCCAACACAGGCAATGGTGGTCACTGACTGCTCGGAATGGTCTGCCGTATAGGTACAGCCGAAATTTACTTATGGCCCAGATGACCGCGAGATACTCTTTTTCGGTTGCAGAGTAATTTGTGTCAGCTTTCGAAAGCTTGCAGCAGGCATACGCTAGCAGTTTTTCTTGGCCGTTTTGCCGCTGGACTAGAATGGCTCCGAGGCCGACGTTACTCGCATCAGTGTGAACTTCAGTTACGGAAGTCTCATCGAAGTGTGCGAGGATTGGAGAGGCTTGCAGGCGTGTTCTTGACTCATCAAATGCTTCCTGTTGTTCACTTTCCCACATAAAGAGCACCTCGTCTTTTGTTAGATTAGTAAGTGGTTCAGCAATGTTCGAAAAATTTTCCACAAATTGCCGATAGTACGCGCATAAACCCAGGAAGTGACGTACCGACTTCTTGTCTTTGGGTGTCGGGAACTTCGCGATGGCAGCTGTCTTTTCGGGATTTGGCCGAACGCCGTCGGAGCTGATGACGTGTCCGAGGAATCGAAGCTCTTCATAAGCAAAGTGGCATTTTTCTGTCTTGATGGTCAAATCTGCTGAACGAATGGCTTCTAATACTGTGCGGAGTCGCTCTAGATGTTGGTCGAATGTAGGGAAAATACGACAACGTTATCCAAGTACACCAAGCAAGACTGCCATTTCAGTCCTACGAGCACAGCGTCCATCATTCTCTGAAATGTCGCTGGCGCTGTGCACAGGCCGAATAGAAGCGCTTTAAATTCGTAGAGGCCGTCTGGGGTTATGAATGCCGTCTTTTCACGGTCGCGCTCATCCACCTCAATTTGCCAATATCCGCTCTTGAGATCAAGGGAGGAGAAGTATTTCGCACTCCATAGTCGATCGAGTGTATCATCGATACGCGGCAGAGGGTATACATCCCGTTTCGTTACGCTGTTCAGTTTCTGATGGTCGACGCAAAATCGAAGGCTGTTATCTTTCTTTTTAACAAGCACTACGGTAGACGCCGATAGACTGCTGGAAGGCTGGATCACGTCATCTGAAAGCATCTCCTCCACTTGCTTCTTGAGGACGTCTCTTTCTTTTTGCGATAACTCGATATAGGTGTTGTTAAATCGGTCTCGTGGCTTTTTCTGTTATAATCCTGTGTTTTGAAATAGCCATGCGTCGCACCTTAGAGGACGTTGAAAAGCAGTCCGAGAATTCTTTTATAAGGGCGAACAATCGTTTCTTTTGATATTCTGGGAGCCTATGGTTGACGTTAACTGATGCGTCGACGTCACAGGTCTCTTGTGGAGTGGTTGGCGTTGTCGCTAAACTGCATAGTTCAGTCGCCATGCAGAACTCGTGGAAATAGGCGATAGCCATACCTTGCGCGATGTGCTGATTCATTCCCGAAATTCGTAAGGAGGACGGCAACTGAGCGGCCATTCCTGAAGTGAACAACACCCCTCGCCACGCAAACTTCTTTGTTTAAAAAGAGCTCTACGTTTCCATCTGCTATTCCTTCGTGGTCACAAAATGTCCTATTTTCAACAAGCATCATTACACCACAGCGTGGTAGCAGTGTGACGTCATCATCAACGACGCGCAGAGCAGTAAGACGACGCTTTTCCGATTCCTCCACCGACATAGTTTGTTTGGTCGAAAACGTTACACTGGATCTGCGCAGATTAATTATGGCTCCATCGGCTTGCAAAAAATCCATTCCTAGTATAAGCTCCCATGAAGAGTCTGGCAGTACGATGAAGTGAGCAACGTAAGTGAAGCCTCTTACTTCGAGCCTTGAGGTACATCTGCCAAGCGGTGTAATAGTGTGGCCACCTGCCATGCGTATCTGTGCCTCCCTGTATTTCGTCACAACCTTTTTCAGTTTCTTTGCCAATTTGTGACTCATTACTGAATAATCAGCGCCGGTGTCAACTAAAGCATTTTAGCTCGTATCCGTCTATTTTCAACCGCAAATCTGAAGTAATGTTCGCACTGCTGCGCTTATCCTCTGTAAACATAGCATCGTGACCTTGAAACCGTAATGGAGGATCTTCGCAATTGAAGTTATCAGCGGCCTCACCTCCACAGGTCACTTGCTTCAGTTTTCCGGGTGTGGGCTTGTAGAACGGTGCCCAGACCATGCGGAAGATGCACGTGGGCTGTGTGATCGGTAACGCCTGGGCGACGGCAATCTTGGCTGATGTTGGCGTGGAGCGAGTGGGCTCTGGCGCGTGGACAAGTACTCTTCGATCTCCGTTGGCCGTTCACCATTTCGAGGGCATGGTGCGTACAACGGAAAGCCCCTTAATCCTGCCTGTCAGTAAGGGCAGAATTTATACAGGTGACCTGCTTCCCCGCAATGGAAACACAAAGGCCTGCGCTCATGGTCACGCCAGATGTCACTTTTCCGGGGCCTTTAATCGACGTAGCGAGCTACACCACGGGCTCGTAGCAGGTAGGGAGCCGTCGGTTTTAGTGGACGAGGTGCGCTGCGTACCGTCTGTGGGCAAGGAGAGGCCATCGCAACTGATGCATTGGTGTGCGCCGCGGGTTGTCTTAGTATTTCAGAGTACGTTGGGATGCGTTGGATCGGCTGTGACGCACGCTCCGGCCCACGTATTATCTGCCTCAGTTCATCTCGTACTACGTCGATGACAGACAGTAATGCTGTAGTGAGAGGTGCTTGAACTTGCTGAGCTCTTCCCTGATCACCGATCTGATGAGTTCTCGCAGGGCGTCCATGTCACTTCGCTGGCCTCCAGAGAAGACATTGGCAGGTGCGTAGTTTATGTCTCGATTGTACTGTCGAGCCCGCTGTTCCAGCGTTTTCTCGATGGCTGTCGCTTCCGTATGAAACTCCGCAACTGTTCGTGGTGGGTTGCGGACGAGAACAGCAAATAGCTCTTGTTTCACCCCACGCATGAGGTGGCGTAGCTTCTTATCTTCAGTCATATGGAAATCTGCGCGCTTGAATAGGCGGATCATGTCCTCGATATACATGCGACACTTTGGTTGGTGAGTTGGTTTCTGGATTCGGGCGCAGCCTGCGCCTTTTCTTTGCAATCCGCGCTGGCATAACTCGCCAGAGCTTGTCGCCGAAATTCATCCCAGGTCATGAAGGAGGTTTCATGGTTCTCTTACCACGTCTTTGCGAAGTCCTCCAAAGCAAAGTATACGCGGCGGAGCTTCTCTCTCTCGTCCCCACCGTTCAAACTTGCCACTCTCTCAAAGAGGTTCAGCTAATCTTCTACGTCTTCATACGTGTCGCCATGAAATACTGGTGGCTGGTGAGGCTGATTTATCACCACTTGGGCCGGTGTTACATGACTTGTCATGGTGGTGGCGTCCATTGACTGAGTTCCCTCTGGCGCGAAGTGGAGTGGACTGAATTCTGGCGAATCACCTCGAAGACGGCGACTGGTCCTCTGATGCACAGGTGTCAGCTCCCCAGGATCAACTCACTGGTGGCCGGGGCTACGCTGTCTTGCGTTCGTAGGGCTTTGATTCATTACCCAGCACTTCCATCAGAAATGTAACGATGTTGAAGGACTCGGGGTCTAATAAAACGTATTTGTCAAAGGGCGAACCTGTGCCCACAACTCAAAGGGACTATGGTCGTAGCACGTTACCGCAGAACACCAAAGATGTCTCTTTTTTCTACTTCTTCAAGAGGAGTCCCAAGCGCGTGGTGCACATCAGCCGGGGCCAGCTGGGTTCTCGCGCTATGATCATCGTCTCTGCGCAACACTAGACGGCGCGCATGTATGTCCCTGTGCTCGCAGTGATGGGCGCGTTGTTTGAATGCAGGCAATATGTCGCGGCAATATGTTCTACTTAATTTAGAAGAGGAAATGTATCCACAGTTACAACTGAAACCACCTGACCAGACTGTCTCGTACGGATGACCAGAGTTCTCGTGATAGTTCTGGGGTTGGTTGTAAGTTACTATAGCAGGCCCTTAGTTAAAAAAGTTTTTATTCTGGAGGGGGCACTTGTTGAAGATCTTGAATATTCGAGAAAAACACCTATTTGCATCATTTATTTTGCGAAAATACAATCTCCGTCAATATTTCAGTATCATTACCCGCTCCTTGCTTACAGGCCTGGCGTATAGATAAAATGAAAAACATGTGGGGCTCTTGGGTATAAGTGACGAATGACCAAACTGGCGAGTTAAAATTCAATAATTTATTCATCAGTATACGCAGTCTCAGAGCTATTAGTGTATTTCTTGGCGGAACGCAATACAATGATGCCAGATTAAAAGTAACTAAAGTCCTCCTGGAAAATCGCCAATAATGTGCAAATTAGGGTTCTTCTAGATCATTTACGTGTGGCGGAATGAAAATCGTTGGATATTAAGTTCAGTCATGAGTATTATTGAAAAATTAGTCCAGTTTTCACTCAATATGAATATAAATAGGAAGACAAAATGAGTAAAAAATATTTACGACGGAAATACCGAAAACAATGGCCCTGATATAATTTCCTGCTTTTTATTTTTTTTTCAATATTTTGCTCAGCATTCACCCAGCGTCTTGCTTATAGAAGTTACTTGGCTGATGTAGTTTAATGTATTATTGTTCTTCAGTTTGCCTAATTTCAAATTTTATATTTATTTTTTTATTTACAGTACCTTACAGAGCCCTCGAGGGGCATTGTGTACGGGGGGCGGTACAGATAAGATGTTAGAAAAATTTATATACATATATATCTATACCTACATAGGCAAATATTGAATATAATAGAAAATGCAGTTCAATTTATGAACATGTAAGCAAAATACATAATAGAAAAATGAGCTGCAGTATGTGAAGGTGAAATACAAAAAAATATTATGACAGTAACTACAACCAAGCAATAGTGCGAAAACATCGGCAACAGTCCTATAAATACTGATGATTACGAAGATGCCATAGAGCAGTTTTTGGTGCATTAGTATTTTTTAAGAGCATCATAGAACTTTGTTTGGTCTTGTTCTGACGCAAGATCATCTGGCAAATCATTCCACAAACGAATAGCTCGTGGAATAGCCGACTCGTTGAAAGCGTTAGTATTGCCATACATGCGTGATAAGCTAAATGTTTTATGTAGTCTGCTCGAAGTTCGATGTGCTAGATTAAGGTGAACAGATGGCATCATGCTAGTGTGCATGAGTTTGTGAAATAGTGATAAAAAAGAGATGTCGCGGCGAATTTTCAGTGGCTATGTTTCAGTGGCTAGTGCAAGGCTATGTTTAATCTGTGTTACGCTGGACGGGTAGCTGTGATTATGCGCTATGAATTGACTAGCTCTGTTCTGTATACATTCTAACTTATCTATGAGGTATTGTTAATATGGTGACCAAATGGAGGATGCCAATTCCAGTTGAGAACGGATTAGAGCAAGATAAGCCAGTTTGCGCACATCAGAGGGAGCACTGTATAGATTTCTGCGCAGAAAACCTAATGATCTTGATGTGTTGGCATAGATAGAAGTGATATGTGTGGGCCACGAAAGTGGTCCAATTATTATATATGAATAGTATTTCTAAATGAGTTTTACAAAAGAGCGCTCCTTGTCCTCTTTTGGACGAATCATGTTCCTGGTCTCCAGTCTAATGTAGCCACCTACTCGCCTTTAGCAAAGCCCTTCCCCTCACCCACCAGTATCATTGCCATGTGGACGCTTTTGCCACACGCTGCACGCAACTGTTTGAAAGCAGCAAAAGGAAGAAATTATGGCTACGAGCACTGTCGCGGCGTAGCAAATGTAGTTTTCTCTACATCACAGATGTTATTCTGCGAATGGTCCCATTTTTCTCGCGGATACGGGAGCTGAGGTTAACGCATATGACTGTGCCCGGGACCGCCAAGCGATTGAGCTCCTGGAAGTGGTCGATGGTTGCACTGATCTTATGTGCAATAATAACATAGTTATTGCCGGAATGTAATTCCCCAAAACCACGATATGATTACGAGAGACGCCGCAGTAGAGGGCATCCGAAAGTTTTCACTAGGTGGTATCTTATGTGCAGGGAATGCTTTTGATGTTTAACTGCGTATACTTCAGTGGGAATTTGGCATAATTTTTTTTTGGGTTACAAGACAGCTGTCGTGAATACTATACGAACATCCTATTTCAGGCAGACACTACTTTGCAAACATACTAATTCTGGAGGTCATGATCAAGACAATTTCGGATTTGTCAATACCAGTCGGAGTTTGAAGCATTAAAAAAAAGGGGGTTTAGGCGCCGAAAATAAGCCGGCAAGACAACGTTTCAGGCCTTCACCGATGTAAATACAGGTCCGATATATTCTTACGTAAATGCTCATAATTTCAAAACAAGGATATGAGCGCTCTGCATTTACGGAAGGAAAGCAAATGATGTTTTGGCTTATCACAGCAAAAACGCACCAACAGTTGAAAATAGCCGTGCGATTGTCGTTTTTGCTGCATGGCTCATAGAACAGGGTCTCTCTGTTTATTCTGCAGAATGATTTTCAAGTGTCCACTTTCGAATGAACACAGTTCTGTGTATCTTTCTTTTCGGCACGCCTGAGAAGACCATAGCACGAGCAGGTAGCCAGGCTGCCAGAGGACCAGAGGGCTGGGCTGCCTCCTATATTGGCTTGGCCCATTCGCGTAGGCCCGATTTCTACCCTGAATGTGAATACCTTCAAATTAAATTAGAACGAAGACAGAAGCCGCCAGCATACCCCGTTTTTTCATTTCTTCATTTACTCTTGACGCTTCCTTCCTTCAAGGCTCTCCATGGTGCCGCATTCGCCAACCGCTCGCGCCCTGTCAGCGCATCCCACTCCACTGCTGCTAACGATTGCTTCCCAACATTAGGTTGAACAATAGAGCTTGTTTTAACACGATATAGCTCTGAACAGTCAGTATTGCCCAGTAACGCCAATCAAGATCTCAAGCTGCACTTCAAAGCGAAATCTGAAGCTATATAGTGCTCATATGATCACCGTTTTTAAAAATAGGCATCTGTAAGCACTTTTGGGTATCTAGGCCAACGCAGAAAGAAGGCATTTATAGGCCCTGTAAAAGCACTAATAAAGCAACCTTTAATTCATGCACATTTATCAAAGTGGTGTGACAGGAGCGCAAGGAACAATATAGGCATTTCCCTGGAATTTGGTCTATATCTATAACATATTGCCCCGGTGACAGCGGGTCGCATACTTGTCGCCATATGCATCTTAGAGGGCTATGGTGCACCATTACAAAAGCGGTTTCACCGGCGAAAGCCGGGTGAAGCTTCTGCTACTATAACGTGGACACAGCTTAACAAGCTGAGCTTTGTTAGAAAAGCTAAGAAAACTTTCCCATAAATCATCGAAAAGACAACGCCTCTCTCTGTCTATGCCTGCGGATCAGTCCACACCCTCGTTGAGCCAAGTCTTGCACCTTGTTACTCGTGGCCAAACACCTCACGCTGTACCAAATTGTGAGCGCATGCTAACAACGCGAATCATAAAATCATTGGGCTTTTCGTTGAGCCACCTCTTGCCAAAATGTCATCGTTCGATGTCTGAGCCAGACGAGAAGCTAACCACCACTGATCTCTCCCTTCACCAGGAGGCGGGAGGTGGGCCGAGGTTTTACCTCATAGGCCCATTCCTTGTTCTCCCGAACGGATATCTGCTGCTAGCGTAAAACTGGACCCATGCGCATGGTACATTAACTTGAGAAGCCGTGGTTCAGTCACGCTATGGCGTGCTGTTTCAATCGGCACTTGCTCACATTGGAGTACCCATCCGAGAGGCGGCTAATTAGTAACAGACCCCGGCCACACATAATGCACTATATTTGCCTCTGGAGAGTGGTTACTCTGGTGACGTCGTAAATACAAAAAGGCCAAATATAATACCGCCCTTGACAGAGTTTTCTCGCGTAAATAGCTTGTTTCTTGCCAAGTAGAATATGAGACGCTGGCGAAATATTCTCGCAAGCGTAGCGAGCAGCTTGCTTTCTTTCTATATCTTTGTATATTGACACTTTTTATATTCAGTACTGCTTCGCAATTGGTACTTCTTTTGGTATAATACTTATGTCTGTTCTATGTTTACTCCGTCTCCCTTCTGCATAATGTCCTCAGGGTCCTAAAGTAACTCACATAACAAAATTACAAACACAAATACTACAGAAGACACGCCAATTCCAGTGAATTGTTTATTTGATAAACTCTGTTACAACGAAAAGTAGGTTGATCTCCTTACTTTCCTCTGTAAGCTTAAACACTGCAACTTGATCTTGGGGGAAAATCACCGGTGGTTTAGAAAAATCTTTTCAGAACCCTAATATCACCTGAAAGACTAAGCGAAACTTCTAGACAACGCTAAGAGGCTAACTTACTTTTGAAAGCGCACCGACTTGAAAGCACCACACACATAACAAAAGCAAGAACGCAAGTAAAGTGCAAAGCCCGACTGGCAGTGGTTCATTAACTCGTGCGCTTTCGCCTTTATACAGATGTAAAAGAACAAAAAATCAGGGGACCCTTAAGTTTCACCTTAAAAGTTGAACGCGATAGTGACATTCTGTTCATTGTGCGTACTTTAAACACTTGTGTATGAAATCTTATCGAACTTGCTAGGCACCAACTACGGGACCTAAATGGTGCAGTAGCTTATACGCGTGCCTTTTGTAGTGGGTGACTGGCTTTAAACTATGAAGTCATGATAATTCGATGTTCTGACGCTTGATGGCAACGTACGGTTGTCCAACGCATTATTACGGCTGTATTTCATGTTGTATTGCCAAACATGTACACAAGACGTGTGTTTTAAAGAGTGGAAGTTACCTTCAGTGCATTTCCAAGCAGAGGAAGTTTTTTCACAGTATTCACAAGCAGAGATGTGGCTATGCGGTAGAACACCCACTTGCCACACAAACAATACAGATTCGATTCGCACTAAAATCCTAAATTTATGTTATATATATTATTCGCCTTTTTATTATTTTTTGGTCGCGTAGATATAATTTTTCACTCACAACCTACAATGTCTACAGCTGAATTTCTGCGAAACTAGCTCTTTAACGCTATCGGGTTAAAACGGGCCAATATAAAAAACATCATCCCCTATTATCTTCATTATTGCATGCCACCGTTGAATCGATTTCTATAGAAAACAAGCTTATGCCGCGCTCACACATTTCTTAACCCTTGTACAGCGAAGCTTTGATGGCTTTTTCGATTAACATTATAGTTCTTAGAAGCCTGTTGTGCACAGAAACATAAAAAAAAATTCAGATGCAAACGGGCTACGACTTTAGTCAGCAGCTCTAGATTTCAGAGATGGGTTGCTATAGCTGGCAAATGCATCTGTAGTGTAACTCTTGCGCTGGCGAACTATGATGTTAGCTTAGGCATGTGTTAGTTGCGTGCCATGCACGAATACGGGTTCACGCCTACTGAACGCGTTCGACCGTACAATGCTCTGCAATCGCATTTTGTTCCATTAAACGCATTCACTTTCGAGTCACCTCTATAGAAGTAGTGTGCGTGAACAATTTATCTCAGCAGCCTATCCCCCCCCCCCCCAATAGGTTAGCCCTAAAGAGAAAATGAAAGAGGTGTGTGCTTGCTGCGTGGGTGTGACCAATGTATTATTATATATAGCGAGGCTAGAAATACTCAGTTCAGGATTTGTGCTTTATTTGTCATATTTACTTTTTTTTCAGGGCGCATGTATTTACTATAGTCGTAAACTGCCCCGCCGCGGTGGTCTAGTGGCTAAGGTACTCGGCTGTTCAACCACAGGTCGCGGGATCGAATCCCGGCTGCGGCGGCTGTATTTCTGATGGAGGCGGAAATGTTGTAGGCCCGTGTGCTCAGATTTGGGTGCACGTTAAAGAACCCCAGGTGGTCGAAATTCGCGGAGCCCTCCACTACGGCGTCTCTCATAATCATATGGTGGATTTCGGACATTAAACCCCACATATCCATCAATATCAGTTACCACAGTCGTAAATAAAATAATACTAGAGAAGGTCTTCCCAGTCACTCAGCCGATCTCCTCCGTGACTTAGAAATAGTTGCACTCACGCACTATACCAAAGCTTTCTCAAATGCACAGCTTCGGGGCGTCTGGCTCATGACGTTACGCTGGAGTGTGCATCCATTGGAGCTTGCTCTTGTATACCAGCCATTAAACAGTAAATGCCACCCACTTGTGAAGCAGTACACGACTATAGGTTCACCCTGCATTACTTCACTGAAGCGAAGCTCGCTCTCAATCTCTCAGTTAGCCACGATTTGTTGTGAAAGCAATGCTGTACCATAGGGTTTCCTTTATTTCTCGCTCGAATGCAAAGTTGCTTTCGGTTCATCAACCTCGCCAAGTCATTCATGGCGAGGTCAATGTTCATTGACCTCGCCAAGTCATTGTGAACCACAGATGAAATTTGTTGTCACTGCATGTTGTGCTCGATTGATTGATTGATTGATATGCGGGGTTTAAAGTCCGAACACCACCATATGATTATGAGAGACGCCGTAGTTGGGGGCTCCGGAAATTTCGACCACCTGGAGTTCTTTAACGTGGACCCAAATCTGAGCACACAGACCTACAACATTTCCGCCTCCATCAAAAATGCAGCCGCCGCAGCCGGTATTCGATCCCACGACCTGCGGGTCAGTGGCCGAGTACCTTAGCCACTAGACCAGCGCGGCGGGGCTACATGTTGTGCTGGAAGTAAGCACTTAATATACGTAGTTCATGGCAATAGGTCGCTATAAATATCAGTTGGTTTCCAACAGTATAAATTTCTACATACCCCGTTCTTACCATTGCTCGTTCTGCATGGCATTCTGTAAAAATCATTCTTAAATATACGGTGTTGTTGAAAGAGACAGAAATCGGACTATTGAATATGCAGTTTTTCCTTGACACAGCTTCAATGGACTCTCAACTTCACCTTTTGGAATTCGTGCCAACTTTCTTGGCTGAATTCTATGTTGTCAACCCAAAACATGGTAGCACTCGCAAAAAGTGGCGGCAGTGCTAAGAACCACATATTTGAGTTTATGTTCACTTAATATTTTCCAAGAGGTTTCCTTCTGTTCCAACGTCTTTCTGACATGTGCCGATGGGCGTATCAGCCGAGGGGGGGGGGGGCGCTAGCACTCAACTGAGTCAAGGGGGGGGGGGCTGAGCCCCCCCTTTTCACAGGGGTCACTCTTGGCTGCATGCTGGGGGAACCAACAAGTAAGGCGAAGTTTTCCGTCTCAACCGTAATCACTCAATTATGTTATGTTACGAGGCAATGTCACAACATTGCAACATTATATATATATATATATATATATATATATACATACATATATTTGTCACGGACAAAAGCTAAATTCCATATCACATGTCTGCAGTTTTCATCAGTTTTCAGCCTGTTAAAATTTTGTCATTTTTATTCTCATGAATGCCATGTATCTCAATTATACTTAGATGTTGATTTATTTTATGTTTATTTATCACCATTGCCACATAATTACCTATGTTTTCTTTATATTACTGTGCTTTACACCTGTTTCTTGTTAGTTCATCGAGTTGTTTTAACACAATGTTGTTAAATGCATTCACTGTGCATAATAACCCATGTTATCACGTTTATCCTTTCCGTGACTGTGAAATATGCCCTTTATTGCTGCGCAGACTTCGCCGCACACAATCATTTTGTGATATAGTCCTGTTATTATCACATCGTACTGTTTGTCATGCTGATTTGTGCGGCACTGTCATATCTGTGTGATAATCAATTCTAAATAGACACGTGTTGGGGGCCCCTAATGTATATAAGCAGTAAATTTCACAATTGCAATGTATTCTCTAACGAAGGCTGGACCCCAGCTGAAACGTAGGAATTCAAATAAAATCAAATCAAATCAAAGCTTTATTTCATCTCAGCAAGGAGAAAGGGGGTTGCGAGAAAAAGCTGCCTTACTGCAGCTTCACTAAGCCCGGCCTGCTTGTCTTACAGTTCGACAGTGTGCAGCACTGAATAAAGGTACATGGCATGCTAACAATGCTCCAAGGCACTTTGCATAAGTATAAATACAATAGCATAGGGGTGCACAAAGTAAATTGATTTTTTTTCATAATTGTAACAACCCTACGCCAGAACAACAATAGGCTATGCACAAAATCATTTTAAAAAACGTGGCAATGAGCAATCACAACCAAAGAAGAAAAAAAATGTAATGGCCACAACAAACTCAATATACACATGTAAGCGCATATGTATATTTGGTATATACTCACATATTGATGCTCTGCTGGAATTACACGGCGGGATCAAGCGAAATGAAATGAGTGAATAAGTAGCGATAAAAAGATAAAATTATTAAACATTATTAAAAGTTTTCATATGTTAGTCCACTTGCGCCTCCACTCGCGAAAGATTCAGTACGCCAGTGCATGTGACCAATTGCTTGTGCTTTGTCAGTACGTCTGGCGCAATTACGTCAGTACTTATCACCTCTTTTTCAATCTGCTATTCCATGTTTTTCTGGGTTTCTATTTTTTGATGAATTCAACTGCCCTGCAAAGCGAAATCGAGTGAAGTGTAGAGAATGTGGAGACAAACCACTGGGAATCGCACCAAACGGCTGTCCAAGTACCTGCGAGTGACACGGCCTGCGCTGATCGTTAGAAAGTACTTCAGCACCGAACAACTTTCTTGTCTGCCGAAGTGAATGGAAGACAAGGCAACTGGTGACAACACACGTGACAGCTTACTGAAGGTCGCTGCGGTTTCAAGTAAGAGCTGTACTCCACCCGAGAGAAGCCACTCTTCCTGGACTGTTATGGCTGATAGTGACTCTGCCAAGTGCATTTTCGCGTCATGCAGTGGTAGTTGACAAGGTTCTTTGTGACGTATGTGGTACCGATGAGACATTTAAGTGTCATCTGCAACTGTCCCGGTTACGCTGTGCAATTCCAATCGCTTTCGTTCGCCCTGACAACAGACTGATGTCGGAAGCAAATATCCTGAAATGTCATGAAATATCCTGAAGTCGTCAAGTAATGACGATTGCGCCTTGTTGAAATTTCCAAAAACAAGGTCCTTTTACGAAGTGATATGTGCGGTTTAACGTCCCAAAATTAATTTTCTTGATTCACTGAATACTCAAATTTATATATATATATATATATATATATATATATATATATATATATATATATATATATATATATATGTAATGATGCTGTAAATCGCATAAGACTTCCACTCTGCTCTGTTACGTTATGTGTGTCTGTGCTGTGCTCTTTGCCTCTTTTGTATGCGAAGCATTTCTTTACGTAGAGCAGGTACTTTGAATATCTATCTATCTATCTATCTATCTATCTATCTATCTATCTATCTATCTATCTATCTATCTATCTATCTATCTATCTATCTATCTATCTATCTATCTATCTATCTATCTATCTATCTATCTATCTATCTATCTATCTATCTATCTATCTATCTATCTATCTATCTATTGCCTACATCTGCGTGCTCTCGTGATCACTTCCTTAACGTAGGATAAACCGAAGTTTGTAGGGAAGGGAACATTGTTTGACGAATATGACTCACTGGTGATGACATGAATAAGGTCACAACCCCGTTGCGTGCGTCGTTAAACCCTTTTCGCCAGATGTGTGACATATACCCACCCGCGGTATGTGCCACAATTATGCGGTTATGTCCCACTGGTGATTGACACTTTATATCTACCCTGAAATGGCGAGAACAGACACAAAAAGGTAGTTTATGAACGTCTTGAGGAGCTAGCCACTGCAGTCCTACAAAAGGCCTCTGGCTTATTGTCTGCTAATTTTATGTTGGAGCCGGGTCACGATGCCTCTATGCTCTCTCCCGGACCCTCTGGATAGCCTTGGACCCTTGGACTGCTCTTCGAGTTTGGAACTCGCGAGAGCCTTTTCTCTGTCCTCTGTGCTTTTGAAGTCTTGTAACACAGGGCTCTGCCAGAGTGTGTGGAATAAAGTACAAAACCTTCTCCATGGTATGGGCAATGTTGATCTATCTGTGTGTGGAGCCTGCTGAGAAAACTTCTTGATGGGTACCAGCACATTTGAAGCATTTTGAGCGTGCAAGATTGTGCTCTGCTCAGTTCTGATGGGGGAATGAAAAACCTTCGCCACTCCTCAGGGTCCCTGTGCCCAGTCATTTCCGATCCCGTAGAGGTCCACCACTGTCGCAGTGTGTGAGTTCTAGCGCAAGGCGTTGGGTGACCTCATTGGGGTTCAAGCAACGTTGCAGCACGTCGTCGGATGGGAACCAAGGAATGCAATGGACGAATTCGGTGACTGCCTCCTTTTTTAGAATCGCAGCCGCTTCTTTAGCTACGAGACCTGATATGAAGGCCTTGACCACCGCGTGGGAGTCCGTATATATGTTCGTATGTGGAGCATCTAGCACTGCCAATGTTCCGGCAACCGGCTACGCAACATCAGCCATGCTAGCCCCTACCAAACTACCAAAGCTGCGGAGGGAAGTTCACCTCTGCCATTATCTGTAGAGACTGTGAATTTAACCGTGCCATCATAGTGGACAGCATCCACAAAAAACTCGTTGCCTGACGTATTCTTTAAGAATGCTTTAGCTCATGCTACTTGCCTTATTGTGCTGCTGATGTAAGTTTCTAGGAAATGCATAAACGATGAAGGTGCCGCTTTAAGCGCTGCAGCGTTTGTGATCCCGTCTCTAAAGGCGTCCTGGGCAGCGTGACTCGAATGTTGTTTTATCGACAGCATGTGAAATCGTGGCAATTTCAGCATCCCTGAAGAAGCTGAAGCATTGTAGGCAGCAACAAGTCGTGCTGTTTTCGGACAGTAAGCCTGCTTTGCAGCGGCTAAAACATGGATTGCTTTTGGATTGATGCACTCAAAAATCACTGCGAATCCTTAAAGACCTACATGACATAGGTATAAACATTAGGTTTCAATGGATTCCATAACATGTGGGTATTACATGTGGGCTGACAGACTTGCCCGGAGTGGTCTGGAGCTTACACCAACGAAGAAGGCTCCCAAAGACAATCAGCGTATCTTACGAGAGGCTGTCAATAAGCATTTTCACTCGTTATGGCTGACGCCTCACCAGCCTTGTGTGACACAAGGGCTATCAAGGGAAGAGGCCTGCTTGCTTCATCGCATTCGAACGGGATCAGCGCGTACACCAGCATAGATCCACAAGATCAGACTCTCCGCGACACCCTTGTGCTCGAAGTGCAAGGAAAACGGTGATATAGAACACTATTTGCTTAACTGTCGTGAGCTTAAGAAGGAACGGCAAGGTTTATTTGAGGAACTGCAAGAGTTAAGCTCGCCATGTGACAGCGTGACTGATACTGTGTTTCCGCATGGTTCCTTTATCTTCAGGAAAGAGGTGTCACGACTTCTCTTGAAGTTTTCGATTGCTACGGACCCCGAATGTGACTGGTGATAAGTGACAATTATGTTTGGGGTATAGTGCAGCGAGATAGAGTACTGGCACAATACTGCACGTGGAATAGCACAAAGGCCGCCGTATTATACAGGCTTACGCCACGCTATGCACGATTTTGATTTTAAAAGCCTGCCCGTGCTTACTTAAAAAACAAACAAAAGGAAATTAGCTAAATTTAGGAAAGAGAAAACCGGGCGGAGCAGTTGCCTGCAAATTATGCAAGGCTACATCTGCCGGCTACCTACAACATCCTTAACTTTAACCTTAAGGTGCCTCTGACCTCAACGTCAAGCTGAATCACCTCTCCCTAGCTGGAACTAGGTCGAAAACTGTCTGGTTCTAACTGACGTATCCCAATATAGAGCCCTGGAGCCTGAAAGCCTCACAACCTGTGTCGTACTTTGCAATTTAGTCAGCTCAAAGGCAGTGTTGTGCACTCCGCGCTGCAAATACAGCTAATTCGAACGCGCGAGCGTTAAAGAAAGCTGACATCGGCAGCGTGGACCCGACAAATGCAAAGAATAAATGACAGGGCCCCAGCAGGAGTCGAATTAATCAATTATTCCACCTCAGAGCCACGCCAGGTCTCCTTGCAACTTTTCAAAAAGACCTTAAATTTCATAAAACGTCAATAGTGGCTGCAGTGCTGACTTTCCAATTTTATAACCATTACACATGTGATCCTATGCTATAGCCGTCACGTTGGGTTAATGAGATTTATAGTTAGGCGCCATCCACTGAAGTTGAGTTATGTAGCAGTGTCTAGTGGCATACCCTCCTCGCGAGCAGCAGTGCTTTATGTAAGCTTACCGCTTGTGGTGTACCTATGTTGTGGTTGACATCATTAGGCATTGTAAAAAACTGCTAATATAAAACATATTCAGCTGTTGAAGGTATTTCTGTGCACCACTTAGTAAAGTAACGGTCAATAAAAATACAGCAGTCACCTTCCATCCACATGCTTCCCGTACCTTCAATTACCAAGGTACGTGGGATCTGCCTATTTTTTTTTACTCTTTATAGCGGTGAAGCTCCTTATGATGTGGGTCGTGCATCTTTAGTATGTAGTAGCCACCTCACGATTTAGTCCTTGTAATGTCCGCTGGATGATGGTACTTGTATATGATGAACATATGATCAAAATATGCGAGATGGCCGTAGTTGGAGTGTTCACTAGATGGTCGGACAGACTGACATACCGACAGACGGACATGCGGACAGATGGATGGACAGACGGTAGACAGACGAATGGACAGACGAACGAACAAACAGGCGGATGGATGGAGAGACGGACGGACGGAGACACGATTGGAGAGATCGATGGACGAATGGACATACATGCAGATGTACAGACAGACAGATGGGTGGACGGACGGACAGACAGACGAACACGGACGGACAGGGCCAGCGGATGATCAATGTTTCGCCGATAAAACGTTTCGAGGCTTCGCTCCACTCATCATTCACTCCTTAGATATGCTGCGACTGTTTCAATCTCCCCCATCCGTTTTCCCTGTGCAAGGTAGCACGATGGTTATGCTATACTAAATAACATCCCTGTCTTTCCTTTGTCTTCGGTTTTCCTTTGCATCCTTTGTGGAATGCAAGGTATGTATGAGTTGATATAACTACAAGCAATTACATACACGTGCTAATTTTCTTGATACGACAGATTTATAAAAATATGCGGCATGCCGTTTAAAAGTATTACATTTCAGCGCTCAATTTATACCCAACCACAAAAAAGAAACAACGCAGCGTCTGTGACGTCGTCGCAAGCAAGCACTGGCCCAACGCCGAATCTACTCTGCAGTGGAGGACGTGAAGCTAGTATTTATATGAAACGTAAATATGCCTTGTCAACGGCATTTTTCTTGATTCATGCGGGACTGCCATTGTTTATGTATCCCCGCCATGAGCAACTTACATCGACTTCGGCACGCTTTCTCACTTTATGCATCAGTTTCATGAAATTGTCTCTGTTGAGCTGACAGCTGAATTTTGTCAGTCATCATCGCCGTGCGTGTACAAGCCAATTGGCAAGGTCGGGTTTTATTGCCAATGTCGTAGTTATTTTCATAAAAAAACCATTGCACAGAAGTCGTTACACTTTGGCCAGTGCTGCTCGTGATTCGCTTGGCGCTCACCTATTATTTTTTATTTGAACATAGAGAAAGCTGACAAGTGCAGGCTGCTTCGATTGATTGATTGATATGTAGGGTTCAACGTCCCAAAACCACTATATGATTATGAGAGACGCCGTAGTGGAGGGCTCCGGAAATTTAGACCACCTGGGGTTCTTTAACGTGCACCCAAATCTGAGCACACGGGCCTACAACATTTCCGCCTCCATCGGAAATGCAGCCACCGCAGCCGGGATTCGAACCCGCGCCCTGCGGGTCAGCAGCCGAGTACCTTAGCCACTAGACCACCGCGGCGGGGCGCTGCTTCGATGCCGCCATTCATCTAGTTATGAACCGTGGTCAAAGTTTTCGCAACTAACTCCTTCATTTATAGATTCAATTTAAAGCGATAATATTAAAGATCTTTTTTCTCAGAAATTACTGAAAAATTGCACAAAATGCAAATCAAATAAGTAATAAAAGTGTGTAGTTCTAGTGATCATTCTATCATGGCCATCTGCGAGGTAAGCTGGTGTCCTGCTACTGAGCTATATACCTGCTTGAAACTGCGGCTGAAAAAAAAAACGCTATATCAATGTTATGTAGTGGGAGTAGTATCCTTATTACGTATGTAAGATTCCATGAGAGAAGCATAGAATCGCGCTATGCGTCAGGACATGTTAATCACAGCGAATGAGTATTGTAAAAGCCTACCCATTACAAAGCACTCACACACATTTAATCATAAACAGTTGCAAGAGCCTCAAAATAGAGAGCAGCTGCGTAGGTTTGCGTGTTGCCTTACGGATGCGTAGTGGGCCTTTCGTTAATTTCTGAAAAGAATAATTATGACTTGTAGTGGGCAACTAAAACCTGCACTTGTAGTAGGCATTCAAGCATAGCTCAAAACGACCAATGTTACACATACAGTCTTCTTCTACGTCTTCTGCTTCTCTCCCAGAACACGTGCGCTAATTTCTCCATCATAAGATGGAATATATCTGATGGGTGAGAGCAGAAGTACAAAGAAACACGACACTGAAAGAAACAGAGAGAGAGAGGGAAAGATAATGGCAGAGAAGAAAGGAAAGAACAAAAAGAGACAACTGTATGGCAAAAAAGGTTCATGAAGAGGCGGAATTTGAACCCGCCTATACACGACATGAAGGCGAGCATCGTGTCCACTCGGCTATTCAGGTGCGCTAGATGAGCACAGCATCACCTTATATAGTACACTTTACCGAAGGGGTGGAAAAAGAAAAGTGATGGTGAGGAGACGAAAAAGAGCGGAAGAAACGCCGAAAGAGTGAAGAACAGAGAAATACAGAATATGTAGGCAAAAAAAGAATGTAAATAGAAAGATAGAGAAAGCCGAAAATAGAGCGAAAGAGGGAGAGAGAGAAAGAAATGAAGAAGACAACAAGATAGAAGGAGTGAGAAATTATAATATATATGCCCTATTAGAACCAAAAAAATAGGAATAAGCAGACTAAGAATACATAGAAAAATATGGATAAGAGAGAGATAGAGGAAAATTAAGGCAGCTTCGCACTAGTGGTACCAAACCTGAAGAAAGTTCTGAGCTGAGCAGTCTGCCTTGTTAGGGGCGAAGCTCCTTATAGCGGCACCCGTTCGTCCCTCCTAGCCGTTGTAGTATGTAACAAGTATAACATTTTGACCACCAAGGTGGTGCCGGTGATCGATTTCTTCTGTGCGTTGTTGGACAATACAAAATAGTGCTCATTGTACTTGCCAATGGCTGCTAATGGGGAGTGAGAGACAGGAGCATTCGGGTTTTGTTAACGTGCACGCTGCGATCTCCGTTAGCAACCATTGGCATGTACATTGAGCGTTATCTCAACAAAAAAGGGTTGCTACGTTACACTCACTGGGTGTAACCTCCTTAGTTTTAGAAAGATTTAGCGAGCGTTGAGCCGCAGTGCCATAAATACAATGAACTAGTACCTACTATGAATGAACTCGAGGTGGTTAATGGTGGGAAGTAAATACGAAGCGCAAGCCGTAAGAAAGTAAAAGCCAAATTCTCCTGTCTCTCATTTCCCATTAGCAGCCATTGGCATGTACAATGAGCACTATCTGACAGGAAAAAGTTGCTACGTTATACTATCCGGGCGTAAACTCCTTGGTTTTAGAATGGTTTAGCGAGCGTTGGGCCACGATGCCATGAATACAGTGAACTAGTATATACCATGGACTCGAGGTGGTTAAAGGTGGGAAGTAGACCCGAGGCGCAAGCCGTAAGATAGTGTGCGTGTGCCACTTCTCGTTTAGTCCTTGGAATGTCCGCTGGACGGCGGTGCTTCTCTATGGGGAATATATGATGAAAAGATGCGAGATGGTGGTACTTGGAGTGTTGAATAGATGGATGAATGGACCCACAGACAGATGCATATACATCGTAAACTTTCTTACAGCGCAACACCAGAAAAAATACAGGACAGTTTTTTCCTATAAACAACAGTTGTGAGTCAGCGCCGTCTTTTCTTTCTGTTCTATTTCTTCCCTGTCCTGTATTTTTTCTGGTGTTGCGCTGTAAGAAAGTTCACGATGGATCCTAACCAACTGGCCCGACTTACCGTCTTACTACAGATGCATATTGATGGACGCATGAATGGACGCAGGGGCGGATGCATGGACGAACGCAGGGACGGACGCACTTACAGACGCACGCAAGGACGGGCGTATGGACGCATAGACGGTCACACAGACGGAAGCATGGACGGACGGAGGCAAGAACAAATAGACGGACGAACACTTTGCCCCACTCTCCGTCATTCACTCCGTGTTTATGCTGCCAATTTTTTTCTCTTCAGTTTTCTTCTTCTCTCATCCTCTTTTTCCTCTATATATTTATATTTATCTCTTCCTCTGCCTTCATCTCTCTCTCGTTCTATTTCTCTTCCTCTATTTTCCTTTCTCTCTTTGTATTTCGCGTTTCTTCCTCTTTTTTTTCATATGTATACGTAGTTTCGTATGCGTTACGCCAAGCGCACTATAGTCAGTTACAACCCAAAAATATATGCACGCTCAGGCCCAGGTACTACAGCACACCTGTGATTCATCTGTGCAATAGAGCAATTATCGCTGATTTCCTTTCTAACCATAAGCACAATTTTGCTGGTAATGAAAGTACTACGCATAAGATACACTGAAAGTTCATCGTTCCTTGTTAAAATGTTACGTTTCGCAGAGCACTGAAGCCGGAATTTTTTATGACATTTGCCAAGAAGTGAATTCTATTGACCGAAAATAATGAAATGAACACAAGTCTGTAAAGCCTAGTCATATGCCTGAACTCCGTGTTACTGGCCTGACGCCACGTAAATAATAAACTTTGATTAAGTAACATATACAGGCATCACCATGCTATGCTGTATGCATGTAATGCAAATTTTATTGATGCGGCCTCGTTAAGTATGAGGTCCACGGGACGACTTTATGCTTTCCCGTAAAAGAGTACCAAGTACTCTAAATCGTTAACCACCTTTTCTAAACACACATATACGCAAATTCTGTCTGGCTGGGACGGAGACCACTGTGGGCGCAGAAATATTTTTTCTTAGGATGTAAGCGGCAATAGTTTGTTTTACTGACAATGATAAGTGATTATCATTAAGGCACTCCAAGAACAAGGAAAGAAGACGTCAACTTAGCACGTGCGCGCGCCTAAATACGGAACGTTACGCTAAGTGACGACGAGAGCGCATGGCAGCATACGACAGCCCATCCCCCTAAAGTGATCTGCACCTAAAAAGAAACTACGAAGGCCACCCAGTCCCACGCTTTATTGAGGCTGGGAGCCCCTAGTGCGAAGCTGACTTAATTTGTTAGGCTGACACTACTCCTTTTATTATTTTACTAGCATATCACTGACATTTAAAAAGATAACTACAACTATCCGTGCTTGCTAGTGACGAAACCATCTTAAACTATCACGCATCGTAGCTGTTTTCTAAAGAAAGTCTACACTGGTTCAATAACACGTGTCCAGAGGGCAAGTGGGCAGGCAGTGCAAAAGAGCGAGCAAACAAAAGAAAGACGTTCGAGATTTCTCGTCTAAAAGTGTCCCTGTCACGCATGGTGGCAACCTCGGAAGCTGTCTTGAAGCCTGAAGTATGGCCCGAATATACACAAGCAAAAGCTTTATCCGACTGGGTAGACGGTGCATGACAACGCCCGTCTCCGTAGGATGTCTCCCTAATAAAGGCGCCGGGCATCGCTCTATACATGCAAAGATCATACGCGTGCGCTTCGCAATGCCGAAATCACTCGAGCATCACCACACTTCCGAGTCGCCTTGACGGAAGCTGGTGGTGTAAAAAGCAACGAGACGACCGACTCAGTCGCGTGTGAGCCGCTGGCGTGGATGAGGTGTCCGAAAGAAGAAGAAATGCGTGGTGCTCGGCCTCTCAGGGTGGAGTTCTAATGCGTGTACTTCGGTTTGGACAGCCGATACGATTCCTAGACGATGTTTCGGGAAAGCTGGCTGTCCATCTGCTGCTCCCACTGATCGATGCGTCGGTGGGATCAGATGGCCCAGTTGCACAAGACGCCCATTGTGGCGTTTTTTTGTCTCGTTTGGCGAATCTTTTTTATTTATCTCTCTCTTTCCCCCCACCCAATGGTCACGTGAAAGCCGCGGTAGAAATGCCGATTGGAACTTGGCCCCGATGCAATGTAGTAACGCCACTGCTTGCGCAATAGCAGCAGTAGCTGTCTCGCTTTACTGAACTTGTTGGCGGCCATTTCATAGAACATCTGCAAGCCCTGTAATGTGAGAAAGGATTTGCTGAATTCAGAAATTCGAGGTATTCTTCGTGCTACCGCCTTCTCGCCAAGCCTGCTGAGGAGGAAGTATTGAGCTTTTGACCAAGAAATAGCTCGCGCTGTTCTTGAAGTGCTTCGTATTCGTACGTCATCGAACTCTGCATCACTTTCAAACGTCACTGACAAGCCTAAAGAGAATATTGTTCGCAACGGCCATCAATTTTACTGAACGCTACAATCGGGGAAACGTTTTGAATTGTGTCGGATGAACCACGGATTTCCACTGTCATTTCGCAACAGATCCTTGTAGAGGCCAACTTTTTTTTTCCTTATTCTATAGGCTTACGTGTGCGTTGGATCAGCTAAAGCGTGCTTTTGTCCATGAACAGCGCAGGTCGGCGCATGACATGGCGGACGTGCCGCTTCTCCCATAAATAAACAGCCGGACAAAGCTCACACATAAAAAAGAAAACTTGCTCGGCGTTTCGCATGCCGTCTTTTTATGGATTTACTTCCTCAAAGAAAAAGACGTTGTTCCTTCTTTCCTAAAGGATTTTCTGAAAAGCGAACGGCCTTATTTCACGTTCTGCATGTAGAACAGACAGTTTGAGCTTGCGATGGCGACATAAATCACCAACACACATGCACACTCGGCAGGCTAACCTGGAGCGTCATTTAGGTTTTTTCTCCGCCAGTATACACATTTCAGCAATCGCAATTGATGCTTTCCTGTCTTTCTTCTTCAAGGTCAATCCCAGGTAGTTATGGTGCTCGATTGCTGACGTAAAAGCCGCCAGATTGAATCCCAGCCACGGCGACTACATTTCAATGGAGGCGAAGTGCTAGAGGCCGCTGTATTTTAAAGACGATACTTATTTTGGCTCGCGTTGAAAAGCGCCAGGTGGTCAGAATTTCCGAAGCCCTCGCGCCCTCCCCGCTGAGTACTCTTAAATGGTTGTTTTGGGATGTGAAACTCTAACATTTCAACACTTTTTCTTGAAGGGGGGGGGCGACTAAAACACATGCTTTTGTTTTGCCCCATTATGTCGATGCCTTCAGGGCGCCAACCTGCAAACGTATGTCCCAAACGTGCAAGCACTTTTCTACTCTGACTCAACGAACGAGAAAACCATCTGTCGGTCCGTATTTGCATTGCATGACTATCACTGGTACAAAGAAATGAGTGCATAAAATAATTACTTTCTCGGAATTGAGCAATAAACCCTGGAGCCCACGCTGGAAAGGAGAGTGTCTTAACAACTGAACCAGACACACAGGCATGCGGAATGTGAATATACACCGGCCGTTTTGCGTAACTTGAACTAACCACAAGTGAATGAAACCAACAATACATTTTCGTTGGCCTTTATGTTGTGCTTTAGGACACAATTTTATTGCGTTAAATGAGGTCTCTAAGATAAATTTTGTTACATATCATTATTCCCATTAAGGCTGAGTGCACTTAGGTACGTTGTAGAGGGCATTCCAAAACGACCCACACAATTTTCAATGACTATACTGGCTGAGTAGGGACTTTTTTCTGGTTTAAAAAAAGCCAGCGAATACACATGACCATGCTATGCGCTATCGTTATGCAGAGCTCTCAATCGTGATTTGAAAGAAACACGCAATGTGCGTGCAGACCGTGGCTAAGTGAGCGACCACGCCTCAATGCACGGGCTTCCCAGTTCTTCAGCTGTTTCGACGGGGGTATATATTGTTGAATTACAGTGGCAGATTGCAAGCGCTGGGCCAGAACGTGAAGAAAGCGCGTAAATCCGAGCGGGATAAGTCTCGCCTGCTCTCATTGGAACGCCTGCGCCACGACGGGAGCAGTTGGGACGCGGAAATATACAAAGGGAGGCGATGAGGCGCGAAGCACATTCATGGTCGTCCATGGGCACCCGTAAAACATTTATTTGTGATTGCATGAAAGGCGGGCACACAACAGGCGTCACGCAGAGTTCCGGCCAAACGCACTGATCTTGGCGGAGCAAGAATTCTTGCTCCTCGGAGCAATCCGTAAACATGTGGTTGCTCTCAATCTGCCATTGGGAAAACAGAATTCACGCTCTAAATCTGCTACTCGAATGTCACTGTTCCACTCAGAGCAGAAGTTGATCTGTATCTGCCATTGAAGTTCAAGATGTGGCGAGAAAGCGCCATCGTCCTTGATCTGTAATAGGTTGACAGCCCACGAGCATGTCAGTGCAGGTATGGTTTAAAGCACTCCATGGTGTTGTTGGTCTATTGGTGGTATGATGTGGTTCACTTGAACTTGGTCGAACAATAGTGTAATATGTATTCAATGACTGCTGAGAGGAAACTGTGTAACCGTGCAAGAGCAAAACTATTGGAGGACGCATAAGTTTCACCTTTGACAGTCGAATGCGATGGCGTAATGAGGCCCACTTCACATCGCCGTTTCAAATGTCAGTGTGGGTTCAATTTTCGGTGTAAAGCTAAACCGTCGCACAAGGACGAACGTAGGCCCTACTGGAAGTATAGTCGCGAAGTGCTCACTCCGTCTATATTCATCGCTTTGCAAATTCGCGAAGCACCCACAACATATCTGTGAGACGAAAGCACTCCTGCGAAGCTGCATGCTTTGTTGAATTTGTTCCTGTTATGAGGGTGAGTAGTTATGTCTGAAAGCTTTGTGATGGCTGGGCCCCTTATCTTAACTGTTACCTCGTGCGATATTCACAGGGTGTACCGCGCGATTCTATGTTCTGCCCCACAATGTTACTCTTCGCACTACATGCCATTACTATAACGCCGCAAGTAGCCCCCATTTACCTCAAGTATATCAATGTAGGTATATACCCTAACAGAAGGCGAGCGGAAGAGGGCGAAGAAGTGGGCAGATGAGATTAGGAAGTTTGCGGGTATAAAGTGGCAGCAGCAAGCAAATGAACAAGTTGACTGGTGGAACATGAGCGTGGCCTTTGTCCTGCATTGGGCATAGTGAGGCAGATGATGATGACGATATACCCCATAAAGGATGAGAGATAACCGCTGCTGTATAAATGCCGATATAGTATCGGACGCGTTATTCGAATGTCGCAGCTTCAGCCCCTGTGAGCGGCTAGTAATCTTTTCTTCACATTTACACTACAATTACTATACTAATAACCTGTTCTGCACTTTCCTTGGCATCACTGTCTGTTAGCTTTCAATAATCTAGTGTCCAATGAAGAAAACGAGCTCTTGTATTTCCACTCACATGCTTAATGCCATTACTATAGTTTTTTGGTTTTTCCCCAAAACAAATTCAATTAATTTACCCTTCTCTAAGCTATAGGGCACCAGCTTGGCTTCGGTTCCGTCTGGGATTTACGATCTTTTTATTATTTGCATCCATTTCAATAATTCATTTGCAAACAACGCTGACGTTTCGCTCACAACCAACGATGCAGGCAAAAGTATTTTTGTGAAAAGAACTGTTTAACAATACTGCATTCACGCCGATGACGTCAGCACCGCTACATATCGAGATTGCGCAAATAGCGTAGTCGGTATCGATGGTAACCCACGTATAGATCTGTTGACCTAGAGAGGATGCTGGCCAATATGTTGTAAACAAATCAGGAAAAAAATATTCGGATGGTACGTGTATTGGCTAGACACACCCAGCTGAAAGCGTCGAAGGTTGTTCTTCGGTGCTGAATGGTTGAAAAGCGGCGACGCAAAGTGCCGCACAGAACGAGCAAGGCTAGACCAAGATAACTGAGGGTTCACATGGTTGTATGCGCGCGAAACACCCGTGTACTGTAGTCAAATGATTGTCGTGTATGGTAGGCAGTGAACAGCCGAACGCAGCAGCGCCGGGTGAACGAATAAAAGGCCAGGACCGCGAAGATCAATGCTACGGCGCTGAGGATACCCAGCTTCAGTAGAAACATCCGGAATAGGGTGCCCCCAGGCGTTTACTATAGCCTGCAGATGTGCACAACTGCGCACAAGCAGTCCACATAAAACTTCATGTATACAGCCTTATGAGATGAGCAAAAAAAAAGGGATTCCCTGCAACAGGTCGTCAAGCGAAAACCATTGTTGTCTGTCACGTGCCTAGAAGAATTTTTTCTGTTTTACAATACTTTCGTGAACCACTTACGATTGAACGGCCCTGTCATATTTCTGCCATTTATAACTGATCAGCATGGCGTTGGGCTACCACTTGCTCTAAATTTGTTCAATCGGGTCATTTCACGTACTGAAAAAATGTGCCTGTAGAAAAGAACACTTACAAAACAGATTCTAAATTCGGAATAGCTCATGTCTCTACTTTACAAAAGACTGAATCAAGTGCAAGTAAATAAATAAATAAATAAATAAATAGAAAGTCACAGCTTTGATGCAAAGGCGAAGCCATAAACGCGATAGCAACAAATTGGGAAGTCACGCGCAGATTGGAAAGCAGATGGAAACGTGCCCCGTGTTTCTCTCGCACAAATGACACATGAAAGGTACTCTGAGTCACAGGTACAGGTACACGCGACTAAGCTTCTCAGTTGTTACTTCGCTGTGTCTGAAAAGCCCGCCCTTTTCGCAAACAAAGGCTGTGCAACGATTGCAGTGACCTTTTTTCGCCCCTTAACTACAACAGAATCGTTCCAGTGCAAGCCGAACGCCAGCCAAGACGTATAACCCTCCCGACCTGGAGACAAGGAGAGATTGTCCAATCATCTCCTCTCCGCGGGCCAAAGTACGCGTGAGAAATAAGAGCTCCCGCGCGCACATTGCGCCATCTTGCTGATTATGCTGAAAACACGATAGCTTCCCTCCGAGATGCCCGCCAGCAGCGGTATGTGGTAGATATAGATAGTTTGCTGTTTGATCGTTGAAGGAGATACCCCTCGGTATCTCAGTGGTTAAGGCCTCGCATTCACGAGACGGAGGTCCCACGTTCGATTGTGTGCGCCGGAGTCGTTTGTTTCTTCGGGGTTTCGTTCTTTCTTGCGTTTTCAAATATATAGACACATATACATATACGATACATGACACCGGCGGCGAAATCCAGCCGAGAGTTTCCATATTGTCACTGGGTGAGAGTAGGCAGAGGGTAGAAATATATTTACAGATTGTACCCGGAGTACACAGTGTCCTTGAACCAAGATGGCAGAGTGGTAACAACAACACGAGCTTTTGTTTAATCGTCATATTCATCGCCTTTATGGTGCATTCGTTGATGTTAATGATGACTTGTATCAATATAATTGCTATTGCGATAATAAATGAATAAATAAATAAGAACTGTTAATCCCAGTTATTGTCATTCTCGAGCTTCTCAGGCAAGAAATCGTCTGCCTGAATCAAACGGGAACCTCGCTTCGAGGCTCCTGTTAGCCGTGGCGACCGCTCAGGTTTATATTCTAACAAATTGTTCGCCCCGCCTGGATGTATGCTTGTGAATGATCACTTCATTTCAGGCGAGCGTGCACGAGTGACGCCTCGGTTGATTGTGAGCTTTCTTCAAATGGGCAAGCACAGCGAGCGCGAGGCGCTCACGTGGGAAGGGAAGACGGGCCATCGTTGCACACGTCAGCTACACTGTCAGATAAATGCAGGGCCTGATAAGTAGATTATTGGTGTAATATCGCCGAAACCATCTGGACAACCCGTGCGAGCTGCTGCACCGGCTTCACTTCTTTGCGCGAAGGAATGATCGCTGGTTGGGCGCACCCCTGCAATTTGTCACGTTCTGCACGCCACGATGAGCTGTGGCCGGCTCCACATACACCTCCCACAGTGTGGCCGAACACGCCTTCGCGCTACTCGGAAGCACTTTCTGGTGGCTGTCTTCCTCCGGCTCAGTTGTTCTCTGGACTCCAAACCGGCAATCAGGGCACTGTTGCATCGCGTGTTGTCGGGTGTGATCGGTATTGGGCGAATGGAACGCCTCTTCTCTCTGTATTGTATAGGTCCGATCTATATGAAGGGAAGCCTTGTGGTTTCGCTCTTCGTAAGTTTGTGTAAGAAAGGATAAGCGGACTTCATGTTCTTTCCTTATGTTACTTTGTTTCTTCATTGAAGAAAAATTTGACGAAGTAGTTGCTGTACACCTCTTCTGGCTACAGCTATCCATTAGTATACATCTACACTTTTTTTTCAGTAGGAAGTAACCGAAAGAGAGAAAGGAAAAAATCCCTACATTTGTGTTAAATGTAAGAGGCCTGAACTGTTATTTTGTTCTTTCTTTTTTCAAATGTCACATTTCGTCAGCAAGCTGTAGGAGAGCATGCTGTTACGTCAATGCTCTAACCGTCACAATTATTTTCACTGTCTATTGACAGATACTTAATGTGGCTTCCGATTCCTGCTGACGCCTGGAGTCACGCTGTGTTGCGAAATGTCATTTTCTGTACAAATCACCCTGACCTCCATGTTTGCGTTACTCTGTCCCCCCCCCCCCCCCAGTTTTCTTCAGCCAGCTTGTTTTATTGTGCTTTGTGTCAGCGAATTTTTTTTTATTCTCTCAAAGTGCTGATTCTTCATCTCTTCCCTTTCACTTTTCACTTTGAAATTCCTTTCGCTTCTGCCCGCCCCTCTTCATCATTCCCAAAGAATAGGCTTGACTCTTTCTACGCCTGTGCATTTAATTCAGTGCAGCTTCTGCCACTGTGGGTCACACTCATCGGTGAAAAAATCCTGCAGAGCCCTCGCATTCTGGTTGCCGGATCTTGAACACCACCGGGCGCCCTGCTATATTACACTTTTGAAAAGTGAGAGCTTTAGTGAATCTGGTATATGCAATGTCGTGTGCCTACAAAACGATGTCTTGTGGCGATTTTTTTGTACATAATGCCGAACATATACAGCTTTCAGAGACACTGAATGGCCAGCGATTTTATAGCGACCACGGCTGGCAGCTCTCCCGTTTGAAAAGCACAGGGTCATTTTTTGATGATTAAAAATTTTACAGGTGAAAATTGTAAATTTTTCTAAAGGCACACGTTCGTGGAGCTGTACTGCAATTCACAAATGCAGCGTCTTTAACATTGGGACTTTCCACTTTGTTCCCACAACAAATAAAGTTTAAGCAATGATGTCCTGAAGAAGCTACTAAAATACACCTTGTTTCTCAGGACAAAAACGGGCCGTCTGAAAAATCTAGGTGGAAACCTGCAAATTCCTCCGAGACCTAAATATTACCAAGACAAAGCTTTCATTTGAGCCCGCCATCATGTTTTGGAGTGACAAAAATACGTTCCGAATGTAGTTTTTCTACAACACATTATCTCATATTCATAAGGTGGTTTTGGGACGTTAAACCCCACATACCATCATCATCATCATCCTACAACACAGTCTCGTATTTCAATCGCGTCTGGCACTCTAGTATCTTGATAACACCCATCTTATCGCCGCGTGGAAAGTGGGCTCAATGGCCGAGTTTCTTGAGTGACTTTTCTGGTAGCTCACGCGCGGTCCATGCGGTGCGGGTTCGAATCTCAAGAAACTATATAGTTTTTTTATTGTTTTTACAGAACTGCTGTAGATATTTATGGTGCTTGGGTGCCGATCTGACGGATACGAATTTGATAGTGACCACGGCTGTTGCATATTGAAGTAGGTAAAAATCCTATGGAGTATTTATATTTAGATGCGCATAAGTAGGTGTAAATTCTTGTAAAAAAAACCCCAGGTGGTTGAAATTTCCAGCACCCTCCTCTGGCACAATAGAGAATGACAGACGCCCGCTAAGCGCGAGCTGTAGCACGTAGTTTTCTCAGTGCAGTCGTCCTATGGCGTAACTCAGAAAGACATCGCAGTTTTGGCACGCAGAGCTCCTGCAATTATTACTAATGCTGCATGATTGCTGAAGGATGCTTGTATATAATTTGAAAGCGGTGCTCCTAAAATGTTTCTGTGCCAGTTACGTTTTTGCAAATGGACCAAATAAAATTCCTATGTTTAATCATTTCTTATTACGTAACTCATAATTAAAGCAACAAAAAAGGAGAACCAGGGCATTCTTTTAGTTAACTGGAGCCTCAAAAAGCAACACATATGGAATCCAAGGAAAGTAGAGGGAAGCAATAACTGCAGCATTATTCGGCGTTTTAAGCAAGCACTATAGTATGAGACACTGATCAGTAATGGCAGAACCAGCGCGTTGCTCATGTTGCCGAATCGTCGTCTTCTTTTTTTTTACATAAGGAGCATTCTCTGGTTCTCATAAAAGGCCTACTTTCTCCATTACATTTACTTCCCCTCCGAAAAAGAGCTATGTTGGCGAACGATCGGCAGAACACCCCGGTACAGTGATAGCAAGGCTTTAAGGACCATATGAACTATCACATGCCTCGACATTGTTGATTAGCAGTGATGGCGGTAACTTGCAGTTATATGCGTTACCGGTAACGCGTTACTTTTTTCAGCAAATAAGTAACGCACTAGTTGCTGTTTCAGAACGGTAATGGGAGGTGTCACAATATTCACTGACCTGCAGTGCCTAGGATACGCAGGGCTCGAAGGCAACGAATGGGCGGACGTTCTAGCTCGTGCATTGTGTAGCCTAGCGGAGAATTATTCTCTTTCGTTGATCATACCAATTTTACCTAGGAAGGTTCTCGCCCAGCAGCACTTCACGCGACTGAAATGTGGAACACCTCATAGATAACTTAATAGACAAGAGGCCGCCAACCTTTAAAAAATTCTTACGGATGTATTTCCGCATTTACTGACGTTGCACGTAATGCAGCCAAGGTTTTACACTGTGGTATGTTCGTGGTGCAGTGGTAGGGCAACTCTTTATGACATCACGTGGGGATGATCGCAAGCCAGGTTACTTGTCCAATTTCCTCGGCAAACCTATACCACGTAGTATGCAGCAGTATGAGGCACAACTCGCCCGTTCGGACCCCGAAGTGCATCTCACACTTCTGGATCAAGTCCGGCTGGCGGCTAAGGCAAGTGGAGCCCTCTACATAGGGTCGGAACCATAGAAGCTATAAAATTCCGCTTTTCATGTTTCCATGAAGGAAGGTTTCACTCTCTCGTTACTTTTCAGTCCAACTACGCTCGCTGTCTTAAACAAAATAAACGAAAACCATTCGTCTCGTAGATGCACCGCTATCCGCTATGAGAGGTCGCCCCAACGTTATTTAGTCGCTGTGGCGGACTGCTGCCGAACAGCCAAAGCGGCGCCACAAAACGACGCGTTGAGAAAACGTTGACAAAGCAACGCCGCATCGCATAATTTTTTTTTCCACGGGAAAAAAAGCAATTGGGAGGAAATCGCGGAATAATTTTAGGGATCAGCTATAGCTTTCGCTACGTTGCTAGCGAAGTTGAAGCTATTGTTTATTGTAATTGAAGCGAAGCGTGATGAGAGAATCGTAGCTGTCAAAAGCGAGCGGTCGAGACCTGCTTGGCTTGGCAACAACTTACCAGCACAGCGGAAGATGACTTCTTCGCAAATGTCTTCTGAACATAATCGGCAGCTGAAGATGAGCGGCTGTCTCGGTACCTTTGCTGCCAATAACATCGCCATCAGTAGGGTAAAAAAAAAAGCTTCGTGTGCTGATTTAAATGTGCAACTGCGTTATACGATTACTCAAGCCAAAAAATAGATGTTACAAGCAAACATTTACAGAGTTCATGGCGACGTTTCCTGATGAATTTGGGCGCCACGTGTCAAAAAAGAATGCGAAGCACCCAGCATTATAGTGGATAACATTCTGCTTACTGACCCTGCAAAGATTGCTTCATTTTACAACGAATACTTTCAGTCGGTGTTTTGAACTCCATCAGTCTAATGTGGAATTCACTTTGTGTCCATTGTCTCACTCGGAAAGGATGCCAGATGTTGAAGTCTCATACGAGGAAATTGTAGCGCTACTACTGAATATGGACGTAAAAAAGCTGTAGGCCCCGATGACATACCGAACAAATTTCTCTACAGGTACGCGGAATGGGTTGCTCATCCTTTAAATGCTATGTTTGATGCGTCAATCGTACAATGCCAAATCCCTGCTGATTGGCTTAAGGTTAAAGTTATACCTGAGCATAAATCTAGTGACAAGCAAGTAAATGAAAACTATCGTGCAATATCGCTTACCTGCACCTGCTGCAAGCTCCTGGAGCACGTGCTTTCTGAGTCAATTTACGCGTACATTGAAAATGCCAACAATTTTTTTCCCAACCAATGTCGATTCAGGCCGCGCCTTTCCACAGCAGCACAGCTTCCTGAAACAGTTAATGACTTTGCCTTGAACCTAAACGAAAAGAAACGGATAGATGCCATTTGTCTTGATCTGTCGAAAGCATTCGAGAGTGTGCTACATGCAGAATCGCTCGTGAAGCTAACAATTACGGAAATAAATGAAAAAATTGTGAAATGGATAACCGCGTACCTTCAGGGCAGAAGGCAATACGTAGAAGTGAAACATATTAAATCAAAACCATTGAATGTGACGTCAGGTGTTCCACGAGGGTCTATGTTAAGCCCGGTGCTATTCTTGGTCTATATTGTCACGGGGTCGGTACGTGGACGAAGGGAGCAGACTGCAAGTGGAATATTAAACTGTTTATTTGGGCCAAACTTGAGGCCACGTAGCAAGCAAGTCAGCTTACACCAAGACACTGCCACGGATAGCGGCGAGCAGAGCGTCAGCCATCGGTAAAGTTACAAGTGGCGAAGCGTGTCGGCATTTATACACTCGTCATCGAAAATTATAGCGTTCTCGCTAGCAGTGACGTAGATTCCACAATAATCTGAAATGCTCACGACGTGGGCGTAATATCAACAAAATTGTCTACGGCAGCCCTGAAGCTTCTCGAACACTGTAGGCGCGGTTTGCGCTGAGAATCACGTACAACGTAACGGGTGATAAGAAAACTTGAGGAAGGAACGTGGCATTGCCCCCTCTGAAAAAGGCATCGTCCTGATGCTTTAACAAAAGATTAAAGTACAATAATAATGTAAGAAAGTACAAATAATGAAGTACGATACAGCAATAGTAACAACAACAAAATACACTGTTTTAGTTCGTTAACGTTCATGGAACGGCTTTAGGCGCGCGACATAGACGACTTCAGGTCATGGTCGGCGCCGTTGAGAGTTCGTAATTCCGTTGGGGACAACCTAGTAGTCGTGTGAGCTCCGACGTCGTACTACCCTGTATGGTCCGAAGTACAGTAGCAGAAGTTTTTCACTGAGTCCACGTCGACATATCGGCGTCCATACCCAAACACGTTCACCGGGATGGTATTCCACGAAGTCTCGCCTAAGATTGTAACGGTGGCGGTCGGTCGTCTGCTGGTTCGCGATGCGCAGACAGGCGAGTTGACGACCTTCTTCAGCACGCTGAAGTTAGAGGTTGACGTTGTGGTTTTCTTCATCAGCGACGTTAGGCACCATAGGGTCGTTGCCGGGTTCCATCCGTAGACCATCTTGTACAGTTGCATCTGCGTCATCTTCTGCACGGTCGTATTGTATGCGAAGGTCACGTACGGAAGGATGGCGTTCCACGTCTTGTGTACGACGTCGACGTACATGGCCATGATGTCGGCGATCGTCTTGTTTAGCGGCTTGGTGAGACAATTTGTGTGTGGGTGGTCGGCGGTGGTGTGGTGGTGGTTTGTCTTGCTATGTCTCAGGATTGCTTGAGTCAAATCAGCAGTGAAGGCCGTACTTCTATCGGTGATGACAACCTCTGGTGCGCCTTGACGAACGACGATGTTCTTAATGAAGAACTTGGTAACTCTTCGGTGCTACCTTTAGGTAGAGCATTTGTTTCGGCGTAGCGGGCGAGGTAGTCAATAGCTACGACAATCCATTTGTTTCCTGAATTCGACGTCGGAAAAGGCCCCAGTAGGTCCATCCTTATTTGTGTAAACGGTTGGCGAGGTGGTTCGATCGGCTGAAGAAAGCCTGCTGGCATTGTCGGTGGTGTCTTGCATCGCTGACAGTCTCGGTATGTCCTCACGTAACGAGTGACTTCAGCGGTGAAGCGCGGCCAGTAGTATCTTTCTTGTGTCCTCGCGAGTATGCGGTAAACACCAAGATGTCCTGCCGTTGAATAATCTTGCAGGGCCTAGTGGAGTTCTGGTCGCAGTGCTGAAGGCAGCACAAGAAGGTACTTGGCTCGAAGCGGCGAGAAGTTCTTCTTTTGAAGAAGGCCGTTTCGCAGCGAAAACGATGTAAGTGCCCTTTTGAATACTTTGAAACAACGGAGGTCCTGCCTTCGAGGTATTTGATTAGGCTCCTAAGTTCTTGATCAGCCCGCTGGCGTTCAGCGAAGTCGTCGGCAGTTATCGTTTCTAAGAAAGCAGTCGTCATTCAGTTCTACGGGCGGTGATGGGTCGACGGGGACTCGCAATGGGCAGTCTGCGTCAAAGTGTTTTAAACCAGACTTGTAAATAACGGCAATGTCGTATTTTTGAAGTCTCAGGCTCCATCGGGCAAGGTGACCTGAAGGGTACTTCAATCTAGCTAGCCCACACAAGGTGTGGTGGTCACCCACAACTTTGAAGGGGCTGCCGTTGAGGTAAGGACGAAACTTTGACGTCCACCAGATGATGGAAGGCACTCCTACGCTGTGCAGTAATTGCTTTCTGCCTTGGATAGCGACCAGTTAGCTTAAACAATAACTCTTTCCAGTCCATGAGTTCTCTGCAGAAGGACGGCTCTGAGTCCCACGCTGCTTGCGTGAGTGTGCACTTCTGTTTCGACGTTTTAGTCGAAATGCGCGAGTATCAGAGGCATCTGCAGGCGTCGTTATAGATCCCTAAATGTTTTCTCCTGTGGGGTTTCCCACTTGGACTCGACGTCAGTTCTCGTCAAATTAGTGAATGGCTCGGCAACGCGGGCAAAGTTTCCGACGAAGTGCCTGTAATAGGTGCTCAGGCCGAGAAATCGACGCACGGCCTTCTTGTCAGCGGGCGGCGGAAATGCAGCGATGGCGGCTGTCTTCTGCGGATACGGTCTTACTCCGGACTTGCTTATCACGTGGCCTAAGAACAAAAGTTCGTCGTGCGCGAAGCGGCTATTTTCTGGCTTCAGGGTGAGTCCGAAAATCATAATGGCTTCAAGTACAGCTTCAAAGCGCCGAAGATGCTCGTCGAAGCTTGAAGAATACACGACGACGTTGTCCAATAAACAAGACAAGTCTGCCACTTCAATCATGCCAGTACTGTGTCCATAACGCGTTGAAAAGTCGCAGGTGCCGAGCAACGACCGAAGATCATGACCTTGAACTAGAAAAGGCTGTCTGGTGTCATTAACGCAGTCTTTTCTCAGTGTCTCTCGTCTACCTTGATCTGCCAATAGCCTGTTTTGAGGTCCATTAATGAAAAGTATTTGGTGCTGTGGAGTCGATCAAGGGCGTCGTTTATTCGGGGGAGAGGGTAAACATCCTTCTTCATTATCTTGTCGAGTCGGCGATAGTCGGCGCAGAAGCGTAGTGTTCCATTACTTTTCTTCACTAGCACCACCGGTGATGCCCATGTACTCTGTGAAGGCTGGATAATGTCGTCTTGTTTCTTTATGACCTCGCGCTCACGCGTCGAAACTCTGAACGAACTCTGACGGAGTGGCCAGGCATTTTCTTCTATTACGATTCGATGTTTCACGACAGGGGTCTGTCGAATTCCCGTGACAACGAAAAGCAGTTCTTGCATTCCAGGAGCAGGTTTTCGAGCAGCTCTTGTTTATACGCCGGAAAGCTCGAATTAAAGTCAAATACTGATGGAAGGGTTTCATTCGTCGGAGTAGATTCGGTGGAATCGGGGAGGGCGAAAGCGTTACTGGCTTCCAGTATCTCTTCGATATAGGCAACCGTCGTGCCTTTGCTCACATGCTTCCACTCATTGCTGAAGTTCGTGAGCACCACTCCTGCATTTTCTCCTCGCAGCTCGGCTACTCCACTGGCGACGCAAATTTCGTGGTTGATCAAGAGGTGTCGGTCGCCTTCAACGACACCTTGCATGTTTGTCGATGTTTCAGTGCCGACGCAAATGCTGACGCTGAAGCGAGGAGAAATGATGACTTGGTCTTCCTGCACATTCACGGTGTGCCTTCCTGACGACGTGTGCGGCGGCAGTGCTTTTTCTGTGGATAGTGTTATAGACTGTTCTCAGGTCAATGACAGTACCATGGAGGCTCAAGAAGTCTATACCAAGGGTGACATCTCTCGAGCAATGCTGCAGTACGACGAAGCTTGCGTGATAAATGTTACGCTTATTGGTGACTCTGGCGGGGCAGGCTCTTGCCGGCGTAACTAGGTGGCCTCCAGCTGTACGGATTTCAGTGCCTTCCCAAGTTGTAGTATTTTTCTTCAACTTCATGGTGAACGTCCCACGGATGACGGAATATTTGGATCTGGTGTCGACGAGAGCTGTGACGCTGTGGCCGTCGGTGAGGACGTCGAGGTCGCTAGTTCATCTCCTCGCGTTGCAGTTGAATCGCGTGGTCGGATCTCAGCTATGACAATTTTACCGCTGCTTCAACGCAAGGTCATGAAGTCGTCTTCTGGCCCGGAAGTTTTCATGTCAGGGGAACGTTCATGTTGCGGCGGATTCTTGAGGTTTCGTCGTGGCGTCATCGTCGTCAGCGGAGGATCTTCGGTAGGTCGTCGTACAGCAACCACACTTCCAGCGGCTGCTGCCCTTAGTTTCCCCGATAAGGGCTAGGAGACCAGCCCGGGTGGGGCAAGTGTACGGCCGGCAGTGAGGCGACATGTAGCGGCTTTGTAATGGCAAACGAGAAGATCCTCGGAGTGTCCACTGCGCTGCTGCAAGGTAGTTCACTTGGGACTGCGACAAAGGCAACAGGTTCCGTATCTCCTCCCACATAATCTGTCGGATCATCTAACGCAGATCGTCCGTGCTGAGGGCGTGGGCTTCGGCATAGTTGGCGGTTGAAGAGCGACGGTCTTACTGCCTTGTGCGCATCTCAAGTGCCTCCTAGAATGTAGAGACCTCGGTGAGGAATTCTTCAGTCATTTTGGGCGGGTTGCGTACGAGTCTTGCAAACAACTCTTGCTCAGCTTGACGCACCGCATGAGAAAGCAGAGATTTTTGTCCTCAGATAAGGTAGGTTCGGCGTGCTGAAACAGTTTCGTCATCTCTTCTGTGAAGCTGGTGACATTTTCGTTGGGTAGCTGCACCCGGGTCTCAAGCAAAGCAGTGGCTCCTTCTGTGCGAGCGACGCTCGTAATAGTTTTCAGGAATGTGCCGAGAAAAAGATCCCAGGATCGCAGTGCAGACTCCCGATTCTCATAGCAGGTACTCGCCATGTCTTCAAGATAGAATTAGACGCGGGGCAAATTTTCTTTGGAGTCCCACTGGTTCAAGGCGGCCACTCGGTCGTACGTTTCCAGCCAGGTCTCTGGTTCTTCAAATGAGGATCCGTGGAAGATCGGTGGCTCCTTTTGCTGCTGCATTACGAACATGGCGGGCATCGGTACAGGGGCTGTATTAGTGGTCGTAGTAGTGGTGGTGGCCTTCGGCTTGCTAGTATTATCGAGCAGAGCCCCGTACTCCGGAGGTAGCCCCTCTTGTCGGCGGCTTGCTCACAGGTCGAGGTTGGCGGGGATGTGTGCTTCACGGTTGGGGCTTGGCTCTCGACTAGAGAGGGGGCGTTCGGTGCTTTGACAGGAAGCAACTCCACCAGATGCCACGGGGATGTGACGTGGAAAAAGGTAGCAGACTGCAGCTGGAATAATAAACTGGGGCCGTATTCACAAAACATTCTCTTGGCTACGCATTTTCTTAGCCAAGAATTCTCTTATCTCGAGGGATTACGAGAGCGCGGGTACGAATTTAATTTCTGCGGCACATAAGAGAGTGAGGAGGACACACGATATCCGAATAAACGACAAGGAAAGAAGAAGTGTGTGTCGATAATAGTAAGGTAACACTCAAAGCGTCTAGCATCGAGAGTGTATGACGATAGACAATGATTTGCTGCATCTCAGGTTCAGTTCCGTGGGTGTCTGCTACAGTGCTTACGCAATGCCGCGTTGTGATAGACGCCTGGGTGTGCGATGCAAGACCAAGCGCTCGCGTTTCATCATTGACTGTAGCTAAAAAAGAAATTGTTCGATGGTCTAAGCAATAATCTATGCACTACCTCGCAAAGTACAAGTGAACAACACTCCACGTGCACCACACCATTGCAACCACGTAAAAATAGACGCATGCAATCTTTGAAAATGTGCCGCTAAAGTCTTCCCCTGCTTAACGGGACCACTTACCATACATTTCATATAACTGCGTTGCTACTCAACTAATCCAGTGTAATCGAGCATGGTATAGTGGGGAAGGTTAGGGTGTTTTGTAGCTAGACGTAAAAGGTTCTGTTCCTTACATTAATTTTTTTACAAGACACAGAAGCGGCTTTTGTGTCTGTGGACAAATTCTGCAGAAATATAGAACAGCAGTAATCACACGAAATTTTGAGCGAAATTTCGCAGGTTACATTCACCGCATTATTTCGGTAAAGCCGGGATGCAAGAACGTGCATGCGCTTACGCTCAGATATGTGTCTATGTAAAACGAGGGATATTCATCGGGATGTGTTTCAGTGCTAATGATTTTCACAAAACACGGTGCCATTATTTCATCCAGCGCTCTTTGAGTGAGCAAACAAAGCAAGGGACGTGTATACGTGTCTTAAAGTCAGGAGACGTTAACACACGCGCGAAAAGGACAAAAAAAAAGAGACGGAGAGAATCATTTCGTCTCCGCGAAAGCCTGAAATTGAAGTGATAGAATTAAAGACAATTTTCTGACCCAGCAGACGTCAGGGAAAGTTTCTGGAAAGCAGCGTCGGATGCTTCGAGACCATACCAAAGTGTAGAACGCGCTTTATCGGAGCGACAGCCACACAGAAAACAAGGTGAAGTGTGGCTGTCTTTAGATGTGAGAATCAATGCTAACTAGGAGAGTTGTGTGTTAATGAGCACAATCTACCCTAAATAACGATAATGGAAACAAACTGAGTATTCATTTAGTGAAAGTGACACTAGTGACAGTGAATTAAGAATAGTTGACTAGCGTTGTCATAAGCCGATATATTTTATTTTTTATTTAAAATTGGCAAAATATGGGAAGGTAGCCTACGTTAGAGCTGGCTATGCCAACATCTTGACAGTAATGTACAAGATAAACAGTGTACGGTTATGGAGCTACACTTGGCAGTTTCTACCTTCTAGTAACCTTGGGCGAACGCATTCTGATTTTTTTTTCTATTTTTGACCAAGTTTCACTGGACGTTTTGCATTTGGCGTCATTCGAAGGATGGACGATATATAGCAATAGGGTAAATGCTGCAGTGCCAAGCACTCAACTCAAGCAGTGCAGCAGTGGACGAGCAGTTGAAGCGTTCAACTACAATTCGGGAGTACTGGGTTCGACTCCAAGTGTCACCGAGCGCTTTTTTTTCTTCAAGAGGTTGCCCAGCCTGAGATTATGCGTGGCGGCGGGTACTCATTTCTTGAGAAAGTGGCTTCTGCGCTCTCTTTTTCTCCTTCCCTTTTGACCAAAAAGCACTGTGACGTGCTCTTTCATAAATTATGAAATTCAGGGTTCATATTTTCCGCCTCCATCTTCTGTTATCACAAGAGTGCCCAGTGCCGAAATACCAATACCATAGCTGGCATAATACTTTTTACGTGTTTCCATATACGACCAGCGGCCAGTAATCACGATGTTTAAAAGGAGGTCTAGACATGCAGCGAGCTAATTGCTTGCGGCCAAGCTGACCGGACACGTTTTCGTGGTAATTTGGTGGAAATCATTACGTGCAGCAAGGAAAAAGAGAACGAACAGATAGGGAAGACACAAACACAATGATTAGCTTGTGTCTTCTCTCTCGCGACCTGTCATGTTGCGTGCTTCAGTGAAATGCCGCTGTCAGTGGATAAGTAGAATTATAGCAGCTAATGAAGTTCTGCTGAGAGGGTCTCCGGTTGTCCAGAGCGGTACAGAACAATGGCAAATTGACTTGCGTCATAGAGAAATACTCTGCTTTCGGTTCCTACAACAAATTTTCAAACTAAAGTTTATTTTTATTAACCATAGTTCCAGTACAGATAAAAGGTGCAGGGACGAAATCCGTGTATTCAGCTTCACTAGGTTTGTGCCCTTAATAGTAATTGCTAACAGATATTACAATATGCAAACATATCACACACATATACAACCACGAGTGATAACTTGTTTATTCTGATTGAAATCGATATGTTGAAATCGACATATTTGACCAACGCAATGTGTACAAGATATTCCATGTAGAGGAGCCACGCTCTAAACTAATGTTTGCTGGTTGCTTTCATTTTACCGCATTTCTTGCTCATGTCTGTACATTGGCAAATGAAACAACTTCTTCGAATGCCCATATTTTGTGAAAGATTATATTTATTTTTATGCAGTAAAAAACAATTTGGAAACGTGTAATGAGTTGAGGAAAAAGAAAGAAATTAAGCCTACTCATCCCAAACTTACTGATCAATGATAAACGGATTCCCATTTAAAAGATACATACATACATACATACATACATACATACATACTGTAACGGGGTTTGCGGGGTTAACCTACTCAGCACCTCCACCACTTGTAACGGGGTTTATTTGCAGAGCAGAACGCAGAAGGCGAAGCAGTCAGCAGCGTCCGGCCAAGTGCAGCAAGCACGAGCTTATGCTGATGGCGATGCCTCTGAGGCGCCGAGAAATGCTGCTGAGGCCCTTCTTCTTCACTACAATACATACATACATACATACATACATACATACATACATACATACATACATACATACATACATACATACATACATACATACATACGTACATACATACACTGAGGTGTAAATATCAAAATGAACAGATATAAAACAACAATTCTAATATACTCATTTTGAATACACAAAAAGTCACTTACGAGGGAAATTTCTCAGCCCTTTTATGTATGAGCTCAGTGTTTTTCAAACCATCTTGAAAAAGCTTGACGCATAGTTTGTGCTGCTGCCAAGTGACAAGCAGTTTTTATAAGAAAAACAAGAAGAAAGCCCTTGACAATGTCATGCTAAAAAAGGGCTGTGCATCACAATTTGGCACATGTCTGCAATGTTACTCTATTTACATAGCTCGGCTCATTCACAACACAGTAACAAAGAATAGAAACAACTCTTGGGCTGAAAAGTCGGCACAATGCAAAGAAATTCTAGACAATACATGAATATCACTATTCTAAGGTACTAAGCTCCTATGTGCAAACGGTGTTTATATTGGCAGCTATAAACTTGATTTCGTTTCCCCAAAACACTTATCAAAAAGGCTTTAAAGTTTGCAGATCAGCACAGTTCATATACAGCTGTCTGCTAGTCTGTTTGAAAAAAATTCATTTCACTGGTGGGCAAAAACTGTGCACTAAATATGTGACGTGATGCTCCAGTGCACTGCATGTATGTCTTGCCGCTGGCCCCAAGTGCATTGTTGCTCAGCACATATGTGTACACTGAACATTAATTCTACGCCACTGCAAAGTAATTATGTGTCATTTGCATGAAACAGGGACCACAATATTAGAACATAGGAACATTTACCTTCGCACAGTTAAAAAATAAATAATTTTCCATAAAATTTTACAGCTAATCTGAAATTAGTATTAATGGTTTTGAGCACATTGTTACGTTCACCAACAAAATAGTTTTAAGATGCCAGCTTCAATAATCGAATATACAAGTACTCTTGTAGGGCTTAACAATGATACAGGAACCTAGTAAAAGATAACTAAATGTAAGCTACAGCTACATATAAATTAAAATAAATACTTTTTATTCAAATATGAGGAAAGCTGCATAGATGATGTCTTTTGCATAGTACACAACTACGTTATGAAGAAACCTATCCTTGCAAATACTACAATAAAAAGTTACACTTACACAGTACTAAAATAGAAGTAGACTATTGAAGGATGGACAGGCAGTTAGATAACATTACACAAGTACTTAAACATAGTGTTGAATATACTAAGAGTAGTCATGATCCTCTTCCTTCCAAATGAAATGAATCACATAGAAGCACTTGCCAGAGCTAATACACACATGACATGATTAGTGCTTTTGAAATGAGTGTATACTGATGGAATATATCGACTAATTACAAGATTACCGCATCCAAGGATTAATTCCTTGTATTACGAAAAGTGCAAACACAGTTACCATTGCTGACAATGGATGCTGGGATTTATGGTAGTGAAATGCAGAGACATGCAAGCACTTCGTTTAACATGCATGTTAAAACTTCAGCTCAAATTTACTGGCTCACTAGCACTGCATCAGCCTGTAAATTAGTGTCATAATTTGGTATCTTGGTTGGTTGGTTGGTAAGAACTTTATTGGAAGTCTGGCAGAGCTTTCGCTGACCGGACCTTAGGTCTCCCGCGTGGGGACGTCAAGACCTTGCCTGACCGCCGCCTCGCGGGCCTGCTGGACGCCCCAGAGTTGGTCACCGAGGCTAGGGCTGCACAGGGCAGCGGCCAACCGTGGCGGAAGGGTCCATGCAAAATTTAATAATTTGGAATGCTCAAGCGCAAATAGAACTGCTGAAAAATGAACTGCTAAGAAGTTAAACTTCAGGTGCACAGGATGTTACAATGTATACAATTGAAGCTGCTCCCGAGATCACAATGTGCTCTTTTTCCGGTCGTGAACATTGAGCAGGAAAACACAGTCACTGGCAGTCCCTTTTTACTTGTTGGTTCTCGGTGCTATATTTGTGAAACACTTGACCGTGGAGCATCGGATCCCTTGTTACTGCTGGAACTTAGAAAAAGTGAGATCATCGTTACGACCATGCTCCATACGAAAGTGTACAGATGTTAAATATGTGCTCATATTTACAGATGTCGTATTTTCAGAAGCCGATGACAAGTATGCAAAAATGATAAAAAGAAAGGAAGTCTCAACACATACACACACACAAAAACAGTGAAGACTGAAAATTTATTTTATTATGATAGAAATGTGGAACTACTATGTGATATATGAAGACATGAAACTTCTGCCAGGCATACTTTGCCAATAAACTATCTTCTATTTCGACTTTACACTAGGTGCGAGAAGCAGACCACAAATAAGCTCACTAGGGAACACAATTTAGAATGCGTTACAACACAACAGCGAATGTTCATAACTTTAAAGCTATCTAGCAAAGCCAGCTCACTGTACAGCGTATAGGAGCGAATGGGCAGTCTAGACGACACTAAGCACATGTGCTTGTGGATTATGAGTGTGCTTGTTGCTCACATCTAATATTCAAAACAAATAAAACCTTTGAGAAATGCACTTCATTGGGGGAAATAATACTTTGTAACAAACACAATGGGCTACTACAGGTGCCACCAAAACTCACCAATAATATTGATGTCTGTGTGTTGCCAGATAGATATGCCGTGTCCTGCATAGAACACCAAAGGAGCACTCCATGACTTGGCTTGCATGGGTGCTGTCTGCATCACACTGCTGCTCAAGTAGGCTAGCCACAGACAGGGTGATGAGGAGCCATGGCTTTGAGGCGCACCGTGCATTACAGTTAGAGATCAACAATGCATACTTAGGTGAGACACAATTTGTAGAAAAATTATATAACTATGCAATTGTGGTGAACACGTTCGGCTGAAACACAACATGTCACAGCATTGAGAGAGAAAAAGCTGCATCAAGTAAAAGATGCACTTACCAGCCTTACGTCGTATGAGGCCTGTAAATTAGGTCTTTCTTCATGCAAGGCGTGAACAGCCAGGCAATTTTCACCCACTTGCTATTTCCTTCCAAAGCACTTGATCCTCAGAGTGAGTAAAAAGCTCGAGAGCTCAATAAAGATTCAAAGTATTTGTGCACGTTTAAAAGCACGAACTTTTCAGAATCAGATTATTAGAGTTTCATTCATAAGCTGCAGGTTTTTCACTTTCCACACTCTCAATTATCTCGCAATTTATTTCTATTATTGTTCAATAAGCTTTATGTGCGCGAATATAACAGGTATTCACTGCAAGCAACCACGCTTGGGTTTTCAATTTGTGCACAGTAAGTGGTGTTTACATAATCGTATTTATTTAAAAAATTAACTTAGCAATCAGCCGTTGGGCAGTTTTATGCCTTCGAATCTCCCAAGCAGATCACAGTCCTTCCAGGCGAAGCTACCATGCATGTCTCCCAGCCACTTCCTGGTCCGCTGAATGACAACAGTCGCAGCAGTGACATAGACTTGCACATTCAGGGAGCACGTGTCCTTCCTATTTTTGTACAGGTGCTCCAAGTCATGAGGAAGCTTGACGTGCCAGTGCGTGCAACCAATGAATCACAGGACGTTAGCAAATTTTGCGACCTGCGAAGCGCTAAAAAACGATATATTTGAAAACAATCACTAAACGCACTCACTTCAACCACTTAACTGAGGAAGCTATCACTTCGTCAAAGTAATCAAGTCTGCTATAATCACTTAGAAACAAACTGAAGCCCCATGTAGGATTTACATACCGCAATGTATCTATCATTGTCAGGTATAGTGCTACCGCAATGGCAATCATCTATAGAACTATTTTTTCAATAATATGAATTTCTTAAGAGCAACCTGGCTTCTGGAAAACAAATTCAAGTTACCTTTCCGACTATCAAACGTGGTAAATAGACAGGCTTCTTTTAATATTGATTGATATGTCGGGTTTAACGTCCCAAAACCACCATATGATTATGAGAGACGCCGCAGAGAGGGCTCCGAAAATTTCGACCACCTGGGGTTCTTTAACGCGCTTCCAAATATGAGCACACAGGCCTACAGCATTTCCGCCTCCATGGGAAACGCAGCCGCCGCAGCCGGGATTCGATCCCGTGACCTGCGGGTCAGCAGCCGAGTACTTTTGCCACTACACCACCGCGGCGGGGTAGGCCCAGCTTAATAATCAAACAAGACCTCGCTTATATCAAATCACAAAAAAAACTACCGATTTATTTGCCCCCCTCTTCATAATAGATGTATGTGTATAACAGTAGCAGTAAATATTTCATGCTTGAACTTAACATAAGGAAACATTACATCTGCTGGTCTGCAAAACTTGAACACGTTATAGTATACGTGAATAGCAACAAATTTAGTTCCGCAATGTCAACTCACCATTAGCAGCATTTAGTAGCGCTCAGTGTCATCAGGGACCAAGTGTGCCCTGGGGCCAACAGGCAAAGAACATCTGCAAACTGGAAGCTGCCGATAACATAGCAATGAATGGCTGGCCAAGCGCGCACGTCCATTGATATAGTGTAAGAACTGGCCATGAGCCGCTGTTGTGAAAGCTCTAGTGCCATGGAAAACGATAGCCAGACGAACTCGAAAACCTGTAGTTAGCCGGTAGTGGCCTACAACGCTATCCAAAGCAAGACACCGGTGATATCTGCTCTTTCTGAGGGCCAGAGGAAAGCTTGGCGTTCACGGGTTCTCGCTGGTACATAAAAATTACAAATTTTTACCAAAGAACAGTCTAGGCATGCTTCCAAAGCAACAGGATCCACACCGGAATGTAGCATCTTGCAGCTTCGGTTCGTCACATCATGGAGCTCAGGCTATGGTTAACACAAAAAGGAGAAGTGACGAGTTAACAAACAAAAGCGCCAAGCCCCACCCCCGCAACTTCACACGGCAAAAGGGTTATCAACGCTGTCTTTCAATTTTTGGTCACACGAGCACAGCTTCTTCACAAGTCTTGGAAACGTCAACACAGCACCACTGTTCACCACGAACACCGTTTCACTCCCGAACACTAGACTGTACTCACAAAAAATAGAAGCGTATGAGCTAACCAGATGCGAAGCAAGAACCGAACACAGCGCGTAGTTCATACGTTTCCGCGCGTACTTGTGATCTCTCAAGGAACGTGCCAAAAAGCTGTCAATCCGAAATGTCGCGCAGCACCCAACTGGGAGACTGGAAAGTGAAGCGAACAAACTGTTACCAGCGCACAAACACACATTGCAGCCTTCTCGAGTGCTAGTTGTTAACGCACAGGCGCCGATCTCGCTTGATAAACACAGGCTTCACTATACGCGTAACCGTACACCGATACACTGCCACTGGTTTTCGCACCACTTAATAGCACAGAAAAACAGCGTTAATCACAACACATCCAGTCAAACGCTGAAGAAACTCAAGTGAGAGGCGTTTGTTAAAAATTGCTGTGTCCAATACACTGTTTACGACGCCACCTTGTTTTTGACAACTGCGCAGCACGTAAGAGAGCTTTTACAAAGTACTTGCGCATTTTTCACGGCGTAAAAAATTTGCTCCTATGTGCGAGGGGTGGGGGGTGATATGTCGAAGACGACAGGCAAGTCAGATGAAAAAAGTGCTTTGCCAACGTCAAGGAATGAGCTGATGTTGAGAGTATTGCTTCACAACCAATCACAAGCTGCGCCTTTCGACCAAGCCATCATCTGCTCGCGTTTGTCGTCTGCTTCGATCAGATCATGCGACAAGGGTTTCGCCTTCGCCACGTGATTATTCCAAGGTCAAGAGGTTGCTGCGTCGACAAAATACATGTTAGTGGCTCACCCTACCTTTGATTGATATTCATGCGCCAAGTGAAACGGCTGGTAATTGTGAACGAATTCAGCCAATTTTTGCTTTAGAATCGTGAGGGTTCGCACATTTCTGTTTTCATCTGAAATTACTAGGGTAATTTTGTCCCGACTGCTTGCCATATTATCACAACCCATATTGGTTTCTGAACATTGAAGGTGGAAACGCTTGATTTGTTTGTAGTTCCATGCGTAATCATGAACACCCTTAATACGCTTTGGTTTACAAAGTATGCTCCCCTTACAGATCGTGCCAAAGTGTATCGACAGCTTTATTTCAGAGATCATGCCCATTGGACAGTGAAAGCCAATCGAAGTACACTAGAGCAAAACCACAGAATAGGCTTTATGAACCGCTAACTCAAAAACTCCGCTCATTTTCTTTTCCAATCGCGTGCAAGGAATGTGCTCCTATTAACCTCTTTGGTGGTGATTTCTACCAATGAGGCAATGATCTGTAGTTGTACTTTTATTGAATGAGGTGCAGTGCAACGCAACAACATAACCAATAAGGCTGATCTTATGCCGTGCCGCGTTCGAATGAACCGACCATTCACGTAGCACATTGGTTTTCATCCAACGACAAATATTTACATGCATAAACTTAGGCTATTGACACCCAATAGGATTCTTCGATTACTGCAACTCCGTACCCATTGGACGACGGTGGTTGTCAATACGATCCATTGCGTACAAGGGAAACAACACACGAAACTCAAAGCGCCGAAATACATAAAAACGCACTAGCAGTCAATAGGCAGCCCTACATGTGCGTGAAATAACTCAAAACCAGCCAGGGTACCAAAGTACACCGCCACGGCGGCAGGTTCTAAGTAGTCATTTTGTTCCTAAGAGGGGTCCGGACCACTCTTAGAATTTTCTTTTAGCAACGCTGTTTTTACGCAAAATTTTGCTTCGTGAATCCCCTTACGAGCATTTTTCGGTGACGTCAGCAATTATAGCAACTGCATCACCATCACTGACATGTTCCTGGGCAGTCAGAGCGCGCTTTATTGCAGCGGCCAATGTGACAAGGATGGCCTCTTACGACGTTTTGTTAGTTTCGTGAATCGACTCACGCAACAAAATTCCTTTCGCGCAAACATTTTTTTCGTAAGTGGGTTGTTTGAATACGGCCCCTGTTAATACGGGCCAAACTTGTGGCCACGTAAAAAGAAAGAGAGCTTACACCAACATACTGGCACTGATAGCGGTGATCAGAGCGTCAGCCATCGATCAAATGACAAGCGGCGAAGCGTGTCGGCGTTTATACACTCGCCATCGAACATTCTAGAGTTATCGCTAGCAGTGACGTAGATTCCAGAATAATTTGAAATACTCACGACGTAAGCGTAATCTAAACCAAACGATCTACTGCAGCCTCGAAGCTTTTCGAACATCGTAGGCGTGGTTTGTGCTTAACGCAGTGTAACGGGATGATAACAAAACTTGAGGAAAGGAATGTGGCAATATTATTGATATTGCCTCTGAAATAGATGCAAAGATCATGATGCGACTTTTCGCTGATGATTGTCTTCTGTAGAAATAAACTAATAGCTCGGAAGATCAACAAGCACTCAGTGATTTACTGAGGGCAGTAGAAAAATGGTGCGACAAATGGAAAATGAGAAAAAAATGAGAATAAAACTGTTTAATGCGCGTGACGAATTAGGTGAATCACGTATTTGACTTCAATTACGCCGTTAAATCATCGGTACTTAATGCGGTTGATGTGCTAGAATAATTAGGCGTAAACATTACCAAGAATTCAAGCTGGTCCTATCATGTTGCAAAAGTGTGTGAAACTGCGGAAAAGAAACTAAATATAGCGAAGCAAGCTGTAGTTAGCCTCACAGTCAGTTAAGCTAACTGCCCACTCTACATTACGTTTGCCCATTATAAGGTTACACCTACGCGTATCAAATATTTCCATAGCTCGCTGCGTTGTGCTCAATTGAGGTTCAACACTCTTTAACTTTTCGTATACCTGCAGGTGTTTTTCCCGTATAAGTGTAAGAACCGGTAAAATTCAGCTGCTTGAATCATTTCTCTTGAAGGACAGTAGTAAATTACCTGTTGTTATCTCGGAATATATGCAAAATCTACACCACAACATTCTCATTCGTTTAGTTACTTCAATTTAATGGTTCGTATGAGCGATCATTGTCTTTCCTAAATATACTTTTTTCTTTACTACCACCTTGTCTTGAAGGGTATCGCAAACCGCTTTTTTTCCTAGACTGCCCAGCATTACTATAATTTTCTGCATGTTAACTTTCAGACAATTCATTAATTATGATTTTCAATGGTTTACCCGAGTAACCCAACATGGCTATACCATCAAGCAGGCCTATGTGCTCAGATTTGGGTGCACAATAGAGAACTCAAAGAGTTCAAAATTTCTGGAGCCCCCCACTACCGTTTCGCTTTTAATCATATGGTGGTTTTGGAACGTTAAACCCCACATATCAGTCTATACCATCAAGCGAATCACAGGTTACTTGACTACTCTTCATTAACAGTTATCATATGCTGTTCGATACCCAGTGCCCTGAAAACTTCTTATAAAAACGCGGTGAATAACATTGGGGATATCATTATATATATATAATTTGTTTTTTTTTGTTCATGGTCGACTATGCTTTCTGTGGAGACACTGTATATATATAGCGCTGCGATGGTACAGCGGCTGTGGAGACCAGGGGCTGGAGACCTGAAAGCTGCAGGTTTCATACCAGCCACACTGGTCTGATTTTGAAGGAGGCGAAAAGGCAGATGACCGTGCATTGTGCGTTGTCAGTTGCCCTTAAATAACACCGGGTGTTCGAAATTTTCAAGTTATTCTACCGCGAGCCTCATATTCGCATCGTGGTGTTGGCATGTAAAGCGCCAGATATTTTTCCTAATAATACTAGGTTAATAAAAAATCATACTCCCAGAGCGTAAGAATGACGTTTTTTCGGTAGTGTTTCTTCTTTCGTTGAGTACTTTGATGTACAAGCCAAGTGACTGGGAGACCCTTAGCGGTGGAACTCGTGCGTTATCTTATGTGGTATACGCCAATTTTTGTGTACCGAGAGCCAACACCTTCTTGAAAATTGCACTTGTACGTCAATAACCATAACATTTTTAGAGTATAACTTCCCAAAATGAACATGTAGGATTATGAGAGATGGCGTGATGAAGGTCTCAGAAAATTCCGAGCCTTAGAGGTTTTTTAGCGGGTGCCTTATTTAAGCACGTGAGCCTCAATCGTTTTCACCGTCATCAAAAATGCGGCCACTGCGGCCATAATTTCTACATTGAGTCAGATGCTAGGTAACACCGTGTTATTTCGCAGAACCGACTCTTGGACGCACCGGCCACTTTTTGATGGATGCAATCTGCCAAAAGCACGTGGGCTCCAAATAACAAACGCATTAACCCCACATTGTCAAACTACCGGGCCCTTCACTGCGCCATCTTTAACTTTAATATAGCGTTTTTGAGCGAAAAAACCACCAACAAATATTACAAGAAGTGGTAACTGCTCTATGTGCATCCAGAGAAGGCTTCGTACTAGAAAAAAGCTCAAAAAACACCGAGATGACAAGTTAACCTACGCTACAAGCTAAGTAACCTAAATCTCAACATAGCGACATGCTACCATTAAACAAAAAGTTATATTAGAATACTCTCACTGTTAGCATAGGATCGATGCTTCACGAACCACTTGAGGCAGAAATTTTTAGAAACTGTAAAGTACAAATGGAGTTCAGGACATTTGTCGCATGCCTAAAGCAACTATGTATGCTCTCTCTCTTCGTGGCAGCGAACACGCCGAAATCTATTCGGGGACGCAGGGAGATGAACGGCAAAAGGGCTAGAAGATGCGTTCCTTTGATAGATAACGTGGATCTATCCGGAGTCGATTCTTAGCATACTGTATGGTAGTAAAGTATGCTACTACATAACCACGTCAGTACTTCAAACTGCTCAGTAAGAGACGCTATAAAGACGTCATGTCGGGAAGCCGCCGATCGTACTGCAGTGGGGCTGGCCGGTGTTTTATTAATGCTATAGACATTACATCTGTTCTAGCGGCGCCAAGTAGACCGCGAACAGCGGCAAGAATCAGCAATCATTAAGTGCCCTCTTTCTAGTAATCCATGAGCATGCATTGTGTTGCCAAACCAGCCTGCGGTGCGTCTGTTAATAGCATGACTGAACTATATATGCTGCGGTTCACGTTTCATGTGACACCGATCGTACACCTACGATTCCGCAAACCATAGTCAAAGTGTTGGTCTAATACGCCGATGAATTCAACTTATAATATGTACAAAATCAATCAACCAGTTACATAATGGCCTGTAACTGATTACATGTTTAGTTACACGTGCACTGTAAATGTATTTGATTGATATGTAGGGTTTAACGTCCCACAATCGTGCGTTAAGTTGATCACATTTGTAGTGTAAGAGAGAAGGGCTGAAAAAAAATGCGATTGAATGCTTGACCAAAAGCAGCATAACGTACACTTCGTTGCGATGAAATTGACGCCCATATTGTAACGCGCACAAGTCTCACAAAGGATTTGTTCTGTCCCGTGCTAAGAGAAAAGCTTCCTTGCTACTTCCATGACCCCGTTTCTTGCAAGAGCAACACTTAAGCCTGTTTCACATAACGACATGTTTTCTTCGCGAGGGGGGCGGCTTCCGTCGCGGGAGCCGAAAAGCAGTTTTTAGAGCGTCCGCTCACCACATCGATGGAGGTCGCCAAAGCATGCTCAGGGCAGATCATCTGCCAAAGTGAACCAATGGGAAAGCTTTGACGTAAGGAGCATTTGATTGCAGAAATGGAGTCATGGAGCGGATGCTCACACCAGGAAAAACTCTATTTCATAGCCGAGGACATTCGTTGTAATGACCTGGTGGTGTAGAGTGCCGTTCTTTTCGTTTCATTGTTCTCAACGGCACTTCCATCAAAGTAGAGAATTAATTTTGTTATTTTGTTCTGTTGTAATTTTTATCAAATTGTACGCACCAGCATAGGTCCGGACACGGGGACCATACGGTACCTCGCACTTGTAGTTCGTTGCTTACGTTAAAGGCTTTCCTTGTTTACTATTCCCACCCACTGCTTTCGAGTAATTCGCTGTTTTTTTCCTTCGAGTGTTCCCGTACCCAAATGACAAGAAATGCCGCCATCTCTTTTCTGGAATGGCCAAGGGCAAAATAGAGACAAGTTTTTTGAAAAAAACCATGATTTAGTCGGCTGGGTCACTTGCATCTGGTTGCCGGCCCAGATGGCACGTCAGCGCTTTGCGGCTCTTGCGAGCAAAACGCACCAACAAAAGCTAACTCTTTGTAATTTTTGTGGTGCAAAAGAAAGCTGGAACAGCTGGTGTGCTCAGATTTGGAAGCACGTTAAAGAACCCCAGGTGGTCGAAATTTCTGGAGCTCTCCACTAGAGCATCTCTCATATTAATATAGTGGTTTTTTGATGTTAAATCACACAAATCAATCAAGAAAGCTGGAAGACAAATAAACGTTCCAACTGAGGTTGTTTTGTTGCGCTCTTATGATAGACTGCACAATTGCATCAGTCAAGGTTTAGACGTGCAAAAATCGAGCACTGAAGAAGAAGGCTGGTGATGCTCGCCGCCCAAGCGGACCAAGCAAATGAACTTCCAAAAAGAAAAACCGCGGGACGGGCGCTTTTCACAAGCCAGGCCGCTGGATGAAAAGCGTATGTGCGCTTTTTCATCTGGCGGTCATGGCGTCACATGCAATCCAACTGAGGGTGAGGCCGCCCGCCGATAAAAACTTGAGACGCATTTTCACTGAAAAACGCTGGCCCACTAAATGAGTGAATAGCAGCCTTCACTTCAAAACATGTGTACTATTATCTCTTCACGATTGGATGAGTCACAGAAGAATGAGTCTATCAATGAAATGCCGATAGAAGTCGCTTTCGTGAACCCCGCCACGAAACTCAGGCATCACAATACGGTGGTGTTACGGCGGTACTGGCGCGCGAGAGCTTGCAGCTACCTTGATGGATCGAGCTTACGTGGATGAAAGTTTCATTAGCGCTCGAGTTGCCCACAAAGATTGCGACATTGTGTCGGCGAAGAAACAAAGGGCCCCCTTAACGTACTTTTCGGTAGGGTTATTGGATCTGTCAGGGTGTCGTCATGAACTAACGGGTCTGGTGGCAACTGTAGAGCGGCCACTATGCAGTCCAGAGTAATCCACTAGATAACATTCACGCTAGCAGAGCTAATCCACATTGCATGCTGTCATCACTTTCATTGTAGAAATACAACCTCTTCGAAACTTGGTAGCGTTTTATGACTCCAAGCCATGTCTTACGAATTTCCGATAAGCGTTGTGCCTCAAGGTAAGTGGCGTAAATAGGGCATGGATGGTGGTAGTGGGCTGTTTATGTGCAAATAGGTTCACACACACACACACACACACACACACACACACACACACACACACACACACACACACACACATATATATATATATATATATATATATATATATATATACAGAGAGAGAGAGAGAAAGAAGATTGATATGTGGGGTTTGACGTCCCAAAACCACCATATGATTATGAGAGACGCCAGAGAGAAAGAATATTATACCTAAGGGCTCGTTTTTCAGTGTTTCACACATTAATAATGACATCTAACAGACAATAATGCCAAGGAGAGTATAGGGGAAGTTATTAGTACGATTTTTTAATGTATATGTGAAGCTGCCATCTCTTAATAAGTTCACATGTTACGTGACGCCAAACGGTCTTATAAAGAGTGTGTGACACTCGCCGCCATGACTACTGGTGCCACTGACTGACACTCCCACGTTGAAATTCACAGATATACCCAATAAAGTGGCTGAGCGGATAGCCACTGTGGTAGCTCAGTAGTAGAGCATCAAACGCGTTATTCTAAGGTAACAGGTTCGGTTCCTGCCCACGGCCAGTTATCTTTTCACCCACTTTTCCTTGTTGACATTTATATTTAAAAACTCGTTCTAACAACTTCCGTATACTTTCCTTGGCATTACTCTCTGTTAAGTCGTGCATGCATATATATATATATATATATATATATATATATATATATATATATATATATATATATATATATATATATATATATATATATATATGTGTGTGTGTGTGTGTGTGTGTGAGTAGAAAGATATAATGTGTGTATAGGAAGACGTGCGGCGTTTGGTCTTCTACATTTTTATATTTATCGCTGCTCGGGCATGGACCTCCTCAGACAGTGTCCTTCTTGCTGGCCTCTTCTTTTCTCGTGCTGGCTCGAACACGCAGAGCAGCTGCGGCACAATTTCTTCGTCTTCCCCAAGACGCTGGTGGCTTGCCATATATGTATTAGACCAGTAAGCAGGTGACACGAACTTTTGGTATGCATTACCTAATAAAAAGTTTACAAACTTTACTATATACAAGCATTATTATTCTTGTTATTGCTCTTCCTGGTAGTACATTTCGTAATTTAGACACCGAAATCTCTTAAGAACCATAGTGCTTTTCACTGTTAAGTGTGGAAATCTCTGCAGGTACTAGCAAAGCAGTGTCATTTGTTTTCCGTAAAGAAAATTACCTTTTCTTCTGGCAGTGTAAAGCTTTGGGTGAACTACAATTTGTCTTGTTAGGTGTCCGCTCGGCCATTTTTTTTCTAGCAATTCATAAGTGGTAATAAGTTACGTGCGTTCATGTCCAGCGTGGTCAAACCGTGGTCACGATGCTCGGCTACCAACTTGAAAGTCACGGGTTTGATTTGGACTGCAGTGGTCGCATTTCGGTGGAGGCCAGAATGTAGAGAACCATGTACTGTGCAACGTCGGTACACGTTAAACCAGATAGTAGAAATCATCGAAGCCCTCTACAGTGACGTGCCTCATGATCATACCGTGGTTTCAGCAAGCCAAATATCAGTGTATTAGCGCACGTTTTTATTACTGAATAAATCATTTGTGCACATCGCACTAACTTGAATACAAGTTTATACAGATTTGGGTATTGTGAAAAAGGCGTGTTTTTTCTCGTATTCAACTAAACACGTGCTCTTGAAAGAGATCTAATATGTTCAGATTTTCTCTAGTGGTTGTTTCGTGATCAGGAAATATGTAATTTATTCTTGATGAAAAATGAGCCTTGTAAGAATACACGGCGATAGCAGGAAGATGACTGCAGAAGACATTGCGTACATTGGCACTCGTTTTACTAACTACGTGGTGATGACATTTGACTTAGTACGTGAACAACGTTGTCCAGACATTTGATGTGTTCTCGCAAGAGTGCTTTTATTACCCTGATTAGGGGTACCAGCTCTACTTCTATGTCATTTAGCTTCAATAAAGCAATCTCAACAGTGTTGCTTCCAGGTGAAAAGAGCCCTGCTTTATTACAGGGAAGTTTTTTTAGTGATTGTCATTGACTGAACACTTTAAATTTCTACGACTTCGTACCTGACTAGCTTTCATTTGAATAAGTTATAGCTTGTATAGGTGGCAATAATTCTTGACAATATTGAGAACAAAATGATTTATGACACGGACAGCAGGGGACGTAAGGACACACCACTCGGAACAGCACAGGAAGGACTGCGTGTTAGGGGGTCATTCAGTCTCGTGCTGTCCGTGTGGCAATTCGCTCAGTTTTCAAGATGGTGGAAAACTATATTTCTTGTTACTTTGTACGGGCATTTAGTCTATTCCTATTATTGTTAATATAGTCTGTAATCTGTCCTAATGTAAAATATATAAACTGAAAAATTATTAAAATACAAAAGCCCTTACCTGTGATTTTTACAGTATGATATTGATGTTTTCAATACGACGAGATCACTGAATGCACTATGCCTGTAGTACCTTCATACTGCATCTAACATAACGAAATGTTGGTATTCACGACGTCAGAGGCGTTGGAGTAGTTTGCAATCAAGGCGGGCGCTATTTGCGATTTTCAATGTTCCATGCTAGGAACTCTCCCTGAGCAAGAAGAACCGCGCCCCGGTTGATGTCAATTTACGGACACCGCATTGAGCGAGATGCATCATATTGTGAAGGAGTACGAGGTGTCATGCCTTGCCCTCCTAGTGTTGGCAGCGGAAACAGGCACAGGGTTAAGGTACCCTTGGCCTACTCCCCCCCCCTTCTACTCACAGTAAATATGCCTATACAAGTGGTTTGAGCTCAAACCTAATTTAACTAGACCCAGAATGATGCAAAGTAGGCTATTCCGTTTTGTTTTCTACTCAGTCTCCATCAATAGCTGATTCGTGGTCCATTCAAATCTCTGGGCTCATACTCACTGCAAACAAAATCAGCAAAACTAGCAAAAAAATCTCCTAAGACGTTCTCTTTCGTAATGACATCCGGTAAAGTGTAACAAGGGGCAATGGATGAGGGCCAAAACGCTGTATAGGCCCGTGTACTTAGATTTATTTGTTCGTGAAAGAACCCCAGGTAGTCGACATTTCCAGAGCCCTCCACTACGGCATCGCTCATACTCTTGTGGTGGTTTTGAGAATTAAACCCCAAATACATATCTAACGTGAGGCTCTGAATCATTTCTCAAACCACATTTGTCTCGCCATAAAACCTTCACTGTACGTGAAAAACATAAAAAAGTCGTTCGGAACGCACGAAAATGCATCATGTCAAAATAATGAGTACGAACCAAACAGTGCCGAAGTATGTCGCAAAGTACTGAAGTTTTTAGTTTGTACCTGACAGTGCCTTGGTCATACTGAAGGCTACGATGGCAGCACACTAATCATTTTGGCAGCGGCTTGCAGCTAGAAAGAATTGATTTACTTTTATATAATAAATTTCTGGGTTTGATGATGATTTGTGGGGTTTAACGTTCCAAAACCACCATACGATTATGAGAGACGCCGTAGTGGAGGGCTCCGGAATTTTTTTGGTTTAAATATATTGCTATAAATTAGTTTTGGCGCATGCATCAAAGCCCTTGGAACTCTTTTTTTCGCTGAAAAGGGTTTTTTAGCACCTTTTCGTAAGCCGCCACTACCTTTAACACCTACCGCATGATAAGCAGGACAAAGTAAAATAATTGACGCCTTCATCCCCTAGTCTTTCGCTTTAACGCTGGGAGTTCAATCCAAATGAAGCGCTCTGCACTTCTGCAACGACGCCGGCGTTTAAAAGCAGGCAACGATATTCGCATTCGAAGAAAAAATGATTTCATGTAACAGGCAGGAAGTTTTACTGCAATGTTCAGAAGCTGGTAGTTATTACCCATGCTGTCATACCAGGTGATGTAAGCTTGACGTCAGGCCACACGGAATGAAAAGAGGACGGAATAGTTTGTCGTTAGAGATCCCCTGCCCCGCGGTGGCCTCCTGTACACGCAATGTGGGTGCCCAAGGCGTGAAAGCCTCGCGTATGCGACACACGCAGCAGAGAACCCATATCGTGCGTCGCGCTGGGGACGGAAAACGATCTTCACCCGTAAAAGCAAAATTACGTTTTGAAAACGACAAAGGTGTCTGTTTGAGCTAGTTGGTTTTGCGTGACGAAGGGCGAAAACGCCTAAGACAAAGACAGAAAAGAGGCTTGACACACACAAGAGCACGTGTTTGTTGAGCCTCTTCTCTGTCTTTCTTTCACTCCTTTTTACCCTGTACCATGCACTATAAAGATTCATTTTATCGTATCACGACCGCTGTATTCTAAAGAAACTTTTCTGCTGTTGTTAGTTCACCATGCGCTACCAATGGCACCGTCAAGAGTGAAGGGCCGTGGTGAGAGAAAAGCTTAGAAGCTCCCACACTTCCCTGTGAGACGCTTATGCTTCGAGTAAATGAAGGGTTCGTAAACGAGACAAGAAAAGTGCTTCTGGAAGCTATGTCGAACATCTTATACTAATGGCTGTAGGACAGTTGTGCTATCGTTGGCACACAAAATGTGCGTAGTCCGCTTGAGTTCTAGCAGACATTTCAGGTTTGTTCTTCAGTTTTAGTTTATTGCTATACATACAGCAATAGTGCATATAACTTGCATACAAATGAGAGTCTGAGGGTGTAGATAATGAAAACAGGCCCCTCTGTTATATGTAGAAACAAAATTTACTTGTTAAAAAATTGACAGAAGAGCAACAGGCTACAAAAATGCAAAAGAAGCTGGAAATCGAAAAAAAGAACTAAGGCTTCTTCTTTCTTTCTTACTACCTATAGACGGTGGTCTAGTGGCTGAGGTACTCGGATGAGGACCCGGAGCTCGCGGGTTCGAATTCCGGCTGCGGCTGCTGCATTGCCGATGAACGCGGAAATGTTTTAGGCCCGTGGGCTCAGATTTGGGTGCGCGTTAAAGAACCCCAGAAGGTCGAAATTTCCGGAGCCCTCCACTACAGCATCTCTCACATTCATAAGGTGGTTTTGGGACGTTAAAGCCCACATATCAATCAATGCTACATATAGACGTTAGACTCTAGAGTTTCGCAGACACGCAGCGCTACCTGTCGACGCAGTTTTTGGTAGTGCAAAGCCCTACTCTTTTGCACAGTTTACTGCGCAACCATGTCGAACTAGTGCATGCGAAACAACGACTGAGCAAAATATTAGGCGTGTTTGCGCATTGAACACTCTGAAAAAGATCTACGAATTTTTTTCGGCTACTTGGACGTGTTACTGAACAGCCATAAAGAGTTTGATGGTTGACTCGCCGAAACTACGGCGAAAACAAGAATATGCGCAATAGTTCCGCACTCAACAATAAAAGACCTCAGCTGACGCTACCGTTGCGTTGTGAATTGCCACGGGCGTTAATAACTTCAGTTTTCTTGATTTCCGCAGATTTCGCGGAGCAACACTGTGAGAGCGCGCGATACGGGCTGTTGCGATCGTGTTGGGTAAGCGAATTACTCGCGTTCTCTACAGGCGAAAGTGTGATAATGTAGGTCTGTTGTTATTGTTTTGAGTAGCCTTGATGGACAACCGAGGTAACTTTGATTATGAAGCTTTAATTATGAAGCTTTGATTACGAAGATAACGCGCGCGACAAACATCGCACACGCCGCGACCACCCATAATCTCAAATTGTCGCCGTCACACAGCATTACGAAAATAGGGCTTTGAAGGCTCTTAGTTACGGCTTTAAATAGGAAATGCGAACACGTAGGTCATACAGGTATATCACAAAATGATCGCGACTACAATCACGTTTTTTTCTCCGTTGGTCTCCGTGGTTGCTGGAGTTATCTCGGAGACCTCGGCTTTGCCTATCGTTTTACGCCGAGAAAGTGTACGAACGAGAGACAATCGTCTACAGAACATTCTAGCACGCATAATAAAACAGTTGATCGCGCAGGAAGAGATAGATTGATGGAGATTGCAACAGCAAAGGTGAAAATCGCCAGAGCCATTCGTGCCAGATAAAGCAAGCTTCGTACGACTTGTCGTAAGATAGAATGCTCGTGCATGCACTTCATCGCTTTGGCATCATGGCGGCTGCCATTCCTATGAAGTCGGAAATGTTGTAGGCCCGTGTGCTCAGATTTGGGTGCACGCTAAAGAACCCCAGGTGGTCGAAATTTCCAGAACCCTCCACTACGGCGTCTCTCATAATCTCATGGTGGTTTTGGAAAGTTAAACCTCACGAGTCAATGAATCAATCAAGCTTTGGCATCATCTATATATCCAAGGTCAACGCATTTAGGTGTTACAGAATGCGCGTTGGAGTGCTTGCTTAGAACACATTGCCATGCGATGCTCGCTTACAGCACGCCGGAATAAGTGAAACATCTTTTGCATTGTACCTGCAGTTCATTTTCATGAGCTTTATATTTTTCTGATGCGAAGTTTCATGGAAGAAAGTTTGCCAGGTCCGTCATTATCAGGTAACTGCGCCTCAAGACCAACAAAAAAGGAGGACCTATGCACGGTCGCTTGCGGATAGCTCTTTGCACTACCCCTTTATGGCCGGCGCGGCGATGGGGGCGCTGGTGGTAGCGTTTTTCGCAGCGCTGCCTGGGCAGAGTCTTGCGTCTATACCATGCAGCTCAATAAAAGCCTCCACTGAGGCGTTCTTTCTCGTGGCGTTGTGGTCGATTGACGGCGTTTCACTTGCTCTCCCCACCAAAGTGGGCGGCATGGTCGATCACGCCGGCCACACAACGTCGTATCAAGTGATGGACGACAGCGAACACCAATGTGTTTTCTTACGGTGTCTCTTCCCACTCACGTTTAACGCTTCTCGTATTACGAGCGCACAAATCTTCTACACAATGCGTGAAGCAGCGAATTGAGGACAAAACTGTTATCATTCGTTTACTTTTATTCCGTCGCTATCTTTTCTGTCTACTTTTATTCCGTTGCTCTCTATAGTCGTTTGGTATACTTTTATTCCATCGCCTTCTTTTTTTATATTTTCTATAAAGCCATCACGAGCACGCATTCTACAGCTGCCGTTTACGAATATAAGTACGTACTGTTCGCGTCCTGCACGTATTTCTTTAGACGTACCTCTCGCGCCAACACATTGGCGATGAAAATTGTCACGATGTTTCCGACACAACAGGAAAGCATTCGCTGCGATAGTTATAACGCGATGGCTATATATAGCTTCAGATACATAAACTCGATGCGACCTTGTGGAATCGAAATTCGAGCGTACTTAACGTGACCGTGAGATTAGGTTTATATGAACTTTACCAGATGGGTTAAGCAAAGTCATAAGTACCGCGAAAAAATAAAAAATAAATGCTTCATTTCCAAACCTGACCGCCTGTGAAGGGACTTTAGGTATCAATTTCTAGCGCAATGCGTGAGGTCAGTTTTGGTCTTTAGAAAAGAAGCACATTGGTAAACTATATTGAAAACAACAGCAACGACAAACGAAAGCTTTCACAAATTCATTTAATAATAAACTTTTACAAGCACTACAACCACAAAATGATATTTATTGCTCCTACAGAGACTCTCATGCAGATACACACAATACCGGGGACGAAAGCTACAGAAGTGTTCAACGCTGAGCCTAAATTGAGCACAGAAGTGCTATGCAGGATAAACCGAGCTTTTCGGGCAAACGAGTTAGCTCTGAGCTCGCTATGCGGTGGCCATGGAATGAATACCGTGCGGAGCGCGTGATACCAGCATTAACAAAAATGAATACAAGAACTCGCGTGGAGTTGGAAACGCGTGTGCAACAGTTACGGTGGTTACCAAAGAAACGCCTCACACGAACACGTCAAAGCTGCCACTCAGTCAACCTTTTAACAGTGCAGCGATGTCAGCGTGATTGTCGCGCTATCTTTTTGCCAACTCAACACGCGCCTCCCACATGCGTGTTCGTGGGCGTATGTCCTCTTTCGAACAGGTTATTTTATTTTGTTGCAACTGGGGGACTTTGTCGGAACCCAGAGCCATCCACGGGTCCGGGATAAGACGATTCGAGGAAACGGATATGGCCACCATAAGGTGGAGCTGAAAACTGGAACGTTTGTTTACTGTATTTATATGGTTAAGTAGCATGATACATAACAAAAAGGAAAAGCATGAACCGAGCGTCTCTGCATTCACGTTTTATACCCCCCGTCTTCCCAAGATTTTCTGCGAGAGAAGACAATGGAGTCTAGGATCCTCCAATAGAGTCGTCGTCTCTCACTGCACTCGAGAACCGTCTTCTTTTACAGCACTCACGAAGGGGTAGTCACAACTCCTCCCAAGAAAAGGGGAAAGACACGCACCGATCATCTTACAGGGAGGGGGTAGTACAGACGAAAAGGACGGCACAGCTGGCACAACGCATTGACTTTGAACTAACGCGCAGAGTCGATCTTTTCGGTTTGGCAAGGTTCAAGGATGACTCATCGAAGAGGTCTTGCGTCAGGCAGTTCATGGTGCGCAAGAAAAGAACAATCGAAATGCATTCCGGTTTCTCTGGCACTCGGTTGATTGTCAGGTGCATTCCGATGACTCCAACAACGCACAGGAGACCGGTCTTTCTAGGCAGCCTAGACAGGAAAGCAGCCGTTTCCAGGTAATCCGTCGGTCGTGAAGGCCCAGAGGGCTTGAGGCGAGACGACGAACCTAAAGAATGTGCTCAGCAGGAGCAAACGTGGTGGGCGTACCCGATCTTCGCCGCGGGCTTCTGTCAATCAAACTGATTGACGTGGGAACTCGAATACAAACTCGTTGATTCTGAAAAGGCCCCTGTTCAGCTCGGAACTGTTATGGTGCCAGTGTGACTTTCAACCATTTCATGCGGTGAACGCTAAGCGGCCAGCTGTTTGCATATAAAATAATTTGGTGAGCTTGCACTACATTTGCAAGGTTGGAGCCATACAGGAGCTTGTGATAACCTAGCTTTTAACCACATTTTAAGTTGGTCGCGCATTGAAGTGCTTGATTGCGGGGAGGGGGTAAACAACAAGAGGGAAGGCAGGGAGGTTAACCAGGCACATGCCCGGTTTGCTACCCTACGCTGGGGGAATAGGAAGGGGGCATAAAGATGAGAGAGAGAGAGGAAAGAGAAGAGAAAGAGAGAGAGAAAAAAAGGAGGATTGTCAGTCAATCAGCTGGCGCGTATACAGCGGTGGCACTACACAAAAGTTAAAGTTGGTCACATAAGCCTGTAGTCCTCAAAAAACACAAGACAGCTTTGACTGCTTTTTGAGCCGACGAAAGGCGATGACGGTGTTCTAGTAGCATCTGCACAGAGAGTGGCCGATCGTCCAATTGTCGCAATGCGTCCGAAAGCTTCTGTCTTTCAGAGGCAAATCGAGGGCAATGGCATATCAGATGGTCGATGTCCTCTTTAGTGCAGCAGACGTCGCATTCCGCATTGTCGGTCAATCCGATGAGGTTTCTATATGCTTTTGTGAAGGCAACCCCCAACCAAAGGCGACAAAGAAGCGAAGCTTCACGTCGACGAAGTCCGGATGGAGGTCGAAGTTCCAGTCGAGGGTTTATTTGGTATAGTCTCGTATGTCTTATGCTTGGGGTGTTCCACTCCTGCAGACTCAGACTACGTGCCAGGTGACGAAGTTGCTGTGCAGCGTCAGTCCTTGACAAAGGAATCGGAAGGATGTGTTCTTCTTGGTGCGATGTGCGAGCCGCGTTGTCTGCGGAATCCTAGCCACTGATCCCACAATGGCCAGGAAGCCACTGAAACTTGACCTCGTGGCCTGTTTCTGTGATGTGGTGAACGAGCTTGACAACTTCGTAAGTTAATTGTTCATGGCAACCTCGTCGAAGGACTGACTGCATGCCCTGTAGGGCTGGTTTTGAGTCGGAAAACACAGCCCATTTACTCGGTCTTTGGGATTTGATGTACTCTATGGCGCCACGCAAAGCCGCAAGTTCTGCCGCTGTGGACGTAGTGACGTGTGACAGCTTGATTCGCAGAGTGATTCCTCTAGCTGGAATCACCACCGCACCACCAGAACCAGACGCTGTGGTTGAACCATCGGTGTATATGTGCACGTGGTTGTTGTACATTTCGTGCAGATGGCTCAAGCTCAATTGTTTTAAAGATGATGAAGGCAAATTTGATTTTTTCTGTATTCCTGGATTTGAAACACGTACTTGTGGAAGTGTCAGGCACCACGGAGGATACACCATTTTCTCTGCAGGCGTAAAACCTGACGTAAACGACGCACGATGAGCACAGACAATTGCACTAAATTTCGTGCGGGGCCTCTCAGTAGCAAGGGTTGCCAAGTGGTGGGAAGGATTCCTTGCATGTTGTCTGAGGTACGTACGCATCGTTTCAATGGTGATGTGCGTCATGATCGAGTAGTCCTGTGCAATGGCAATTGTTTCAGCTGTCGATGCGCAGCGGGGTAAACCAAGGCATATCCTAAGCGCTTGGGCTTGAATATTTTGGATTGTGCGCAGGTTCGTTTTGCACGTGTTAGATATAACAGGTAGGCTATACCGCAGGAATCCAGTAAATAATACCTTGTACAGCTGTAACATAGACTCGACAGACATTCCCCAACTTTTCCCAGCAAGAAACCTGAATAAGTGACAAATGGCAGTCAGCCGCTTTTTCAAGTAGTTTACTTGGGGTGTCCAAGACAGGTTTCGGTCGATTACGACTTCCAAGAACCTGTGACTCTGGCTGTATGATACCAACTGCCCGTTAATTGATATGCTGTAAGCGGACATTGGTTTTCTGGTGAAGGCCACGACTGCACACTTCTCACTTGCGATTTCAAGCCCTTGCTTGCGTAAGTGGTACGATGTCACTGATGCTGCCTTCTGAAGTCGAGCGCGAAGTTGAAGTCGAGTCACACCTGATGTCCACACACAGATGTCATCAGCGTAAATGGAAAGTCGTACACTGCTTCGTTCCTTGCCAACTAGTTCAATGAGTGTTAGGTTGAACAGCGTCGGGCTTAGCACTCCGCCTTGCGGAACTCCTCGGCTGCAGTAATACTCGTGTGTCGGGCCATTCTCTGTCTGCACGTGAAATGATCTATTCTGTAGGTAGCTCTGAACCCACGTATATATCCTGCCACCGCGTCCCACTCCTTCTAGTGCGCTGAGAATGGCTTCGTGGGTGACATTGTCGTAGGCCCCTTTAACGTCAAGAAACAGAGCAGCAGAAAACCGTTTGCAGGCCTTCTGGTGTTCTACATATGTCACCAAGTCAACTACATTGTCAATTGACGAGCGACCTCGTCTAAACCCGGACATGGCATCTGGATATATTTCGTAGAACTCTAAGTAGCATTCCAGACGCGTTAAAATCATCCTTTCCATAACTTTTCCCACACAGCTCGCGAGGGCAATCGGGCGGTAAGAGGAAATGTCCAAGGGTGACTTGCCGGCTTTGAGAAGTGGAATCAGGCGACTTGACTTCCATACCTGTGGAACAATGCCAGTTTGCCAGGAGTCATTGTACAGCTGCAAGAGTGCCTGCCGAGCTTGATCTCCTAGGTGACACAGAGCGCGGTAAGTGATGCCGTCAGGTCCTGGCGCCGAAGAACGTCTACACAAAGCAAGCGCAGCTTTTAGTTCGTCCATTGAAAACGAAATCTCCATGCGGGAATCACGTGAAGATACAGAAAAATCGGGCGTCTTTGTCCCAGTTGAATTTGAGCCGGAGGCAATCCTTCGACAGAAGGAGTCTGCGACATCAATCTCTTCGCAGCGTAAGTGAAGTGCCAGAGATTTTAATGGGTAGCGCTGAGTAATGGTTGTACGAAGACCCCGGACAGTTCGCCAGATTAGTGACAGAGGCTTTCTGGGATCCAAAGACTCGCAAAAAGATACCCGTCGTTGCTTGTCCAACTTGTCCATGTGACGCTGTATTTTCTTTTGTGTGCGTCTGGCCACTCTCAGATCATCAAGTGACCTCGTGCGTCTATAACGTCGTTCTGCACGACGACGAATCGCTCGGAGTTTCTCGAGATCAATGTCCATATCAGTGCGAGATGAGCTCACCGGAAGCGAATGCGTCGTTGACGGTAGGGCACTCTTTATTGCGTCCTCTAGGTTGAAAGGTGAGGTGCCAACATAGTCTTCCATGATTAACTTGTATTTTTGCCAATCGGTGCACTGGATGGCTCTGGAGGACTTGAGACTTGGAAAGCCGTCAATCTTCAAGTACGTTGGGATGTGGTCACTACCCCTTGTTTTCAAATCCGAAAACCAGTGCACTCTGCGTGTGAACAAGCGTGAGACGAAAGTGAGGTCCAGGCAACTGCTATAGGCCGATCCGCGTAGTTAAGTAGGGCTGCCGTCATTCACGAGGATAAGTTCACATTCAGAAGCGAGAGACACTAACTGTCTACCTCTAGTGTTTACCCTGGAGCTTCCCCATAAGTAGTGGTGGGCATTGAAGTCATCAGTTATCACCCATGGCTGGAGAGTCGAATTCAAAATTCCGCGCAAGCGCTCTCGGTCTAGACGACTTGATGGATGCAAGTAGGCTCCGATGATGGTGAATGTGGTTTTCTTGTTTCTTACTGTTAGGCAAACGTACTGGTTTTCTTCGTCAGGGGGTACAGGGTGATGAACATAAGTTAAGTCGCGCCGTATGAACACAGCGACCTTGCTGCGCTCTCCGTGGGTAGAAGACATAAAGCACTCATATCCAGACAGTCTCATCTTGGCTGAGAGGTTCGGTTCACAAATCACAATTATAAAGAACTGGTTTGTGAATACATATTGCCGGAACTCGGACATACGTGCCCTAAGTCCTCTGGCATTCCACTGAAGGACAGAAGCGTTCTTGACCTCCTCGCGAAAGGATAACATGTTGCGGGCCATCGTTTTACCTTAGAGCTGCAAGCACCGGACTCAAAGTGTCCAGCACTTGGAGTGCGCTCTGCGCTGATGGGGTGGTCATGTTGCTTAGGAGCATGCGCATTGCGCTCATAAGGGTCTGCAACATGTTGATGACCTGGCGATCCTCAGTTGTCTTCTCATCAGTGGTTCGTGATGGCATCGAGGTTGGCGGGGATTGATGCACCTCTGAAACAGGCTGTGTTCGTGAAAGTGATGGCCACTCTTCACAAGGTGGGAGTCTTGACCCTGATTCTGTTTTCGGTGTATTCGTCTTCGCAGAGCTTGACGATGGGGGGCCAGTTCTTGCTTGAGATGACGGGTCTCTATCGGCAGATGCCACGTTGCGTGATGATCTTCTGTGGTGACGCCGACGTCGCCTGACAGTAGCAGCGGCTTCCCTGTGCGTTGAATTGTCGCGCACCAAGCGTTTCAGCACCGCGCGTTCATTTCTCACTCGTGGGCAATCTTTAGACGACGCTTTATGAGTGCCGTGGCAATTGGAGCATTTGAACGCAGTTGCGTGGCAGGTGTCTTCTGAATGAGGTTCGGCACATCGCGGGCACACAACATTGCTGGTACATACTCCTTTGACATGTCCCATCTTGAAACATCTGAAGCATTGTAGGGGCTTCGGTATGTATGCACGGACCTGATGGCGAACGTGGCTAACTTTGACGTGTTGGGGAAGACTGTCTCCCTCAAAAACAATCTTCAGGCATCGTGACTGACCAAGCCTTGTGATGTGCTTGATGAGGATGTCGTCTGTAGTTGGCTTTATCAAGATTGGGAAATCGTCAGCGGAAATGGAAATGTCCACGTCATAAATGACGCCAACACTGCCCTTACAGTCAGTGGGGATCACTGATTTAACTGTGACTCTGTCGATTTCCGAGATGTTCTGTAGGCTTTGCAGCGCACTACGGTGTAGAACATCAACTGCCAGAATATTCTTCCGTGAGTTGATCCTGACGTCTTTAATTTCATTTGGAGCGAGTCCTTCGAGGTATGCAGAGAGGACTTGCTTGTTAAGCCGCCGTAGGTTGGCTGCAGGGTCCACAGCCATGAAGAGTATAGTGTGTGGCCAACGCTGCGCGGTAGCCTGCACGGTGGATATACTCGTCGTCGACGATGTTCGTAGCAGTCTTCTTTTTGCATTGCGGCTCATGACGACTGTGTAGTCGTCATCCGATGACTCGAAACCGTCGGAATAGAGCTCCGTTGCCTCGCTGTCTGTGCCACTTGAGGTGGTCCCACGTTTCCTAGCCGCTGCCAGACGTAGCGGTTGTCCACCTCGAAAATCCTGAGAGGCTTCTTCATCCATTCTCGCAAGGAGGGAGCAGCAGCTCCAATAATTTGCGGTAAAACAAATAGAAAATTCGAGACAAGGGTACAAGCGTTCTATGAAATTGACACTTCGTCGTCCTTTTTCTGCTTGATTGCGTTATTCAGTATGGTTTAGTAGTCTCATCAACTAGCATGCTTTAGTTAGCCTGGTCCTGGCTTTACATGGATTTATTAGCATGGTCTTAAGAAGTGGCGTGAAACCTCGGCTTTACCATGACTTGGCGTAATTAATGTCACGATAGTTATAGTGGGAGAACAGAACGATGACACAGAGACAAAAAGGACACGAAAGACATGAGCAGTAACTTCCGACTTAGTGCTCGTGTCCTTCGTGTCCTTCTTGCCTCTGTGTCGTCATTCTGTTCTTGCACTCTAACTATCGTCATGTCGTACGAACTGGCCCAAGCTGCCACGCTTCTCGGCATAATTACCTTGGTCATAGCATGTCCTGGCGAAGAAGTCCTGTATACCTTCCAGCCAAATTGCTAATAAGCCGGCCGCACGTTCTCGGTTCTATAGTGGGCTATTAAAACAAAGGTTACGCCCACCAGCCGAGCAGTGTGCTAGAATGTGCATGGGGACCATGATGATTAACACGCGGCCTCGGGCTTTGCTAAGGTCACGATGCTTTGAGATGCTTGCCTGATACTTATTTCAGAGACCATCGTGCGGCTTATTTTAAACAGATTTTGTTCAGGCATTAAAACTTGCAACATAATTTTAAACACCCCGTGTCTCTAAAAATTTTATCACGAAAAGTTTCCGACACATTTATTGCTTGGGTGCATTTCTGCACTCAGTGGAACCACAAACAAATGAATGAAGATGCCTCTAGTTTGAAAACACCACCCAGCTTGGTCCACCTTCTCTGAAGCGATGAATCCATCGTAACTAATGAAAGGCAGCGCGCTGGTAGTCAAATTTTCCTTTTTCGCAATGTTGGCTACTTCGAAAGGGATTGTCTCCAGATCGGAAAGGTCCTCAGTTTGGCGGCACTCGGGCGAAACTCGGCCAATCCTGCATAGCACCTCAGGTTGAAAGTGAAATGCATAGCACCTCAGGTTGAATGTGACAATTTGCAGAGACACCACATGCGCAGTTTGTTTGTTAAATAGATGCGTCTGCAGCCAACGCCGAATAAATACCATTGCCGTGTGACCCGTTTCTACGTGCTTGCCAGCACGGATATTGGAAAACGGCAGTTCTTTGTCACTACAGGGCTTCTTGGCTTCTTCATTCCTCCATAATGAATACTTGAAACGATACCGTGCTTTTCAAAGCTGTTTCTCCCCACGTATGCAAATAAACAAAATATTTAGTCATAGCTGGTCACGTTACCGGCGGGGAAAGACACGTATATAGAGGGCCCAGGAAAAAAAAAGTCGCGCCATAGTTTTTCAATTTTGGCACTGTTGCTGAGAGATTTCTCGCTTTGGATAATGTTAGCTCACCGGTAAATAAAGTCACAAACGTGCTCTATTCGCGAAGCATGACTGTAAAGTTCAGCTTTCATTTGACTTTGTTATAGTGATAAGATAATGCTGCGAAACCCGCTTGCATGACAGTACAGAAAGAGCGACCCTCGGGCGGCTGGCGGCTCTTTTGTGCGGAATTAACTTACAGAAAAAAGTGAAGGCTGGCGAGTTCTGCAAAGGAGTCGAAAGAAATGATTTAGCTGGGGCGGGCAACCAGGCGACTGGCTGAGTGGTTTTTTCTGCAGATACGTGAGACCAGGACCAAATCATGAAGTGCGTGACAAGAAAATGGATAGGGACACAAAAACACAAACATTCAATTTATTGGTTTATAAGTAGCGGCAACCTTTGCGCAAAAAGTATTTGCGCAAGAAGGCCAGTATACGACAGGCAGAAGGATAAGACACAGATGTTGCTAAGTAAACGCGTAAGAGTGGGCAAAGAAATTCCCTACACGAGCGTTAAGTTTCAGGCGTCGCACTATAAGCTGCATAGACGGACGGTAGCGTTACCATAATTGCTCAACTATGTGGGCTGTTCGCAGAAAAGCCGTACACGTTGAGGACAACGTAAGAAATTGACGCGTCAAGAGAAGTACCAATAGTAAAGGGTGTGTGCGTTGTTTCTGCCCTTGAATCGTTAATGCCGAACGATAAGAAATCAGTTTACACTACTTTTTTTCCAAGTGTTCGAGTCACATTTGTTTGTATAAGAGAATAAGCTTGTTTAGTCAAGCCAGGATTTGAGTCTTTATGCGAAACTGAGGCTCAGAACAGCGAATAAAACTATACCAAAACTGTTGTCCCTAGCCCTGCTTGCCATTCCCTTAAACGCGGCTGATGCCGGCCACCAAAATAAATAAACAACGATGGGTACGACAACCAGGATGACGGTGGTAGTTTTGCTATACTTTTTCTTAGCGCTCTTGTGTGATTTGTGAACAGTGGTGCTGAATCACGGTATTCCGTCGAAGCAAATGAGTGCTTGATTATGATCAGTTTATACCGATCTATGGCTTCAGTGATGAAAGAGCGGAAATCGTTGCGCTGTATGCCTCAGCTTCTTTTTTTTTGATGAAGAGCCTTTCAAGCTTTCAAGCAAGCCCTTGTGGTTGAACAAGACACATGTTTGTGCCTATCACTGTGAAAGTTTATGTTAAAATATATAAAATGTAATAAGGTATCGCGCTATGTGACACCGACTGACATAAGAAATATAATGAGCACGAATGAATGACCGCCACCACAGCTGAATGCTACAGCATTGGACACGTTGTTCAAAGGTCACAGGTTTGGTCTCTGCCAGTGGTAAGTTATCTTTTAGTTCACGTTTCTTTCGTGCATTTATATTACTATTATTTCTGATACCATTATCGATCTTTTCCTTGGCATTATTGTCTGTTAGTTCTGAATAATATTAGGTCTAACAAAAAAGTGCCCTTGAATTTCTTCAGCTTTGTACTTTCTGATTAACTGACATGAAACTTCATGGATTATCAGAAACTTGTATCCGTATTTATAAATGTACTTAATGCCACTTCTATTCAGTAAACGAATAGTTTGTGTAAATATACAACTATTTCTCAATATATACAGACTACTTAAATTTTACCCCTTCTTCAACAGAAAAATTACGTCAAGGCTGTGAATACATTGAACATCAAATCAATTCGCATTAAAAGTTGCTACCACGCTTCATCCGCTCCACAAGTGTGACACTTAATAAAATATCTAGATCAACTCGAAACCAAAACACGAAGCTGAGTCTGACAAATACAAATAATGCAAATGGAGACATTGCGAGAAATAATGCGAAACTCGCCAAACACCAGATGCTTTTCGGCAGTCGTGGGAATTGTCTGCTCTTTCGATATCCTACAAGATAACGAACACAAACAAAAAAAAATCGGCAGATCCCACGTACCTGGGAATTGACGCTATGCGAAGCATGCGGAGGGGAGGTGACCGTATTGCGTTTTGTTTTCTTCAGCGTCATGTCATGAAATGACGCTAAGTATATGTACCAACTTTGCATGCACAGACATAGGTTGAAGAGTTGCAGATATTTATGTAACCAGTTGTTTGCACATGCGCAACGACTTCAACTGGAACATGCCTTTTAGCAACACCAGAAGCTGATATGAAGCGCTGATGCTCGCGATTATGCTTACCATGGACACTGCTGTATAAATCAACTTCAGCGCATGGCAACTAACCACAATTGACGTTAACCCGACCTGGCGGCTGTATCAAAGGAGTACATATGTAATGTTTATAAAATTAGGTAGGCAGCACTGCAACCACTATAGTGACGTTTATTGAAGATTAGCGTCTATTTCAAAGTTGTTCCGAGACCTGGCGTAGCTCTGTCGTAAAATGCTTCATTTCCACGTAGAATGCTTGCGTTCGATTCGAGAACCTGACATTTATTTTTTGCATTAGTTGGGTTGGTGCTACCGATGTCAAGTATTGCTTAACGATCGCGCGTTAAAATTGCCTATGTGTGTTCTCGTCGTTCCTGAGTAGATGCGAAGTGTGATCCTTACACATAGGATCATCCACAGGCACCCACAGGCACATACCCGCCTGTGGGTGTATGCCACTGTCTGGTGGGACGTGTTTGACGACTTACGCGACGAGATTGTGACATTATTCATGTCTGGACCAGCGCGTCGCATTCGTCAAACTATCTTACCCTCCCATGCTAATTTTGGTACACGCCAAGTTAAGGGGATGACGACGAGAGCACCAAAACATAAACGTCTAGATAGATGGATAGATAGATAGATAGATAGATAGATAGATAGATACACTCAAAGCCACCAAAGTTTGCTGAGAAATGCTTCGCATTAAAAAAAAATTCGGCAGATCACACCCATTCCGGGAGTCCATTTAATGTGAAACAGCTAGCGAAGAGCTGCATATGCATCGCCTAGTTTGTTCTTGATTGGATTGATATGTGGGGTTTAACGTCCTAAAACCACCATATGGTAATGAGAGACGCCGTAGTGGCCGGAAATTTCGACTACCTGGGGTTCTTTAACGTGCACCCAAATCTGAGCACACGGGCCTACAACATTTCCGCCTCCATCGGAAATGCAGCTGCCGCAGCCGGGATTCGATCCCGCGACCTGCGTGTCAGCAGCCGAGTACCTTAGCTATTAGACCACCGCGGCGGGGCATCTTGTTTGTTCTTGCGGCAAATGAAATGAGTTCTCCCGTGACATCTACTCCCCTAGGTATTTTGTATCTATCATGCCTCGGCAGGTTTTTATGCTTGGCGAGTTGGTACAAAAACGTCATTAATAGCAAGCACAACAGATGTCACTGGAGCCGACGGAAGGGCGATTTCGGAGCGGCACGCATTGACTTCGTCACTACTACAAAACCCTATTGAATCGATCTAAAAAATGAGCCCTGGTCGGCAGATAAGTTCGTTAAGTGAAATATTCTTTATTGCGTAATTTTGTTTAACTGAAACACTTTTGCATAGAATACATAGGAAAGTCACCGGGGATGCCCTAAATGGTCGTTATTCCGAAATATTCATTTGCACATGGTTCATGTGAGAGTTCACTATATTAGGCTATGTGAACAGGACCTGAGCCCAACATAAGCATGGCATGCACATCTCGCCATTCATTACATGCATGTAATCATTTTTTTATTACCACTCGTGATTTATGCTCGTCAGACACTCCCGACACGCAATACCATTTTTAGTGCATTTAAAAGCAGCGAAACGATCGTGAGCTCATCATAAGCGTATTTTGTCAGTCAAGTCGTACATGAAATGCAAGCCATGATCATGTTACCATCTGTCGCTTATGTTCATCATACAGTGACACAGCGCAATATCAATTTTGGTGTATATCAGACTAGTAAACCGAACCGAGCACCCCATGAACACGGTATTCCAGTCAGGCAGTACATGACATGCAATTCATCATATTCATGTTACTACTTGGCATTTGAATTAGTCGTGAACTCACTTAGCGCCGTCCCAAGCTTGGTACACCAGAATAGTGAACCGGCCGACTACATGTACGTCGAGCGTGGCATCTAGATTATGCAATACACGACACGCATGTCATGATTTTCATGGCACTACCCGTCATTTATGTTCACCATATACAGTCACGCGACGTAATACCAAATTTGGTACATGTCAAGGTAACAAAATGACGGTAAGCACACTTTGCGCATTAGCACACCATGCGCATGGTATGTATGTACGTTATGTCATTCTTGATATGCTTGTCGTGATTTAGATGTTATCACTAAACTGGAATACAGAGGGTTTCTCCTACTGCCGCGTATATTCTTTGGACCGTAATTTAAGACTTCGCTAGCAATCCGGACTTTTCCGTCGAGAGGCTACTTTGATCTGTCGCATGCGGTTGGCTGGCGCATTTACGAACGAATGGTCTAATTCATAGAAACGGCCAACAGTGTGGCATGCCACTCATGTGGCTGTAAGGAGACCAGTGAACACATTTATGCCTCTACACATGCTCCCAGACAGAACGACGTGTTCCAAGAGCCAAAATCTATCGCTTTGATGCTGGACTATTCTCCGAAAAGAAAATGCTAGGGTGTTTGCCCTCGGTATTAAGCATGCATAAGGCATTGAATGCTCTGCTAAGCTACTTTAAAGTGACCGGGTTTGCCAAGCGTTCCCACCAGCACGAATTCCCGTTGTGCGTATTTACAATAAATGTTCATTTTATTTTTCTTTCTTTTTTCTCTATCTTATCTACAATGTCCGTTTTGTCCCACCACACATGTAGGGTAGCCAACCAAACCTAGCTTCGTTATCTCCCTGCTTTTCCTCTTCGTTTTTTTTCTGTTTACTGCTACCTCCTGCCATTTATATTCGTCATACAAAAATGTCGCGTCATGCCAATTCTGGAATATAGCCATTTAGTTAAATGGCAACGATCACCCAAACACCGTGTCCTGTATCATGCTGTACCTACATGGCGCAAGTGTCAATATTTTCTAGTTAACATCTGTCACTTGTGTTCGTCTACTACTCAAGCCATGCAATACCCATTTTGGTTTATATCAAGTTAACAAATGGCCGTTAGGTGCACCGGAATAACGGCATGTAAATCATGCCGTTCTGAACATGCATGTGACCATTAGCATGTTTTACTTGATGTTTACCTTAGAAATAGAGTAGCGAACGCTATGCCATTGCAATTTTGGTAGGTGTTCCACTAACGAAGCTAGTTATCCTGATCACGTGTTTGTCTCTGTATTAGAAAAGAACCTCAAGAAACTTCGTGTACTATCAAGCTATCTTGCCCCACGATACCTCGCAACTCCTGAGCACAGGAACATGGCAGTATTTTCATGCGCTCTTAATGGTTTGATAACATCAAGAAATGAGCCCTGCGGGAAATTATATAGTTGTTTTTCTCTGTGCCCCAGAAGTTATAGAGTCTCCGTTCGAAAGTGAATCCCTCTAAAATAGAAAAATGCCGTGTGTTTCAAGCAATCGTCATCTATCGTATCTGCTGTCTTGTAGGAAATATCTTGGATAGATTAGCAGGTCTGTAAACGGGTGGCTAAGAGAGCATGAAAAGAAGACTAAGAAGCTATGACATGACGGTTTCCTCACATCTCCACACTCCGTAGTGTGGTTGCCCACCAAAGTTTGACCACACTATGGTTTTGGATCGTCCCAAGAACGAGATCACTCGCCTCATCGTAGTTGCTATGCACATCGATACTTTTGGTGATACCTGCGTAGGCAAGCCAATAGTACCATTGTCATCACAAGAGTCGAGGTTTCAGCAAAATGCTAATATGTTACTTTTATCTTAATATATGCTTTTAAGTTGCTGTTGGGTGGTTGATTTCTACGCTCTTGTCAGCCGTTATCACCACGGGATCTTTGCTTGCTGCTAAGGTAGGGGAAGATTTAGGACTGTTTGGGTCTCAGAGAACATAGTTGTTGCTACTAGTGCTACGTGTGTGGTGTTTCTTCTTGTGTCGAGTTCACGCTGCAACGAATTTCTCATGACTTACTGAGAAGTCTACTTCTCAATCCTTGTTTACTATTAACAAAACGGCTAGGTGAGCAAAAAGTTGTTGACGAACAGACGGACGGACGGATGGACAGACAGACGGACGGACGGACGGACGGACGGACGGACGGACGGACGGACGGACAGACAGACAGACAGACAGACAGACAGACAGACAGATATTAAAAAAAGTATTAAAAATACGAAATAAGTTGCAGGTATGCTGCCTAACAATAACGTTGCAGGGAAGGCCACGAAGCATCGCGAATGCTGGACGCCACTGGGAACGATGCGTGTGCTACTTCGTCATTTGAACTTAGTTATAAGGGGAAGACATTTCTGTAAGATAAGAGAAAATGCATTATTCAAAATATATTGGTGCAAATGAAACAATTATCTGTTGTTAAAAAGATATCAGAAACAAAAGATCTATGTAGCAGCACAGAAATGCTATAACAGACTTGTTATAGTCAATATTACTGCGAAAAAAAACAGGCAACAGACGAGTAAAGAACTGCTATGCGACTAAACGTGGCATGCATTTTATGTTTTTATCACTTTTTTAACAGTCATGCACCTTCGGAAGCCGCAAGATCTTGTGAGTGGCAGAAGATTTAGAGTTGCGGCAGTAAACCTCTGAATAAACGATTTTCTTACACAGAGCGAAAAATCTTAAATGCCACGTATTCTAGCTCCCAACTACCATATTGTCAACATAAACAAAAATCATAGCATATGCACAGAGTGAATGATGATGAGTGGGGCGAAGCGACTGTCCTTCCGTCCATGCGTCTGTCCGTCACACTAGCGCCACCTGCTGAGTAAGTCATAGCACTAGATGCTCACGTACCAGCAATACAAAGAATGTACAGACCCGCAGCTTTATTAGATTCACCCCTAAAATAATCAAAACACACCACATGCACGTGAATGAGATGTGTTTTTAGAAGGCAGGTTTCATGAGCCATGAAAGTATACGTAAAATCAAGAAGTGATTGACTGAAACATTGTGTGTTCTTTCCATAAACTGATTCAGGTTTCAAGAAAATAACGATGGCTTATTTCTAGTTTACGCATTCGTATGGGCATAAGTGCGGCTTAGATGGGAGTTTGTTGCGTGACAGTGTCGCAAAGAAATATAGTGGTATAGTGTGCAGGTTGGAGACGTTCAAGTCTGCAACAAGTAATATTTGCTGTTGAATGAAAAAATGAATGAGAATAACGTCCAAAGAGTTGCGTCAAATGAGAACACAAATTGTCTCCATACGCCGGAACGCATGCTCTGCGTGTGTCCATCATCAATCTACTTTATGCTTCACTACTACATTTCATGTGGACAAAAGTACATCGGTGAGGCTGTTCCTGCCCCTTGATTTGATCATCAGTCAGACTGAGGCTTGTTCAACAATAATCCTACAATGAAGCTCTTACCTGAAAAAAAATTCACTCTGCTTTTAGAGAAGCCCACATGATATGAAAAGTAACTCGCAAAACAACAAACTCATGAGCTTCCCACCAGAAATAACTCATGAGGGATCAGTTGCAATCAAACAAGCACAGTGTTTGTCATTTTTTTCTTCCGATACACGGGTTTCATATGCACGTCATTCAACGCTGCGCGTGGTCTGTTTCTATCGGTAGACAATGCATTGATGTCTTACTTCTGTCATGACACGCCCTTTGACCCACAACAGAAGTGTGGGTACATCATCACTTCGGGGGGGGGGGGGGCTTGTGTGTTGTTTGATTGACGATATGTGTAGGAACTACTGTACACAGCAGTTCTAAGCACGCCGCAATGACTTGTTTTGCTTGAAGGTTTATCCTGAACCTGCTGCTTCAATGCGAACAACACAGCTGCACTTGCGCCAGTAGCGGGCTCTGCCAGCCGACACAGCAGCACTCATAAGCAGGCACGTGCAATTGTGCGCGATTGCCTTTGAAACTCCAATGGCAGAATTCTGCATGCCGGAACACCCCTCCCCTTCCCCGATGAATAATGCACATCGTTGCAAAGCAGTGCGGAAATAAAAAAAAAAGCTAATGACACACTGATGATGCATCATGGGTAGATGCTTTATATGTTGTGTACAGCATGCGTAAAATGGATTGGTATGGCAGAGTGCTTGATATAAAGACTTTTGAAGTTGTTTGAATCTCCCTTCTCTCACATAACGGCAGTTAGCATATCTGTAATTTTTATCCATGCGCTGAATTTTTCTTCCGACTGTTTTCCTGTTTGTAAACGGTCGAGCTGTTTTATAGCAGGTGAAGAGTCCCAAACCGCATACTTGATGCCCTGATTCACCTAATTGAACGCTGCTTAGTATATTATGACATGATATAAGGCCTTATTATTAACGACGGAATCACTTCGATAAGTAGGGCTGCCCGAAGAAGCGTTCATCTAAGATGATTTTCTGCCACTTTAACTCGGGAGCAAGACAAAAGACTCATTTTAGTTCTCCCCGCTAGCCTTCGTATAAGTGGGGTATGTATTTTTAATACCTTTTATTTTTTCTGGTGCTACCAAAGCACCTCAGTGTGCCCGAGGACAGCATGGCAGCTTCAGTTTCTATAGTAGACATTACAGTCGCATGCATGTTTTTTTGCTCGGGCTTGCAAAAAAGCCCGTTGCGCTCTTGTTTTCTTCCTGCAGCCTTGTTTCCTGCTTTATGCTTGGAATGCATGACATGTAGACCCCCTCGGTCGGGTGAGGTTATACCAGCTGCACGCCTGCATGACGTCCATTTAACAGTGCCATTGTAAGGTATGCGCACGTGTATTTTGTTTCGTTCATTCTCATGCTTTTCCCAATATGTGTCAGAGCATAACTATGCCTCCTAAATTTGACGCACCACCACAATAGTTTATAAAACAATATTTATTATAAATACTCCACCCACCTAAATATAAGCATAACGTGAAATCAGCTGTGATTATATATATTAAAATATTGCAGTGAGGATATTGAAGTTCACAGGCAAAAACGTGCATGCCATTATCGCAAGCTTGTAAGTGAATTCAGTACTCAGAGAGCCCACTCTGACGGTCAATCCCTAATTTGACTTTTCTTAGAAATGTTAAAACGAGCCTTTGCAAGCGTTACCCGTATTAGAGAGCAAGTGTTGTGTTAGTTATTCTTATACGAAGGATGATCATTCACTGTGAGAAGGACTTACACAGCAGTAAAAAGTTTCTGTTTGCGCTTGAACGATCATTTATTATCCCCTTTTTTAAGCAGTTTCTGAACAACCACCAACTTGACTTGGCGCCTTAATGCATCGATCTTGATATGAGGTGTTTAACATCCCAAAAGCACCATATCATTATGAGGGACGCCGTAGTGTAGGGCTCCAGAAATTTAGACCACCGGGGGTTCTTTAACGTGCACCCAAATCTGAGCACACGGACCCAGAAAATTTCCCTCTCCATCAGAAATGCAGCCGCCACAGCCGAGATTGAATCCCGCAACCTGTGGGTCAGAAGCCGAGTACTTTAGCCACTACACTACCGCGGCGGGGCTAATGTATCGAAAGGATAGCATGAAATTACCTTCGAAAGCAGATCGAAATCTGTTTGTTGTGATAATATATGCAAAGCTATTTATTTCACAAAGCTATTCATTTTTGGGCGCCTAATACAGCACTGTGGTAAGGCTAAGGCATTTTTGCTCCCAATTTCCACTAAGTCGGGGTTAAAAACTAAAGTGATTATGTGTCTGTTTTGTTGACAGCGCAGCTGTTCAAACTCGAAGCAAGGTTGTTGTCGTAGATTAAAAGCTCGTCGTGTATGCGCCACAGAACGAAGGCATGTGCCAAGCAGCTCCTGGCATAGCCATGCAGTGTATAGTATAAGAAGGAAATGGAAAAAGGAAGTAATGTTGAGTAATAAAAAAGAAGGAGCAGAGGAGAGGGTGAAGCATGGTATAGTTTGTTGGCCACAGACTGTGGGTATGTGCCAGGCTGCTCCTAGCATAGCACAACCACATCAATAGACCATTATTTTTTGTCATGTCGCCATTACAGTCTATTAGAAAAACGTCTCCTTGTCATCCCATTCGCTAGCGTTGAGCTGCCCTTCACTATTGAGAACATACTCTCCTTTGGTGCTTCGGTTCTGGGCTACAGCCACAGGAATGCCTTTGATGCAGTTTGCAGTTATCTTCATGAAACAAAACGAATGCATCTCTAATTATAATTGGTATATTTGTGATTAGAATATTATTAAGCAAAATATAAACATTAATTTTAAACGTTTTCGAAAAACTGCAACTTCAATTCAAAATATATAATATTTAGTCTGGTCGAAATGGCAAAAAGGAAATATTGCCCTCTTTCTGTATTTATGTGTGCTTTATTCTCCTTCTGTTAGGATTAGGTATCATTCGAAAGGCCTTAAATTTCATATCCTCGATTCTTGGCCAATCCCCCTGAATGGGCAAGAGCCATAGTGGACGCATCATCATCATCAGCGTAGTACAGTATACACAGGCTGTTTCAAGAAATGTGTCAAATATTCTTTAAAAATTACAGAAAGAAGGTATCTGCGTGCTACTTGCGGCGTTGCATTCCTGTGGCAAAAGGGTTCTTCAGATAGGTACAGAAATTTTACCGAGTAAATATAAAAATGGTAAAATTTACTTTTTACCAGTGGTAATAACCGGTCGAATCAAATGGGTTAATTCAAGCTCTTTCTACATATAGCTGACAGCCACTTTGAAATTTAGAAAAAGTGGCCACTGGTAATCACCACGGAGTGATGTAATCTGGCCAACGTAGCTGGAGAAACTGAAACCGATGCACCAAACAGTGAATATGCCATTCTTTTCGGCAACACCCTCCATGACAACACTGTTTCCCTCGCATCAGGGGAAAAGAATACGCGAGCGTCCATAAGCGTCCTCGGAACGAAGTATATAAAATGGTGGTTGATAACGGCGAGGGAAACAGTGTCGTCACTGAAAGCCTTGTCGAAGTTAATGGTAGATTCACAGTCTGGTGCGTTGGATTTGTTTTTCCAGCAAAATTGGGCTCGTTGCATCTCTCTACGGGGAGCACCAGTGGCTGCTTATTTTAAATTTCAAGGTGGCTATGGACTACTAGTAGGAAGGGCTTGAATTCACCATTTGACTCGACTGGCTATCACCAGTGGTTAACGAGGTAATTGTGTTACTTCTATAATTAGTGTCATAATTAGCGTTTGTACGCAATTGATGGCGCCTTCTGCCACAGGAAAGGAAACGCCGCAAGTAACACACAGATACCCCCTTTCTGTGATTTTCAAAGAAGTTGGAAAAATGTTTGATACAAGGGGATAAGAATTTGAAGTGATGGTGAGGGCAAACGATATAAAGTCAAGGAAGAAGAAAAAAGAGGGGAGAGGGCAAGAAATGTCGTAGCTTCCTTCAATATAGTTCGGCAAGAGCGATGGCAATGATACGTCAGGAAGAGGAGGACTGACGTTAAGGTCAAGAGAGTGAAGGGAGGGGCTGATAGGTACAGTTCAGTAGAGCATATCGAAGGGAGTAAGAGAGAAGTGAGAGGGACAAGAAGTGATTTGAGGGTTCGCATGAAAGAACGGAGGACAGCGATCAAGAAGGAAAAAAGAAAGAAGGAAAGAACATGATAAAGGACTGTGAAAAAAAAACGGAATCTGGTGTTCGCCGGAAGGCGGCGCCTGCTTGCAATCTCCGCTTTTAACTTATAGGCTTCACAGGAGTGTAACTGTCGTTAATTTCTGAGTCAGCAGTGTGAAATAAAGAGCGTCGTTTCTTGGAGTACACTGTTTGGTGTGATCTAACATGCAGCATTCTATAATCGGCTTTGATACTATTCCATAATTGTAGCTGTTTTGAAACTCTGCAATCGTTTACTTTCCGTTCCAGTGAGCACGGAATGGACGATACGAGATGCACAACACGGTGAGTTCATTTTTAGTGCTGCGAACCATTTGATATTATTATTTTTTTGTAGCCATAATCCTTTATTCGTTAACGGCAAAATTTTTACACTCATACGGGTGCATTGTTTCTGCCCCATGGGCAACACCCTTTTAGAGTATTTAGAAACACCCTAATTATTAAGGTGTTTAAAAAACACCGTTACACGAGAAACGTTACACCCTGCTTTTGTAGGTGTTTATGAACACTCCTAAACTATGGGTGTTGGTTCAAGCAAAACCCAAGAGAATGGGGTGTAACACATGAAAACACCCTAGAAACGAAGAAAGCTTCATGGATAAGCATACTTGATGATATTGTTACGGGAGAGCACGCAGGGAAACGAGGCAATAGTAGGGATATATTTTTACGACGCCAAGCGGGAGCCTAGATGGCAAGCGAGAGCGCGCCCCACGTCCCAAAATAACGCCGTCTTTCTCGCTGTCTCTCTTATTCCTTCTTCAGCGTGATGTAGTCTTGAAACATAACCCCCGAGTGCTGAAGCACCGCCTCGGTGCTTTCTATGGTGTTGCACAGCGGTAGAATTTAAGGCGGGAGACATAAACAACGTCCGTAGACAGTGGAGCGCAAGGGGATGAAGACTTCAGTGGGCAATCTCGTAGGTGAAGTTGGTCACCTGGTGCAAGACGTGGTAGGGTCATGAGTAACGGAAAAGCAGTTTTTCAGAGAGACCAAAATGCCGAGTCGGGGTCCACAACAACACAAGGGAACCAGGGGTAAAAGAGACGTGACGATGATATGCGTCGTAACGTTGCTTCTGTTGTTCTTGCAATGCTAAAAGACGCTTATGAGCGACTGCTTTTGCTTTGCGAGCTCCTGTGATAGTGTCACGGGCGTATTCATGCGGCGAATCGACAGCTTTCCGAAAGATGGTGTCGAAAGGTAGAGTTGGGTTGCGGCCAAATAAAAGATAGAGTGGTAAAAACCTAGCGGTATCGGGGCACGAGGAGTTGTATGCAAATGTAACACAGGACAATGCAACGTCCCAGTCTAGGTAGTCAAATGAGACGTACGTAGAGAGCATTTCAGTTAAAGTCTGGTTGAATCGCTCGGTGTGTCCATTAGTTGGTGGGCGGAAGGCCGTCGTAAATTTATGTGTGGTCTCACAAGAGCGAAGCCGGTCGTCAATAACTCGGGACAGAAAATAGCATCCATGGTGTGTGAGGAGTTTATTTATTTATCATAGTACCCACAGCACCCAAGAACATTACAGAGGGGGCATGGAGTTGCCATTGAGCACCACAATGAAAGATGACATCGTACTGAAGGATATCGGCAACATCTGTTGCACAGCTTGTTGGCAAAGCCCGTGTGATGGCGTACCGGGTTGTGTGATCCCTAGCGACAGCTATCCATTTGTTTCCGGAGGTAGACTCAGAAAAAGGGCCTAAGAGGTCACGACCAACTCGTGTGAATCAAGTGGCTGGAGGAGTCTGGCAGGACTCATAGGGGTTTTTTTTTCGATGTTGGCACTGGTCGCATGTGGCGACGTAGCGGCAGACGGAGCGATAAAGCCCGGGCCAGTAAAATCGACACTGAACGTGGTCGTACGTCCGAGAGAGACCCAGGTGACCGGCGGGGGGTGGGGGGGGGTGTCATGAAACTGGGCGATAACACTCGAAAGTAGGTGGGAAGGCACCACAAGGAGCAGTTGGCGTTCATTTGTGCTCACAGTGTAGCGGTACAAGGTGCCTTCTTTAAGCACAACAAGTCGAGTAGACGGGTGAGGCGTCAGAGAGGTTCGCTTCTCAATAATGCCACGCAAGATGGGATCTCGGCGCTGTTCACCATAGATGTTGCTCAAAGCAAAGAGAGAGAACGCACATGACAGCGCTTCATCGAAAGTCTCAGGGGGGTCAACTGATTGACGGGACAAGCAGTCAGCGTCATGGTGTAAGTGGCTAGATTTGCAAGACACTGAGTAGTCATATTCTTGGAGCCATAGTTCCCAGCGACCCAGACGCCCAGTGAGATCCTTTAACGACGAGAGCCAGCAGAAGGCATGGTGATCAGTTGTTACAGTGAAGTGGTGACCACGTATGTAGGGCCGAAGTTTGCCAACTACACAAACTAGAGCAAGGTATTTTCGTTCGGTGAATGAGTAGTTCCGCTCGGCTGCAGAGAGCAGACGGCTGGCATATGCGATTACACGGGCGCAGCAGCTTTGATGTTGGACCAAAACAGCACCGATTCCGTGGCCGCTGGCATCAGTGCGGGCTTCTGTTTGCGCGGAAATGGGAAAATTGACAAGAATAGGTGGTGGTGTGAGCAACGCAATGAAATTAGGGAACACCAAAGCCTGCGCTGTACCCCAAAGGTATGGAACATCCTTTTTTTAGCAAGTCCGCAAGAGGGCGAGCGACGTCTGCGAAATCGTTTACAAAACGTCGGAAGTAGGAACATGGACCTAAAAAGCTGTGGATTTCCTAAGTGCTGGTCAGGACGGGGAAGTTTTGCACAGCTCTAAGTTTGTCAGGATCAGGGCGTACGCCAGAGGAGTCGACAAGATGGCCCAACATGGTAAGTTGTTGGCATCGGAAGTGGCACTTCCATGAGTTCAGTCGCAGCCCTGCGTTACGAAAAACAGAAAGGATGGAGGAAAGGTGGTCAAGGTGTGCTTGAAAGGTCGGGTTAATTACAATGACGTCGTCAAGGTATTATAGGCAAACTGACCACTTGATCCTGCGCTAGAGGGTGTCCACCATTCACTCAAAGATGGCATCACATAATCCGAACAGCATGACCTTAAACTGGTAAGCACCATCAGGGGTCACAAAAGCAGTCTTCCAGCGGTTCTCGTCGTCGACAGGGATTCGAAAGTACCCTTATCAAAGGTCGATGGAGGAAAAATACTTAGCGCCACCAAGGAAACCCAGAGCGTCGTTAATGCGCAGTAGCGGGCAGGCGTTTTTTTTTTAATGATCCGGTTCACATGCCGGTAGTCGACACAGAATGACCCACTGTTGTCCTTTTTCTTTACAAGAACAAAATGGGAAGCTCGTGGAATAGAAGATGGCTCAACTCTGTTTTTGGCGAGCATCTTGTCGACTTCTTTTTGACTTACCTGACACTCTGCAGGAGAGATACGGTACGGCCGTCAATGGACTGGAGATGCATTGCCGGTGTTCATGTGGTGCTTCACAACGCTGGTTTGACCTAGCGGATGGCCACACAAGTCGAATACGTCCGAGTAAGATTCCAGTACGTGACGGTGTGCGTCAGTTTGATGCACCAGAAGGTCCGCTGCGATCATTTTTTCCACCCTAGAAGATGGACTCGCTGTCGCAGAACAGGCTGACTGCAGTTGGGGCAACGCACATCATTTGGGAACAAAGCTGAGATGACGCAGTTAACAGAAGGTGTCAGCGTGGCGAGGGATATTCCACATGAAACTACTTGGGGACACAAAGTAATGTTCAGCAAAGGGATGCAAGCACGGTTCTCCCGTAACGGAATAATAGCGTGCGGTAAAGTCAATATGTTGCGTGTGGTCAATATGATGTCGTTTGCTTATAACCTAGGATCTACACCGCTCAACAAAGTAAACCAATACAAGTATCTTGGAATCATGATAACCAGTGACCTATGTTGGAATAACCACATTTCCAACATATGTAACTCCTCTTTCAAAAAACTGTGTATCTTCAGGCATAAACTAAAGCACACTCCTCATTCTACTAAAATGCTAGCCTACACTTCACTCATTCGCCCGAAACTAGAATATGCAAGCATCGTATGGGATCCCTACACAAAAACTAACATAAACGCTCTAGAGATGATTCAACGCAGAGCAGTTAGGTTCATTTTTTCTAAATACAGAATAACTGACTCTCCCACTAGCCTAATGAAACAACATAATATCCAGACACTTCAGTTTCGAAGGAAAATACACAGGCTAAAATTTCTCTACCAACTGAAAAACAACTCTTTCTCTCTAAACCCACACGCGTATGTGACACCACTTGCAGCACGCCGAACACGGCATAGCCACGAATTTTCTTTAACACCATATAAGACCAGAACTAACCTTTTCAAATATTCTTTCTTTCCGCGCACTATGAACGATTGGAATAATATGCATTTATCACAACTAATAAGCATAGACTCCATTGAACATATATCTACTTGATGTTCGCCATTGTCATATTGATTAATCTTTCATTTCTTATTTGTAGTGCTCCTTTTTTGTATTTCAATTCTTTTTCTTGTATTTCAAGTGTCTTGCGGGGGTATAGGCAAATGTTTATGCGCATGCCATGTGTTCTTACTTCTGTTATCTCTTTCTGACGTTGTTTTTATTGATTATGTTTTCCGTATTTCTTCAGTGTACATGTTGTTTAGTTGTGACTTTCTCCTTTCATTTTTTTGTGATTGCTGTTCACGGATATATGCATATGCGTATATATATATATGTGTATATATATGTGTGTGTGTATGTGTATATTTATATTCATGTATTTGCCCTCCTGCATGGACCCAAATAGGGTCTGCAGTATTGTATAAATAAAGAAAAAATAAAACACTGTGAGTCAGAAGGACGAATGTAATGGGCGTGAGCACGTAGTTTGCATCAGGTACAGGTGGCGACGGCGTTATGGCAATGCAGGTAAGTGTTTGCGGTGACAAACGGACATGTTCAGCAGAGCCTAGAGGAACTTGGAGCTCTCTGGGCGTATCAGTCGTACAGGGCAGGTCAAGTTGCACCACGCCCCGCCGCGGTGGTCTAGTGGCTAAGGTATTCGGCTGCTGACCCGCAGGTCGCGGGTTCGATTCCCGGCTGCGGCGGCTGCATTTACGATGGAGGCGGAAATGTTGTAGGCCCGTGTGCTCAGATTTGGGTGCACGTTAAAGAACCCCAGGTGGTCGAAATTTCCGGAGCCCTCCACTACGGCGTCTCTCATAATCATATGGTGGTTTTGGGACGTTAAACCCCACAAATCAATCAATCAATCAAGTTGCACCGTGCCAGCTGAACAGTCAATGAGGGCCGAATGGGCGGACAAAAAGTGTAGACCGAACATCATTGGTGCTTGGGTGAGAACAGTGAAAAAGACGGAGCTATGATGGGCGGCTATAGTAACGCCTACTGTGCAGACACCAACGACGGCAGCTGCACCCCCGTAAGCAACAGGAACACGGTGTGAAGGGGCTGGAGTAGACTTTCGATAAGTGGTCACGAATGTGCGAGCTCATACCAGAAATTTGAGCACCAGTGTCGACTAAAGGTTTAACAAATAAACCATCCACTTTTACATCAATCAGGTTCTGGTTGGTCGGGAAGGTCAACAGAGGAACTGGAGGGCATGTCGCAGCAGCAGCGTCACCTCCAGAAGCTGTGCCAGTTAGTTTCCCAAAGGAAACTGTCGGGCGGAGGACGGGGATGGGGAACGGGGTGGCAGAGGACACCGGGAGAATCTACGTGGTGGTGAAGGCGAGCGGCTGTACTGGGCGTTGTTCGTAGCGGTGATGTCATAATTTGCTGAGTCATCGTGGCGTAGTGGTTCCTGGACAAAAGGGCAGGCTGATGCGTCGAAGTTCGTGAAGTTTGGGCTTGTGCGTGAGAGCGGGGTCCACGTGCTTCTGCAATACTGCGAAATGTGTCCCACTCGTCTGCACAGGAAGGAAATTGTCCTGTCGCCGGACGTCCTCCATGTGTTTAGATCTCGGTTGCGTAGATTAGGACTGTGCTAGTGCTGATGAATGTTCAACATAGGCGGATGGACATCAGATTTGTGCATAGAACAGATCGTCTGAAGACGCGCGTTTGCCAATTCCTGGCGCAAAACAGTCTGTATGAGGGATATGGTGGGCTGATGAGAATTATTAGCCTTCAGGACTCTCAAGGGTGCTTGTGACATGACTTTGATTTCGCGGCTAACGACTCTCATAATGTCAGCAGAGGGTGGATTGGGCTGGGTCTCGAAACGAAGGTCCTGACAAGTTGACGTCGCAGCGGTGTTAGGAAGACGGGTGAAGTGGTGAGGAATGCGGCGACTTTCTGCATCTTTGAAGCATCGGCACTCCTTAATGACGTCTTGAACTGTCTAACAGCCTCTAAATACAATGAGGTTGAAGGCATCATCAGCGATGCCCTTGAGTACGTGCGCTACCTTGTCAGCTTCTATCATAGTGGTATCAACCTTACGGCAGAGGGTGAAGGCATCTTGAATACAGGCTAGGTAAGGCTCCATGGATGTCGGGACACGGGAAGCAAGTTCTTTCTTAGCGGCCTGCTTGCACCCGGCACATTGGTCGAACAACTCGCGCAACTTCGTCTTACAGACGTCCCAGCTGGTAAGCTAGCTCTTCCACGTTATTGTAGAATCACGCATTGGCCATTCCTTTCAAGTAAAATATAACGTTCTCCAGGATCATGGTTGGGTCCGACCTGTGCTTTTCGCTTAAGAGTTCAAGCTGAAGCCCCTCATCGACGTCTTCACCGTCAGCGCCCGAAAAGTTTGCAGGATCGCGGGGTGGAGAAGTCAAAATGACCACAAGAGAGGTGGGCGCCGTTGGTGCGTTGGACATGGCTATTGACGCAGCATCCCTGTCGGTAGACATGTTGGAAGCGACAGCTTGGCATCCGCTGCGAAGCTTCGTCGTGCTTTGCTACCCCCCACCTATACCAAAATGTTACGGGAGAGCACACGGAAACGAGGCGATAGTTGAGATATATTTTCCTGAGGCCAAGCGTAAGCCTAGATTGCAAGCGAGAGCGCACATCACATCACACAATCACGTCGTCTTTCTCGCTGTCTCCCTTATTGCTTCTTTAGCATGATGTAATCTTGTAACAATATGAAGCACAATTAACGGTGCAAGAAAAAGAGAGACACGCAGGAGGAAACGCTTTCTCCTGTGTGCTTCCTGTTTTGTTGCCCTGTTCATAGCACTCCATTCTATCAAATATGCATCACCAACTGGCCCAAGCCCTAACTGTTCTAAGAAAAAAGCATATATGAGCTTTCTTTTCTATGGCTGGCAGAGAACAAGAAAGATACTGATGTCACCCCTGAACTTATTAAAGCTGTGCGAATGCAGCTGATAAAATAAGGTACCTTGGTCTTGAATGAGCTGCATAACACCCGTGTATACTATATGTGTAGGTATACTGGGCGAAAAATTACAAAGTGAGACGAGGCAGGCACATAACACACACGCATGCACACACCACAGTAGTGCGAAGAGTAAGCTGTAGCGTAAGGTTCAACCGTACATGACGCCGAAGGAAAAAAAATATATTAAGCCCTTGTCTTCACATCTGCCTTTATTTAGAGAAAAAACTGCAAGAAGTCTGATAAACACGACTCAGATGGCATTTTGAGAAATTTTGAAATCTCTTGCGTGACCAAATGTTTTTCTGTCTATAATAGAAATTTATTGTTTTCAATACAATGACTCTCTACAACTTCTTTCAAAAACATTTGCGCTAGTCGTGCAAATGACTGAGAGGTATTTCGTTGATTGACACCTATACAACAGAAAAAGAAACACGTAGAAAGTGTAAGCAAATTTTTGAAAAAAATATTTACAACGTATCATATGTCGCAGTGTAAACTTCTACATTAAAAATCACAACATTCGACAAGATAATATAATTGGGGTTGGATTAATGTATTGTCAGTGTTAATACACTCCTATTTGCAAAACCACAACTGATCACTGCTGCTTGCACGATCACCTGCAGGTGCTGAGGTGACTGGTGCCTTTAAAAAAGTATGGCCAGGCTGTTCTTTTTGTACAAGAATTTCAATCGTTGAAAACCGAAAATCAATACACAAAGAACAACGAACAAACGTTTCACAAAGAGTGCAGGCATACAGTACGCTACCTGCATAACTAACCGCCTTCTCATGCGTAAGTATAAACTGAATGTATAGCAAGCATATTCAGTGGAATCGAGCTCCACTGCCGTGATAAATGCAAGAGAGGGCATGCTAAGTAAGAAACGCCACAAAAAGTGCTCTGTGGCAGAATGTTTACACTTTTCGTGACGTAAATATGAGCCTTACTTCTCCCTTTCAGCCTGCTCACGTAGTGTAAATAAAAGGTGCCGCTCCAAGGCGATAAGGTTCTATTAGCTGAATGTAATCACCAAGTCAGAGTGAATGTTAGGTCCTATGCTTAAGTATCCATCAACACAGCTACATATGTATTTCTGCCGATCTACCATGGTGCCCATTCAATTAGTATCATAAAAAGAATGCAGTATGACGCGCGATAACATATACGTATTTTATCTATATTACACAAAAGCACTATGCCACTGAGCATACATGACGGTATGCGCATTGATAAGGTATTCAGTGAAGGTAACTTGTAAAGTTAAGTTGTGTGTAGTTACGTTTTAAATTGCGAATAATATTAGTGTTCTTGAAGTGGCTCAGATGGGCACGATTATATAACGGAAGAATTGGCTATCGGACCATTTCCCGTCATCCGTCTCAGCAATTTCGGTGACCATCTCAAATATATTCGAAAAAAAAATTGTACAGCTTTTTGCTGCTTTACTGCATTAAAAGTGATATGCTGCAATATTTCGGAGACATATAATTTTTTAATCACGTGGCGGCCTCCTGAACTTCCCAAAATGTCGTCTTGGTGTTGTTTGTGAAAAATTTATTTTAGAAGTACCACTTTTTCTTCCATGCCAAATTTGGTCTACATGTTAAGTAAAGGCCTTCTGTAAGGTATTTGCAGCTGAGTAATGTTATGAACATTTTTCGACCACTTACGCCTCCAAGAATTAAGCAAAATGTGTTATGTCTGCATTCTTCTATTGCAATACTGCACTTCAAAAGAATATCTGAGGAGTGAATACTTTTTCTACAGAAGGCATATCTTGAGGGAAAAAAGTATTTTTCGACCTCTCAAGCTGTCAAACTTTACGAGAAAAAAATGCGAATTTCACAAAACAGTCGTTTTAACAGTATTGAGACGCAACTTGCACCACGTGGCGGTTGAATTTAAAATGACCTTTGTACCTACATCGAAAGCAAATAAACAGTTTTTTTTTCGTGTCCCAAATTTTATCATAACAAGTCATGTTTTAAGAAAAAATCAGCATATTCATGAAGTGAATCAAGATGAGCGGGGCGAATCGTCCGTCCGCCCCGACGCACAGACAGGTGCACGAACAGATGAACAGACAAACCAACGGAAGTATTGACAGACAGACTCACGGACCGACCGACGGATGGAAGCACGAACGGATGGACGAAAGAGCGAACGTACGGATGGATGATTCGCCCCACTAATCATCATTCTGTCCGTGGCTATGCTGTGAAAACCCCTAACACTATCTACTGTGCAACTAAAAGTGACTACATAATACTACTACCACTACAGAGAAGGGAACAACCCACAGTTTGAACAGCTTAGCCCCCAAACGATTTTTGAAATTTTCCATTGGCAGCTATCTTGCCATTTGGTCATACGGCAGCCGACGCCTTGAAGTTGCCCACTGCCGTAAACGGAATAATTCAAAAATAATTTTCTTCTTTAAGATATAAGTGGTAATGATGAAACTTGTCACACACAAAGAACTGTTTATTTGCTTTCAAATTAGGTAAAAGCTTATTTTTAATTAGACCGTCACACTATGCAGATTGCATCTCAATACGAACAAATAGGCTATTCTGTGAAATTAGTAATCTTTTCTTGTAGAGGTTAAAAGCTTGCAATTTCTAAACATAATTTTTTCTCAAATAATATTTTCTGTGAAGTATTCACAGCTCAGATATTCATAAAAAGTGAAGTATCGCATTAACAAAATGCAAACATAACATGTTTTGGCTAAATTCTTGGAGGCGTATGTGGCCGAAAATTTGTAATTACATTACTGAGTTTCAAACACCTTACATAAGCCCCTTTACTTAACATGTACAACAAACTTGGTATAAAAAAGGGAGCAGTACTTTTAAAATATTTTATTCACAAACAACACACAGACAACATTCTGGGAAGTTTAAAAAGGCAGCCACGTGAAAATTTTTTTCTCTCCTAAATATTGTAGCAGTTCACTGTTTTCAGTGCATAAATCAGCACAATTTTTTCAAAATCATTCGCCATGGCCGCCAAAATTGCTGGGAAATTTGACATAAAATGACCCTCTTACTTTCACTCAATGACCATTGCATAGTGCTAAATTAGACCATTTGTTTCACTCATGCTGGTCAGTTAAGAAAGCATAACTCCTTCCTGATGCAGCATAAGCTTTTGAGTGACTGTGCGTGTTGTGTTCTCAGATGAATATGCTGCCCAGACTAACATTTTCGCGGCAACACATGCCTGCATACGGTGCAGTATGTATAATATAAGAGTGTTTTTTTTGCAACGAATAAAGTAATATTGTGCTTCACATAGCCAAAATTTCTTTAAAGTCTGAAGTGCTTAGTGAAGTTAAACGCCAAAGCGAGGTGAGGGCGATATATGTCCGGATAAAAAGAATATATGTAAGTTAGACATAATTAAAAAAAGCGGAATAAAATAAAATGTGCTCGATCGTTAGGAGTTATGCGCAAACTAGTATTTACACTGTTCGAGTGAGGTGATTTGGCCACACACATAGTTGAATGGTCCGTTCAAACACAAGTCCAGCTTCACGATACGCTACACAGGCACGCCGGCCGGCAGTGTCACGCAACCTATGTTGCCGGTGAACAAAACACTGGTAAAGACGAATTTAACGAAATTAATATTTGCACATAGGTGATTTTCGCGAGGTGCAACTAGCGCAAAGCAAAATGCTGTGTTGTCACCCCATGCGAAATGCTGTGTTGTCACCTTAGTTATCACGGTAGTTTCAGCGCACAAAACGAAGGATAGAAAAGAACTTCTTGGGCACCATGCCCTTCTTTTCTGTTCTTGGTCCTTTTGTGCGACAAAAGTGAGAAAGAGAGAGAGCAAATAAACTACCAACATGCCCAAGCATATACGTCTTACCCCCGTATTCTAGAACGTCCCTTCACTCAACGCTTCACATTCACTTGAGGAAGCCGATGGGAGTGCCGTCTCTAGGCACGGCAAGTCACTGCATATAAGCGATAATCTGCTGTGATTCCTGAGTAGCGCAGCGTCATTTTCAGTCGAGCGGTGGCGCAGTGCTCAACTCTGTCAAGTGAAGGGTGGATGTCGAGTCGAGGAGCGTTTGTGAATACGGGCGTTAGACACTTAAGCTAACAGGCACCATCCCCAAAGCAAGTATTAAGTAGTAAACCAAACTTGATGCTCATCCCGAGTAGGCCGCGCTAAGCACAACTGCAAACAAAGGGCACCACAACAATTCTGTTCAAATTGCCCGATGAATCACAGCCGCGCATGCGCATTCTGCCTTCCACTCTAAACAATTTACACATAGAAAACTTGCCCCCACTCGCAGATCTCTATCATCCTGGTGAAACAAGTCGCACAAATATTCACGCTAGGTAAACACATGCTGAATGATCGTCAACTGGTGAAGAACAAAATTGTTTGAAGGCGGTATTCTCATGCTCACGCAGTTAACAAAGCACTGAATACTACAACGTAAGAGCGGTACTAACTATTTCACTTCGAGTGCTCCACTATATGCATCCGCTAGTCCCGCCTCCAGTATGGTGCCTCTCCGCAATAATCAGCACTGCCAGAACACACAGGTCGAGCACAGAGCGCAGGCGCAATTCAAAGAACAAAACACCAACTAAAAATTTGGCCCCGTATCTGCATGTTAATCTGCAAGTGTCGAAATACGATAGTCTTGCGTCTGGAGAGAGTGAACGAAACATTTGTTTGCTGTTCTGCGCAAGAAAATTGGTGAGTGGTATTCTGGAGGCGCTGCGTTAGAGTGCCTTGAGCGTGCAGCAGAGGCGAACGAGTGCATCAAGTCACGTCACACGTGAGACACGAGCGCTATCTGGCAGTTATTTTGGAAAACGAAGCATTTGGCTCTGAGACGGGTGCGCACGGCTGTCTCAGAGGTGATAAGGTATAGTATAGTACGCAAGGCGACGGGTAGCTGCCACCACCGTGTCGTCTTACAAAGCGTTGGGAATACTTGTCTTTTTGTGCAAGCGTTTCATAGTTAGCACAGCGTGACAAGCGCTACGGTCCTTAGACTTGCTTATGTAGGCCTTTTTGTAAAAGACGCACATACAGAATATATACGTGTTGTTGTGGTGTCTCAAATATGTGCAATAGTTGCTTTTTAATGGACAATTGCACAAGCATGAACGCTAAATGTTGAGTAACATTGGTGTGCGCTGCGGATGGGCTCGGCCGTTAGCAGTATCGGCTGGTGCCGTTCAGAGTACCCGGTACCATTAAGGGTTGACAAACAGACAAATGTACAAACAGACAGACCAAAAATTTTTGCGTCGAAGGTCCCCAAGAAATGCTATCGTCTTTAATAAACTCTACTGACCGAGAAGCCACGCGCACTACACGCACACACACGGTAAGGTATTTCACCAACACGCGCACTGACATGTAACACGATGCTGTCAGACGCCGTTCACTTTCCCGCACTCGGCGTCCACTGCGCACGCGCAGCAATCCCGGGCAGCCGTGGTTGCCTAGGTGACGAGACTTGGTGGTGCTGCTGGAGCTTACTCACCGGCTAGATGCGGTTTAACGCTAGCTCCGGCTTTTGACTGATTGCGCGGGCGCTGCTTTTTTTGTGACAGTGATCTGTTGCATTATACTCGTTCTTTAACAGTGTATTCGAATCGCAGTGAACATTGTGACGGTGCAGTATGGCCAGCACAAGCTGCTAGTCAGAGCGCGCATTTGTAATATTCAAGAGGAAATTGTAGCACACCTTCACCGACCTAACGTAGTTTAGACTGGTAAAAAAGCGAAGCAGATGGCTTTTGCTTAGCTCTATGGGTCTTTAGGGACTGAGAATTCATGGTCACGCACGCGATATTTTTTATGCCCTTTCATTTCGGGAAAGACATTGCTCCACCCAACATTGCATACAAATTGCTGCGTGCGTGCTGCGAGGAAGACGAAGACGTCAGCGCATACGTGCATCTGCACACTTTTATGCAGAAAACAATAACGAGAAAGAAGAGGAACACACTGGCGTGCGGTAAATAAAAAAGACTGACCTGCTGCTACTTTCTCAACCTGTTCAATACGACCTCTGTCTTCACGTCACGACAATAGACAGTTATAGTAGACCAGGCTTGCCGCGATCCCGGGTGTATCATGATACCGGAATCAAAGTGCGCATGCGCAGATACGTACGTTACCCGTACCGCTTACCGTACGCGCGGTATTTTTCAGATTTAAGGTTACCATGCTAGCGTAAGTGTACGTAGTGTACGTAAACATGACGGCTCTTTCGGACACCCGCTTGGAAGTGATTTTGGCGTACATGTTGAAAGATTCACCTTGTTCGCAGCAAACGACTATTTAAAGCGGCTTCGCTTGCCTTCAGTTAGCTTCGATGACCAAGTATTACGGATAAGATGGCGTAATTTTTGAGATAGCTTCTCTTATCGAACGTATCTATGCCTAACTACAAGATGGATGTAAACATATCGGCAACATGATTTTTTTCGAGTTTGGTGCGTGGTTCATATTTATTTGCTTTAGCAAACATTCTCGTTTTGTTTTCCTTTTCACTGTCTTTAACTTAATAACCATCTGATAGGTGGCACCACGATCCCAACTGGGGCACGTAAACGCTATCCCGCTAAACTATAAGACGCTGTCCACAAATAACGTTAGCTGCACGGTGACGCCGTTCCCTTAACCTCCGCTATTACGCAAACGGTAAACTATAACTGTCTAATATATTTGTACTTATCTTGCCGTCCTTGGAACTAGACCATGGCTGAAAATATTTCAACAATTTTGATTTCTTGCTGTCTACAAGTCAAGGCTGTGACCGAAGCATGTCTGCTGGCGAAGTAACATGAAATGAAAAGAAGGGAGCCACAAGAGAGAGAGAGAGAAAACCGGAAAATGCTTTTCGGCTCCCCTGAGGAGAGCTTTGTTCAAAATTTAGTAAACAAGGCTCCTGTCATTGTGAGCAAACTTCTTTTCAGCATTTCTCGGTGTCCTCTTCCTAACTTTCATGACGCAATCATAAGGACACATGAAGTGGACTATCCATTACAGGAATTAAATAAAACGTGTTCGCTCTAAATACACCATATCAATGTTCATTTCTGTAAGGGATCTGATTGCCTGTTGACGTGGTGGTTATGGCTAATCAACTGATGTTTAATCTCCAGCTTTAAAAGCTTCAGTCTTATGAGGGACGGGGGGGGGGAGGGTGTTCTTTGGCTACGCCATTGTGTGCAACATTACCTTGATTCAGGCAAGTGAGTGCACTTTGTGAGTGTTCACTAACTACGCAAACGACAAAGATGAGAGCAATATATACAAATGTATTTGCCCTTATTCTATTGGACAAGTGGCACTACTGTTGTGTTTTCCGTCTTAGTAGTTTGCGCGCTTTATTGATGAACGCTGGGTTTCAGTCGCATTTCCTCACTTCGTGCTTCGATTTATTGCTAGAACCGCAAGCAGCAAGAAGCAGGAGCCTTGCTGGTATTAGGGTAGTAATGTGTACTTATAATATAACTAATACTGCCCCAAAATGTTGTGCACTTGTAGCCTTGTTCATAACTGTTACGCCTGCGAGTCCACACCGAACGTCAATGCCTCTGCAAAGGCAATCTCTGTCAAGGCCAGCGCTCGAGCACACCTGACGCAATCGACTCAATGACGTCGTCAAGCGGCGGCGCCGGTCTGTCACGCAACGCACAGCGAGCTCCCTCCGCCCACGAGCCTGTTGAAGCAATCGGGGCCTTCGAGTCTGGCGAGTCTTACGCAATGCGTGGGAACGTCCCTCGTCCTTGCCTGGAACCACGCGCAGCGGCGGTCCCAATTGGAAGATTCCGACATCACGGCTAGTGGTGCTTCTGGTTGGACATTTGGTAACGCAAAGGATCCATCCGGTGCCTATAAAAAAGTCTTGAGGCGCGTCGCCAGCAGTAGACCTATGTGTCAGAGAAGACATCTCGGCTCTTCGAGCCCCTAAGCTGTCGGCCCCAGGGCTGAATTTGTAACGCTTCTATTTCTATGCTGTACATAAACCTTGCCGTAACTCACTGTCGTGTCGTTCGCTCGTCTATCAGCTCTGCGCAGAAGCAGTAGCGAGCTGAGTAACACACACTACCAAAGGCTGGTGACCATGTTGGCTGAGTTCGGAGCAGTGGCGCCTTCCGAACCGTGTTGGCGTCACGCCTTCGTAACAGTGGTTGGCAGCTGCGGGAAAGGCCAGCGTCGGTGACATCGATGCGGTGAGTGCCTGATGTTTCCCCCTCAGTTCACCAGACTACTCTAGCACAGGTTATAGTAGTTTAGAGAAGGGCTGTGTGAAGCATTAGAGTGAGCTTTGATCGTTTCAAGCCAAGAAGTGCTTTCAAACCAAAGTTAATGTAGAGGGTGTAAACACGGGAGTGTTAAATATTGCTTGCGCGTCTTCCTAGTAGACTTATAGTGGGTACAGCAACGAGGTTCTTAACAGGGGCTCGGTGTGTGTGTTCCCTCTGTCGGTTGTCGTCGCGCCGTATGCACTTCAAATAGATTTAGGTGCACGTTAGAAAAAAAAACCTCAATTGGCCGGAATCAATCTCTCACACCACGGCGTGCCTCCTAATGATATGATGGTTTTAGCACGTAAAATGGTATGTCTTCGCATGCGCCTGAGCTGCGGACGACATACAGCTGCCGCTGAAAAAAGAACTAAGGCAGCTATAAAATTGTTGATGGTTTCGCTAAATTAGAAGCGGTTATTAGGAAGAAATTTCGGCGTAACTAAAACATTCTTGATCCTCTGAGGGTATTGTATATTACGACGAAGATTAAGCAAGCTGGCAATGTTCGCCATTTGAATCGGGGAACACGTTGCGTGATAAAATGTGGCTATTAATCCGAAATGAAACATGCGCTGCTGAAAACGCGCATGGCAGAAGTAGACATAGAATATTTTTTTTTGTGCGCATCATCATGCTTTCAAAGAAGCTGTAAAAATTCAAGATGGCATCGAACTCACGATACGACGTTGGTAACATCTGATGAAAACCTCGGCAAAAGTGAAATTTTTATGAAACAGAACACTGCGCATTGAAACGGTGCCAGAGACATAACAGGGCAGACGTAAGTTTAGTCTCTTCACACTGACGTCCTAATAAATTGAAATCCGCGTGACAAACTTGGCATTCGAACAATAGAAATCGGAACGCTATATACAAATGTACTCGAAAGCATGGTAGTAATTTACCGACAGCTCCAAGAAGACACAAATGCCGCAGGAAACGCGCATGTTACCGGTAACATACTTATATAGTTCACCCCATCACTTCACTTTCAATGTCATAGAAAGGCAGCTGTTCACCATCGACTTTCATGGAGCACTCGCTCAAAGACATCGTGTTTGACTTGCTTGGTCCCGCAGAGGTTGTCAATGAATCACTTAAGGAATCGCTCTGGTTTAGGATAAGATTCACACCGTGAAAAGTTTTTTATAATCTTTTTAAACCTTTGGAGCTAGTCACAGGTGGCGCTGCACGCGGAGAGCGACCAGATAACAGCGCGTGCAGAGCGCGTGAACGTGCTGAGACAGCGTAGGCAGAAGGTGAAGCGGGGTACCGAGCGACCGGCTTTTGCTAGAAAGGCGGCGAAACACGTTCGGCGTAGCACCCCATGGCCGAGGTTGCTAGGCCCATTTAGCGAGACAAACCACACTTTCAGGACGAGCATGACGTCAGTGCACATGCTAACCTTATGTAGCCATCAGACAACGTAGAGAGCAATCCATACTAGGCGCTCTTGAGCCAGTGACCACCAACAGGTGACTCCACTTGATCTTGGGTTGATTCAGGTGCGTGCAAGAGATTATTGACAGTTTTTAACTACCCAGGAATGACGAGAATAAACATTAGTAATATAAATGTGAGAGAATTCAAAAGAACTGGCACGGGCAGCGTTGACCCGACAAATGCAAAGAATAAATATCAGGGTTCCAGTATGAATCGAACACAAGTATTTTGCATGACAATGAAGTATTCTACTATAGGACCACGCCTGGTCTAGAAAGCGCTTTGAAAAGAGACCCTAAGAAGGCATAATGTTGGTGAAACGTCAATTTTGGTTGCAGTGCTGGTTTTCTAATTACCTAAACATTACAAATGTACATTTTGTTAAAGACATCACGTCATATTTGCGTGAATTGTATACCTAAGCATCATCCACTGAAGTTCATCAGCTTAGCATAAGCGGGGGCTACCATCATCGTAACTATAAACAGAGTGAGCTTTGGGGGTCGGTAATACTGATGTTCCTGTTGGCATCGTTACACAACTGTGAACAACTGGTTATATAAAGCATGTGCGACTGTTCAACACATATCTGTTGGTATTACATTTGAACATATATTTAGCGTCATTTCGTAATGATCCGCTCAGAGTTCAACTTGAAAACAGTCTCATTCCCATCGCATTCTTCGCATTATTTACAATACCCATAGATTGTCACGTCGACAAGCAGAAAGGGGAGCGTCCTTTCAAGAATAGCCAGCATAGGCAGGCACTTTTTTGTTCGTCTGTGCTAGCCTCCGTGGTAACGCGTTAGCAAGAAACGAACACTACCAATTAGCACGTTCCTGCATCAGTGAGAACCAGACCCTTCATTACACAATAAATCTGATTCCTTCTTGCTACACGCCAAGTTATTGTAACAATACGTGCAAGTTGCGCTTTAATAGCCCTCAGAACACATAAAACAGCTCTGCAAGGTTTTCTGTAGCCACGTAGGTTAGTTACACTTTATCCCCTGACCTATTTATTCGAAACTCGCCGTCTTTTGCATGTATATAGCATTTGTCAGTGGTTTTGTAGAGCATGAATCCCATAACGATGTACGCGAAAAATCGCACGAGATCGCGCTTTGCCCTATTGGTCATCAGCCACTTTTTTGTACGTTCGTTCACAGATGGCAACACAGTGCAAACGGTTCGCTTGTTGACGGGATGGCGAAATGTTCTCCGCGCACAGGTGTGTGGTGACGCTATAGATGCTAAGTGCGAAAAAAGAAAATGTACAACTTTGAGAAAAAAAGCAATGTTTTTGTTTTTTGTGTGTAAAGTTGGAAAAAGTGGCGAAATTTTCCCTGGGTAAGACCTACGAAAATGAAGATTAGGCAACACCCATCGTTGAACGTGAAACCAAAACACAGAACGTGAACTTAAACGTCACACATGATATCGAAACACCAAACGACGGCTGACCACTCGCTATCAACATCACATGACGTCAGTTCCAGCGTCAGCTTCGTCATTCGGGTGCAGTCATGGCAGGGGTGGGGTCTAATGATTTGGTGCCCGTAGTTGTTTAGTTTTGACTTCCCCTCGTACACTTCAGTGACCTGTGGTGGAAGTCCGCACATAAAGCCGTAAGCAAGCAGATTAAGAAATGATACGGACAGTTTGCGACGTGTGGATGCACTTCACGTTCAGGGCGACCATTAGCGAAAAACGGAGACCCGCTGTGTGTAAGAACTGCAACAGCAGCTATGCTGTTACCAATGCGACATTTTAACACGATGAAGAAACCTATAGATGAAGCCAGTGATACTGACTCTGAGTAAGATGTTGAAATTCATCTTTTTACCATCCTTGTCAATGTTACAATAGTCGAAGCCACGACGAAATAGAAATGTCGATGCTCCTTGTTCTAACTGCCGTAATAATTCTACGAATCCGCAACCGCATTCCCTGAGAACTGAATTTGTTCACGATACGTGATGCTTCGGTCCTGCCTTTGGTCTGTTAATTTCTGTATTCGTTTGTGAAAAGACGAAAACACCTTGATTGTGTTATTTGCAAGAAGACTATCGTTGCTTTTGCCATTTGGCAATAAACTACTATCACATGCTGAGGAAAATTCGTTCATTTCCATTTTTAAACATTTCTTGAAAAAACGAGAAGAAAAAAAACAGACTTTTTTGCTGATTCCTTCAAATCGCCGTAAAGTTTGCTTCTTTATGTGACGCGCTCTTGGTGTTGTCAAGTCGTTTGGTGAAGACCATTGCTCAGTTTGCTTTTCAGTAGTGATGGTGAAAGAAACTATCTTCATGACAAGAATTTTTCACTACGTAGAAGGCTATGAACGCACCGAGAAGTACAGTGGCAGAGAACGATCAGCTGCGAACTGACGAAGAGCGAGTTGCACTTTACCTTTTCTCGTGCGCTAATAATTTTTGACGGCCCGCCGTGGTGGTCTAGTGGCTAAGGTACTCGGCTGCTCGCCTGCAGGTCAAGGGATGGAATCCCGGCTACGGCCACTGCATTTCTGAGGGAGGCGGAAATGTTGTAGGCCCGTGTGCTCATATTTGGGTGCACGTTAAAGAACCCCAGGGGGTCGAAATTTCCGGAGCCCTCCACTACGGCAACTCTCGTAATCATATCGTGGTTTCGGGACGTTAAACCTTAAAAATCAATCGTATGATTTTTGACGCTCGTAAGTGACTTTCATTGTATTTAGGGTGTGATATCTTTCAGCGAGGTAAAAATAAAAGCACAGTTATTTCTGCATTGCATGTAGCGCAATTACTGAGGATATTACGGATCGTCGCGTGCCGCCAACGCGCTCAAGCTCGAGCAGCGAAGTGAAGTGGTTGGAGTGATGGTACTTTTCCTGTGATACCCGTACCTTCCAAAAGGCGTTTTTTGTCAATTTTTTGTAATTTTGTAGTCTAGAAAAGCGTGCGTGTGTGTATTTCCGATATTACTATTTCAATCGCAATGATCGAACCTGTGACATAGTAGTGCAGTGAATGGTGCGTGGTTGAAGAGTCTGAGCATAGCTCTTACCCAAGCGCTACTTAATGGAATGTGAAATGCTTGTGCTCCGCTGAAGATGCAACACCACGTTCGTGACAGCGCAAGTAATGATGCTGGCATAATATTTTTGCAAACGAGCACCACGTTAAGCATTCGGTCTCGTGCTGCATACTCGGTAGCGGCCTAGTACTGCGGCAAATCTGCCAGGAAGGCTCGGTACTTACGACCTCTGAGTGCTTTTCACGTAGGAGTACCGTTAAGTTCATACGTTAATTCTAGTTAGTGCAGTCTTCTGTAGCACGCAGTGTCATTCATGCCGAGTAACGGAGCTGAAATATAGCCTTTCGAATCCCGGCAAATATTCAGGTGGCGAGCTTCCATGGTTTCGAAAAGTATCATGGTCTCATATACATTTCAGTGCAGCTCATGACTTTATTCGGCGGAAGTGACGCGGTCCCTACGTCTGCACGTTTTATTTGTTTCTATACTAACAAACGGGTTGACCCTCCTGCGGGCGGCATCTTGAAGCATCTTGAATCATACAACGCGCCACATGTAGTCTGTGGGCATTGTGAATATCGATAAGCATGCTACGTGATATCTGCCGAATCTTTTGGTCTTATTTTTGCATCAGATTTCCGATTAATTAGCCGCAACACAGGTGCACTGTCAAGGTCATAAAACTCGGCATACTGTTGACGTATTGAGGTAGAATTTCTGGTAGAAAACAACACTATAACGTATGATGTGCAGCATGGACACACAAACGAAGCAAGCGAGACCACCTGGAAAAGCCTATGGACCACCCTTTTAGGTCCATAGGCTTTTCCTGTCTAGTAAGGGCTGTTTTATCGCCCCCCCTCCCCACCCTGTGGTTGTCTAAGGGCTAAGGTACTCGGCTACTGACCCGCAGGTCGCGGGATTGAATCGCGGCTGTGGCGGCTGCGTTTCCGATGGAGGCGGAAATGTAGGCCTGTGTGCTCAGATTTGGGTGCATGTTAAACAGCCCCAGGTGGTCAAAATTTCCGGAGCCCTCCTCTATGGCGTCTCTCATAATCACTTGGTCTTTTTGGGACAATAAACCCCATTATCAATCAATCAAAGGGAAGTTTTATCGGGGGCGTGCATATGCCGGCGGAGGTCGCCGTGACAATACTGAGGCTTCCCGTGGCTTTCGCTGACAACACCATTTTCCTGTAGTTGTGTGGTGGAAAGAAAGTCAGTTATATAGCATATACCACAGCTTTCAGCCAGTAATGTTTCTTTATTCTGCGTCTAATTAAACTTTTCCTAATACAATATTTGTGGTTGGCAGAGGAGGTAAAACGCTCATAATACGTGTACTACAACAAGTCGACAGAAACTATGGAGATTTCTTTGTCTCTCGTCTAAAACAAGTACGCCGAATCGAGGTTCAAGCAGACGCTTATGATACAGTAATAGCATCTCGTTCATGTTGTTAAATCGAAGGTTTACGCTTAATCGCGTTTTTTTGTTAATTCTGTGCGTGAGACGCAGCGATTGCAGAAACAAATAATATGTGCGGTGCGTGGAATTTCCGCAATCTGTCGAGAAAATCTAGAAATCTGGTCTTCGAGCCTGCATGACAGCTTCAATCGCATTACGGGGCCATTTAAGCAACCGCTCCGTGATTATGACCATTACTCGTAACTATCGACGGCGGGTTTCTTATAGCGAAGCTGTAGAAGGTGACGGGACAGGGAAATTCGTCTACCGAACAGGGAAATTCATCTACCCAATAACTTCTAATGTGCATGTGCCAGAGATATTGGGCAACACCACTACTCAAATTTAGTTGACTAATTATTGACTACAATTATAAAATTTATATTCTAGACAAACGTAAGTAATAATTAAAAATTACTTTAATGAGCAGGAGGGATTAATGCAGTGAGAAACGCTAGGGTTGTTTGTTACAGCTTCGCTGGCTAACAATGTGTACGAAGTGCTCGGGCCGTGAATTTTAATAAAAAAGCAACTCGACATTATTCGAGTCAAGGAACAACATCATTACACTTATATCCACTGTACAGGACAAACGCCCTTTTAAGCTATCTGAAATTAGACCTGCCAGGTGCGACCTGAATTGATTGTATTTCCACAAACTACCCCCTTCACTAATTTCCAAAAAAGGGTGCTTCAAAACATTTATGCCTGTGAACGTCCTAAAGCAAAAACAACAAAGTAGAAGAAGAATGATGAAGTAAATGGGTAGGCAAGGAAAAAGGCTCAAGAGTTTCTTGATTATTCTTCGGACGATGCTTGGAACTATTTGAGCTTTTGCAGTTCGGTGGGATGAGGAGGGAATGCTAGCGGCGAATGTCACAGCGACCTATGATTTACAGATGAATTTGTCAGCAAAGCTGTAAATAATTGGGGCACACGGTTTAATATTTAAGCCAATATTAGATGGGGTAATGGAAGTACACTGAAATAACCTGAATTAGCATAGTAAAAAAAGAAGGATTTCTTTAGTCGGAGTTAGCCTCTAAAGTTTCGGCGAAGGCAGCCAAGGCCTAACCTTGAAACAATAAAAGAAATCCTCTTAACACATACCTCTGCCTGGAAGGGCGTAAGACAGGCATGACGAATTAATTACCTGCCGATTATTGCTGTTCTTGATAAGAAAAGTACACACGAACTGAATTTTGCCTGTTTTGGCGTATCGACAGACCTCGATAAAAAATAAACACTGCACAAAAGTAAACAAAAGTTCGAAATAAGAGAGGGGTTAACAATTATTAACCGGCCATCTATTTTGTTATTATTATTAAGAAAAGTGTACGTTAGTTAAACGTTTATTTGTTCTGACGTATGAGGCAGAAAGTGGTTAGGTATGAAACTAATGAAACAGCGCAAAGCAAGGGATAGAATGCTGGACGTTACGCGCATTACTGGAATGAGAGACAGCGGTGTGGATTATGGAGAAACAAAATCAAGTACATTTCTAATGACCTTATTAAAACGAAACTAGAGCAGGGTATGTCTTATAATGCCTGGGGTAGAAAACTCACTGTTCACTGGAGTGAGAGAATGAGTGCGAAGGACGGAAGCGCAGTCGATAACGGCAATTTATAATGAAGGTGCAAATAATAGGCGTGTACTACATGCTTCCCGAGAACATACAGTACCCTGTCGTAGGATAAATATTCGTTCCGTGGGCTGAAACAGTGCAGTAGACGTAACTTATTGTACACATGTTTTCTGTAGTTTGATATACTGGCTCCCTTTTTTCTCGGTAGCTGGAGTGGAGAGGTAAATATAAAAGTTGTAACGCATCCAAAGCAGGGTCAGGAAAGGACAAAAAGTGGACACGTGGTAGTACAGTTAGCCTAAAAATTAAAAATTAAAGGGGCCCTGCAGCACGTTGCGAGCATGGTGCGAACACGCTGCCGATTGGTAGCAGAGGCTGCCGGCCACATGCGAGCCAGATATTTTAGCGCAGCACGCGTCCTGGAATTCACACTATATCATCAAAGTCAGCCGAAAATTGCTTTCTCTTCTCTCGACAAATCATGGAATAAGCCCAAAAATCACTCGTAACTATTGTCGGCGGGTATTTTATAGCAAAGGTGTAGAAGATGACAAGACAGGGAAATTTGTCCGTCCAATCTACCCAATAATTCATCTATCAGCCAATAGCCCATCTATCAGCCATTGGCTGATTTGAACAAGGCTCACTCGGTTGTTACACAAATTGCCGCGAGCGACCGCTATCTCTACACCCGTGCGCGTGCGATCACACTGACAAACCCGCGCATTCGAAGAAAAAAAAGAGAGAAAAGTGCTCAAGTTCAGAAGGCACGCATGACGTTTTTTTTTTGTTTGCCCCTCCCATGCCTCTCTGTTTAGCTTGCAGCACTTGCGTCGGGACGAGAGAAGAAAGATTGCAATTGCAGCATGTGACAAATCTTTGTAACCCCACTCGTACTAGAGATTCTTAAAATTTTTGTGGCGTTGATTTTTCCAGGCAGTACGCTTTTCCGGTGAAATAATTTCATGGTTACTAACAAAATTGTTTCAGGGCCCCATTAAACGAAATGATAGTAAGATGGGTCAGATGGTTAACAATGACTGCCTTAAAAAAAAAAAAAACGTGTGGCAGTGACAAGCAATGAATGAATCTGGAAACCGAGAATTTCTGTGTGATACGAAGATAAAGATGTATCCAAGTGTATTACAGCGAAGATATAAATGAAAATGAAGTTAGCAAGCAAACAATTTCAAGAGAAGTATTTCGCCTCGGAGAGTGGAAAGCCCTGATGACAGAATGTAAGATATTGAAGGCGTGGACATGCAGGAGGAATAAAAGCTACCGTCAGTATTACGTAGTGAACAGTTGAGTAATAGCGAAAAAGGGCAGAAGTACCTAAACACAAAGCAGAATGAATTGTTTTTCTTTAAGTACATTCTATCACACTGCTTTCAAGGTCTCTTCACGGGTTCCAAGCCACGCAAATGTATTATAAAATTGGGAGAGCGATGGTTTATGTTATAGACGTTTAGCGCGTCCTTTGATGAGGAGTTGAATTAGAGACGAATACCACCAATACTTCAATCGTTAGTGAAACTTCCCTTTTGAATTAGCACCCTTAGAAGCCTACTGTAAAGAGATGGCCTTAGTGTGCCAATGGTAATATATTTATTAGAAAATCTTCATTTAGGCGCTAACAAAATACAACGAAATTCGTTTGGTGATGAATTATTCTCCTCCTGAGGTTTACCTTCAAGTTCCTTGTGTAGTGCCATACAGAAAAAAGAGGAAACAGTCATTATAGTGGTGTTTATATGCAGCTCAGGTAAGCAAATAATAAATGATTCGGTAAGCAGCATATAGTCTTGTGCTCGACCTGGTACTCAGCGGGTTGTCATTAGCAGGAATGAAAAAAAAACATTAAAGGCCTCACTAACATACGCAACGGTACGCCTGAAAAAAACACTTGCAAAAACTGACTCAACTGCATTGACGTAAACGAAGTAGATTATGAGTAAACTTAATTAGGAGAAAGCGTCAATATTATTCAGGGTGTAGTGGCCATTTATCTTTAGCGTTGGTTGTATTCCAGTACTGAATGTTTCAGGGCGATAAATAAAAAAATGAGCGAGAAGTTTGATGTCTCACGTTATTTTACAGAAGGCTGAGAAAATTGAACCACATGAGTCACAGTGCCACATATTCGGCATGAACATTGTCGAAAATGTAGTGAAATTTGTTCAGAGGAACTCTATGCTACCCGTAAGGGTGACATGTCCTAGCAATTTACAAAAATACGACATCATCAATCTCTGGATGAACAAATCATGTTTATTACCAAGACTAGGCAATCAACCTTCAAGATGAAGGTAATGTTCTCGACTTACATAAATTTTATATAACGAGCAGCGTTGCAATGAGCTGTCCGTAATGAGTATCGGGTGAGAAAATGATCAAGAATACCACTGTACCAGACACAACTCTTAGTATGTAGGTCAATAAATAAAGAAGTCTTCAACACTTCCTGCAATATTTTAGCATTAAAGAACCGCTCTGCATTTTAGTGACTGCATAGAAAAATTAAGGGTATTCGCAATATTAACAAAATTTTCATTGTTTGGTGAGAGAGTGTGCCATAATTTGAGGAGATCGGACGTAAAAAAAAGCTTATGCAGCTGCACCGTAGAAACAAAAATTCTTAGCAGCAAGACACACTGTAGTATATCGAGTATATGGTGTGTTATCCTCTCAATCTTATATTTCTTTTCTTTAAATTTTGAAGTGACATCAACATGTGAACTATCATAAAGAACGTACGAGCATTAACTCAAGAGAATGATACTAGCCAAACTAGCTCACCGATCTATTCTATTGCGAATGATTCGAAATGGAAGTCAGTTTTTGCCACACATGCCACAAGGGCCACTCAGTAGCCTCCGTAATGTGCATCTAGCTGCATCGACTAGTAGTTTGAGAGGAGATGGTTGCATTTATTGCAATTTTCAGAACACTTGCTTTCACCTCAAACAAGTGATATATAAAGAAAGTATTGCAAGATATTCGCTTTGTTATGGAGGTTTCCATTATAATTTGAGCAGACAACAGGATACAATAAAATTAAAACTCTTATAAAATGTTCGTTCATTTTTTTCTGGTCGAAACATTGTGCACCTTTAGAAACATAGATAAATTCCTCTAGAAAGTGCGTCCTAAAAATAATAGCTGAGGGAAAAAGCTTTTCAGGTGAGCGCTGGTAACATGGTATGACATTCCCATGACGGGCTACAAAAATCAGTGCTAACTGGCGAATCGGTCTGTATAGACCTCACTATCAAAATACATTGAAGCAAGTGTCAGGGCAGCGGTCTTCGTAAGAAATCTGTTGCGCGAAAGGGTGAGGGTGAGAAAGCGCAGCGAACGCGAGGAGCTGGTCACCACCAAGCCCAGGGCGGGCGTCGGCGCGCAAGCCCCGACGTCACGGTTCGAAGACGCGAGCGCCACCGCGCGCTCACATTGGCGACTTGGTTCACGGAGCTCCGACCAAACGATCACTCTTGGCCAAGCTATGGAAAGCAACAGCTCGGACTCGCGCAGATCGTTGGGCGAGGACCAGCGCGCCGTGTACACGTTCGCTGTGCCAGTGCTCCTGGTCGGCTGCTCGCTGGCGTTCCTTTTCAATGCAGGTGTTCTAGTCTCGTTGCGCTGGCTACGGCGTCCTGTATCGCCGACGCTATGCTTCAGCCTGTCTCTGACATTCGCCGACGCCTACTCAGCCCTACTGCTGGCCACTGGACTGATTCTCAACAGCTACCTGCCCGTGTACGGCATCTCGCTGGGTTCCCAGGAGCGCTGCATAGTGCTCGTCGTCGAGGTATTTCGCTTGTCAGGACTGTTGGCATCAGCATTCCATCTTCTCGCCCTGGCCGTTAATCATTACGTGGGCATCCTGCGGCCCCTACACTACGCCGCCATGGTAACGCGGCGCTCTTCGGAGCTGTCCATCGCCGTACTGTGGGCATTACCCGTGATAGTGTTCTTCGTCTACTTCGCCTCGGTTCCCGGCCAGGGGCTCCAGTCACCCGGCTGTGTTCAAGTGGACTTCGTGCGGGGCCGTGCCTTCAGCCTCACGCTGCTCGCTCTTTTTTCGTCGCCACTGGTCGTCATGACATTCATTTACTCACACATCTTTGTTGTCATACGACGCCACCGGGCGGGCTTAGTCAGTTTTCCATCGGCTCGCCAGCTGAACCGGAATGTCAAGGCTGCCTATACGACGCTCTGGATCTTGGGCACGTACCTCGTCGGCTGGATGCCAGCTGTAGCTTTCATCGTCCTCACCTGTACGGACTGCGCTTTTCCGATCTACGATCTGCCTATGTCCACGCGCATGACTCTCGGCATTTTCACCAACGCTCTCATCATCTCTAAAGGCCTCATAGACCCGTTCATTTACGCAGCGCGCATGTTCGAGGTCAAAGAGGCTTTGCAGAACATGCTTCGCTGCCATCCCCGCAGAACCAAGAACGTGCGGCGGCGCTCTCTTCTCGTTACGAAGACGGACACGCTAACATCCAGCCTTCGTTTGATTCAGCTGCGCAGAGATTCATTCATTGTGGCCAAACCCAGACCGGAGATATGTCGTTGCTCAAGAGCATGACGGTGCCCGCACAGGACCCGTTGCGACTTCGTCGGTGGAGCTCCCTTCTACCGTTTTTCTAATGTGGTGTGTGTCGAACGGTAATACTGATGATCCCTAAGCTATTCGCAACTACAAAGCACTTTGCGAGGCAGTGGACCTTTTATTTGTGGTAGATCCGCCGAACGTGACGTACGCATGATGTATGCCAGCATTAACGGTGCAGATGAAAGCCGAGAATAACAAGAGACTCGAACAAGCCTTGTGACATAGGTTCAACAAATGACTGCCCAAGACCTCACAAAAATATGGGTTCAAAAAAAAAAGAACGCACATTCAACAAATTCCACTCATTAACTTCATGGAAGAAATACGAATATATGCGAGATAACGGCAAAAATGTAGCTGTGCATGTACACATTGGAAGTAGAATTCCACGCAATCTGCACAAGAGAGACTACTGCTGGTTGTTACCGTTGTGTGTTTTGAAAGACGAATTCCCTTGCTTCCACCAAGGGTAAATCGAAACCATTTTTGCGGTTTGGGAGGGGTGCGGCGGGGTGGTCCGACCGCCTTTTATGTATGTTTGTGCTTGTAGCGCGTGTATATGTATACATACTGATTGTCGAAATATTGGCCGGGCGGGGAGGGTGTCGGAACCCTTGAGACCACCCTCCCCTCTGGTTACGCCAGTGTTCTAACCTCTTGGTTGTTTAGTATCGAGTGTCATTTTGCTGGGAATATCTGCAGTTAAAACTTAAGCATCGAAATAAGTATGGGTTTGAATCTCGACATGAAAGTTGTGAAGAAAGAGTTCATTGACTGTGTTAAACAACACCAGGTAAGTTTAAGTACTAAGTTAAGAGGAAGAAATAATACGAGAATGTTAGAAATTGCACGCGACATATGAGGACTAGAAGGCTTTGGCGATGAAGGTAAACGAAAGGGCGCACAGACGTGCTTCGATTTACGAGTGCAACTAAGACGCGCTGGCTTATTTAACGCACTGGATGAAATTGATACGCCCCGTCTAATCCTAGGCGGTTTGTCTTTAGAAGGATTGTAAGGGCCTTCAGCAGTCCGAGACGTCGTATGGCTCCTTATATTTTGCTTGGTTTTAACAACGATAAATATTGCCAGAACCATAAAACGTACGCATTCTCAGTTCCCCCCACCAGCCTGTAAACAGCTTGCCTTTTTCTATTCTCCCAGTGTCGTTTCTGCAGCACGGGACAGATTTTTAACACTCATTCTGTACATATTTCTTTTGAAAAAAAGGCAACTAATAAAAAAAACAGGCAGATCCCACGTACTGTGAGAAACAATTTTAGGTTGATATGCCACTTTAAAGCGTGATACGTCGCTTTAAAATCAGCACAACATTTCGAGGCGGACGTAAATTATGTAGTGCATGACTTCAATGCCATGATTATTATGTTTGAATATGTCATTTACCTTCGCCATTTATTAACGTAACGTGATACCAAATTTCGTATATGTGTGGAGCAGGCAAAACTGCTGCGAGCGTGCTATGAGCGTAGCATGTGACAAGCGTGTTTTACAAGACACGCTTGTCATGATTATCGTGTTTGGACGTGTCATTTACCTTTGTCGTCCATTCACGACACGTAATACAAGTTTTGGTGCCCCGCGGCGGTGGTCTAGTGGCTAAGGTACTCGGCTGCTGACCCGCACGTCGCGGTTTCGAATCCCGGCTGCGGCGGCTGCATTTCCGATGGAGGCGGAAATGTTGTAAGCCCGTGTACTCAGATTTGGGTGCACGTTCAAGAATCCAGGGTGGTCGAAATTTCCGGAGCCCTCCACTACGGCGTCTCTCATAATCATATGGTGGTTTTGGGACGTTAAACCCCACATATCAATCAATCAATACAATTTTTAGTGAGGCTAGCAAAGGGGCCGCGAGCACATCATGAGCGTGCTATGTTGTCATATTCTTACGTGACACTCATTTCATGAATATCATGCTTGCACAAGTCATATCCCTTTGTAATCCATAGACGTCACGTCACACCAATTGGCTTTTTGTGAAGCTAGAGAAACGAGCGCAAGCGCACCTTGAGCGTGGCGTGTAGACATGAGAACCAATAACATGAAACTCATGACATGCATGTCATGATTTTTATGTTGGAATGTGTCACCTATGTTCGCCATGCAGTCTTGTGATACCATACCAGTTTTGCGAAATGTCACGTGAACGAAACCACTGCAAGAGCAGCAAGACCATGAAATGTAAATTATGACATTACTCACATACATATCTATATTTTCATGTTCTCACTAGTCAATTACGCTCGTCATACAATCATGTTATACCATACAAATTTAGGTATGAATGCCATTATTGAGACGGCTAGGAGAGCTAAAATTCCTAGTGGCAAGACAGACAGACAGATAGATAGATATATATAATAGATATACAGATAGACAGATAGATACGCTCAAAGTCAGCGAAGTTCACTAAAAATTGCTTCGCATTTAAAAGAACGTGAAATATGTACTAACACACAGTGACATCTTCCGACGTACAACATGTACTGACAGACTAGCAAGAGCTTGAGTGGCCATATCCACTAGCCGTGATTACGTTCACAAGATGCTGAAATCAACGCAACTGGGCCTACTAGCCCAATGAACATCAGGGAGAATCATGATACATGGGAACGCCATTTTCGCATGCGATGTCAATCTGGGAGCATATCACCAATTGACGAAACATTTCGTTGATACAATCATATAACGCCATTGTACAACATCTGTTATTATGAGCCGCTTCCCTGTAATTAGCCTCTTGTCCATTAGAATATTGTGTGGATGGCGCATGTGTGCGTGCGCTCATGCACGAATGCACCCCCCCTCCAAATCCCCAACCACACAGCAGTGGTATCGCCACTTATCAGTTGAAATATATTGTCACGTGATCACAGAACGACCACAACGTCTGTTCACAGGAGCAGCACTGGACGTCGAGCCGAACCGAACGTTAGAGCACGAGCACACACCAACCGTCCTCTTCTTCTTTCACACCATGGCACATACTCGCATTGGCAGGGCTAAACCTCGTTCAATGCCTGTGGCATTACCTCCCCTTCGAAAAAAAAGTACCACCCCGATGACCAATGCCGATTAAAAGTTAAAGTAGTCGCCTACACGCACAAAGACGCGTGAAGAAGCAGTGTCAGGTGGCTCGGGGGTAGTGTGGCTTCATCCGTGACACATGAACAATGTCGGCCTGTTGGGAACGTCGAGATCGGTGAGCTGTGTCTTCAAGCAGAATTTCGTAGTTGACATCTGTGAGGCGCCGTAGTACTCTATAGGGACCGAAGTAGCGGTGAAGTAACTTTTCCGAGCGGCCCCTTTGGCGAACGGGTATCCACAGCCAGACCAGATCACCGGGTTGGTAAATGACATGGCGATGACGGGAGTTGTACCTCTGCGAGTCAATTCGTTGTTGTTTTCGGATCCGCTTGAGCGCAAGCTGGCGGGCCGCGTCGGCGAGCCGGATAAAGTCGTTCGCATCAGTAGTAATATCGGTCGTGTCAGGCAACAGCATGGCATCAAGCATCGTAATTGCTTCTCGGCCGTGAAGCAACCGGAATGGAGTGAAACCTGTAGTCTTTTGAACCGCAGTGTTGTAAGCGAACGTTACGTATGGCAAAATTGCATTCCAGTTCTTGTGATTACGGTCGACGTACATGGATAGCATGTCAGCGAGCGTCTTGTTTAATCTCTCCGTCAGACCGTTGGTTTGTGGATGGTATGCGGTTGTTTTGCGATGAGCTGTTCCACTAAGTCTCGTGACGTCTTGCATCAATTGGGCTGTAAAGGCTGTTCCACGGTCAGTGATAAGAACTGTTGGCGCTCCATGGCGGAGGACGATGTTGTTGATAAAAAAATACGCAACCTCATTGGCGGTGCCTCGTTGTAGGGCTTTCGTTTCGCAGTACCTCGTTAAATAGTCAGTAGCGACTACGATCCAGCGGTTGCCATCATGTGACTTCGGGAAGGGCCCAAGCAAGTCCATGCCGATTCGTTCAAACGGTTGTGACGGGGGTGCAACAGGCTGTAATAAACCAGCAGGGCGCACAGGTGGGGCTTTACGGCGCTGGCAATGATTGCATGTTTTAACGTAATGCTTGACATCCTGGGTGAGCTTTGGCCAGTAGTAGCGAGTCCGAATCCGGGCAAGGGTGCGTGCGAATCCTAGGTGGCCGGAGGAAGGCTCGTCGTGGCAGGCAGATAAAATGTCAGCACGTAGCCTTGGTGGAACGATGAGGAGGTACTCAGTCGCATAAGGTTCGAAGTTCTTTTTGTAGACGATGTCGTTGCGGAGACAAAATGACCCTGAACGTGCAAATGCCGATGGTGGACTCGAGCTGCGACCTTGAAGGTATTTGATAAGTTGTTGGATCTCTGAATCATCCCACTGTTGTTGGGCCAAGTCGGATTCACTGACTGCACAAAGAAAATGGCCATCGGTATCATCGTTCCTTGATGTCGTCTCGAGGGGTGCGCGCGAAAGGCAATCAGCATCAGTGTGCCTGCGGCCCGACTTGTATACGACTGTAACCTCAAATTCTTGAAGGCGTAAGCTCCACCTCGCGAGGCGCCCTGAAGGGTCCTTGAGATTGGCCAGCCAACAGAGGGCATGATGGTCCGTAACTACTCTGAATGGACGGCCATACAGATACGGTCGGAACTTTGTTATCGCCCAAATAACAGCAAGACATTCCTTCTCCGTGGTCGAGTAGTTAGTTTCCGCAGATGACAAAATGCGGCTAGCATAAGCGATGGGACGTTCAGCGCCGTCTTGCCACTGGACGAGTACTGCACCAAGACCGGTGTTGCTTGCGTCAGTGTGAAGTTCGGTGGTGGCATCTTCATCAAAGTGCCCTAGTAAGGGTTCACTCTGAAGGCACTGCTGAAGCTAAGAAAAGGCGGCTCTCTGCTCTGGACCCCACACAAAAGGAGTATCCTCCTTCGCTAAACGGGTAAGGGGTTCAGCGATGTTGGCAAAGCTCTGGACAAAGCGCCTGTAGTAGGCGCAGAGACCCAAAAACCGGCGCAAATCCCGTTTGTTCGAAGGTGGAGGAAATGCAGCAACAGCCATGGTCTTTTCTGGGTCTGGTCTAATGCCATCGTGACTGATTAGGTGGCCGAGGAACTTTAGTTCTTCGTAGCCGAAATGACACTTCTCCGGTTTTAGAGATAGGCCTGCGGATCGAATAGCGACGAAGACGGACTGAAGTCGTTGTAAATGTTGCTCAAATGTTTTGGAAAAAACAACGACGTCGTCTTAATACACGAGGCAGGATTCCCACTTCAGACCGGACAGGACGGTGTCCATCATCCTTTGGAACGTTGCCGGTGCAGAGCACAATCCAAATGGTAACACTTTGAATTCGTAGAGGCCATCGGGAGTTATGAATGCTGTTTTTTCCCTGTCCCGTTCATCGACCTCGATCTGCCAGTAGCCGCTGCGTAAATCCATTGAGGAAAAATATCGGGCATGTCGAAGTCGATCCAGTGAATCATCTATGCGTGGGAGAGGGTAGACATCTCTCTTCGTCACTTTGTTGAGCTTCCGGTAATCGACGCAAAATCGAAGAGTGCCGTCTTTCTTTTTAACAAGTACGACGGGTGACGCCCATGGACTGTTCGAGGGTTGGATGACGTCGTCGTCGAGCATCTGTTTCACTTGAAAACGTATTGCCTCTTGTTCTTTTTGCGACACGCGGTAGGCGTGCTGTCGTACAGGCCGTTCGGTAGGGTCCGTTATAATGCGGTGCTTCACGGTTGGGGTCTGCTTGATTTTGGAGGTGGACGCAAAGCAATCACTATACGTACGCAAAATCATGCGTATCTGCTGTTGCTGCGCACAGGATAGCTGGCAATTCACGTCAACCGTACTGGCTATATCAGAGTTACCTTCGGCAGCAGTGGCAATCGGAGCGATAGTGGAACATTCTGCGTCATCGATGGCTTCAAAGTTCGCGATTGCTGTTCGCTTTGCTAAGTGTTGGTACTGGCCGCCGAAATTCGTGATCAGAAGCTGAGTCCGCCGATGTTTCAGTTTGACGATAGCACGCGCGACACAAATCTGCCGAGCCAAGAGCACCGAGAGGTTAGTTTCCGCGATGCCACTACTCTTGTTGTCACAGTCGCTCTCCACCGTTACCAACATACTGGCTCGCGGCGGCAGTGCGATGGTGTCGTCAGCAATTCGAAGTGTTGTGGTCGGCGCAACTGCATCCTTTCGTAGGGCTGTATGGTCGTTGGATAACGTTATGAGCAGGTCGCGAAGGTTAATAATGGCTCCATGCTCGCGGAGAAAATCCATTCCGAGAATCAGGTTTTGGGAGCATTCGCGCAATACAACGAAGGAAACAATGTACGTCGACTCACGAATTCGGAGGCGGGCAGTGCACATTCCTAGCGGTGTCAATAGGTGACCTCCCGCAGTCCGGAGGTTGGTTCCATGTCCCCAAGGTGTCGTTACCTTTCTTAGCTGTGCAGCGAGGTCAGCGCTTATAACAGAATAATCGGCACCCGTATCTACCAGAGCGGTCAGCGGGTGGTTGTCGAGAAGAACAGAGATACGAGCAGAGACCTGTTTGTCGTCGATGGCACACGTCGGTGAAAGAATGTCGTCGGATGTCGGCAGGCAAATCGGGGGAGGGTCTTGTAACGGTCGATCAACAGCGGCCTCACCCCCAGAGGTCGCTGTTCTTAGTTTCCCCGGCGCGGGCTTGTGGATCTAGGTGATCTTCCTGCAAGGACGTCCGCAAAGGTTGATTGTTGGCCAGGAGACGTGGAACGCCGTGGAGATGGTGAGCGGGATTGGCGACGCGGAAGGTTTGAGGATCGTTGGCTTGCCAAGTATTCGGCGATAGCACGGGGCCGCTCACCATCTCTGGGTCGACGAGCATCCGGACGAAAGCCGGGAAGACCCATGCGCCTGTAGGCGCACTCACGGTAGATGTGACCTGGTTCACCACAGTGATAACAAAGAGGCCGGTTGTCGGGAGCACGCCATACACTGGATTTTCGTGTAAGGGGTGGGTTGCCGTACTGCGGTGGTCCCGAGTAGAACGACGGTGCCGTCTGCAGGGTGGACGGACGGGACGGATAGCCAACAGCCGGTGCAGGAGTACGCAGTGCTTCCGCGTACGTTAATAGCGGAGCTTCGGCTGGACGCGGGGCCGTCATGGGTTGAACTTCGGCTGCACGCAGAGTCGTCATGGGGTGCACCAGCTGCCGGACCTCTTCGCGAACGACATCCGTTAAAGCAGCAACATGGGGCGGAGAAGACACCACGTGAAGCTTTTGCAGCTCCTCGCGCACAATACTGCGCACGAGCTCCGTCAGGTCTTTTACAGTCGTGACGTCAGGTGTTTGTAGGGCCGACGACACTGACGAAAGACTGCCAGGACGTTCATACTGGTACGAACGCTGCCTTAGCATTCTCTCCATTGTCGTGGCTTCGCGAAGGAAATCCTCTACAGTGCCGGGAGGGTTCCGCACTAGTCCCGCGAACAGCTGCTCCTTCACTCCACGCATTAGGAGGCGCACCTTCTTTTCTTCCGTCATTGAAGAGTCGGCTCGCCTGAACAGCCGCGTCATGTCCTCAACGAACATGGCAACACTCTCGTTCGGACGCTGGTTTCGGGAATTGAGGAGTCGTTCCGCTTGCTCCTTTCGGTCATAGCTTCAGAAAGTATTTCGCAACTGGTTGCAAAACTCTGGCCAGGTTGTCATAGTGGCTTCATGGTTTTCGAACCAAGTGCGCGCAGAGTCTTCGAGATAAAAGTAGACGTACCGAAGCTTTCGCTGCTCGTTCCACTCGTTGACGCTGCCGCAACGGTTGTAGTCGTCGAGCCAGTCATCGACGTCCTCATAAGGGTCACCGTGGAACGGCTTCGGAGTACGCGGGACGTTGAAGAACCATGGAGGAGGCAGCGTTGATGTTTCTTGGGTTTGCGTTCCCGCACTAGCCATAGTACTGCCGAGTTGAGGGAATGGTCCGAATTCAGGAGGTAGGCCTAGTTGTCGCCTGCTACGCCGTAGGTCAGCTGGTTCTTCCAAGTCGTGGCTAGTGTCGGGACCTTGCTGCTGATTGCAGTGCATACAACACTACCCAGCACCTCCACCAGAAAATGTCACGTGATCACAGAACGACCACAACGTCTGTTCACAGGAGCAGCACTGGACGTCGAGCCGAACCGAACGTTAGAGCACGAGCACACACCAACCGTCCTCTTCTTCTTTCACACCATGGCACATACTCGCATTGGCAGGGCTAAACCTCTTTCAATGCCTGTGGCAATATATATATATATATATATATATATATATATATATATATATATATATATATATATATATATATATATATATGAAAGAAATATATAAACTAGGGCTCGTTTTTTTCGTGTTTTGACAGAATATTATTCAGTTCTCACTTACAATAATGCCAAGGAAAGTGTAGGGGAAGTTATTAGACCTAATTGTAATGAGAATGTGAAGAAACAAAAGAGGGTGAAAAGATAACTTGCCGTGGGCCGCACCCGAACCTGCGCCCTTCGAACAACGCGTTCGATGCTCTACCAATGAACTACCACTGCGGCTATCTCTCCAGGCACTTTATTGGGTATATATGTGGATTTCAACGTGGAAGTGTCAGTCAGTGCCACCAGTTGCCATGGCGGCGAGTGTGGCACACTCTTTATGAGCACGTGTGGCGTCCCGAAGGGCGCGAACTTATTACGAGCTGGCAGCTGACCAATAGTCCCTCGTATACAAACTAAAGGCACCAAGTCTGCCAGAACGAGACCCTTGTTATGAATAAGGGGAAGAAGTGTATACTTAAAGGCTGATTCTTCTCGTGTTTTGGCACAATCTTAATTAGAAATTGCCGATCCTTGTGGCACACCAGCAGTAATATATTTTCTATTGCTAATTACCTCCCTGATTCTCATAACGATCTGTGACCTGTCTTGTAAGTAATTATAGAGCACATCAAAAAAAGGCCCCCTAAAGCCCAAAGCAAATAGCTTTTTAACAAAATGGTATAGTTCACTGCTTCAAACGCTTTTGCCGAGTCTAAAATTAGAACACAACCGAACAGCTTCTTGTCTAAAGCCGAATATATTTCATCACTAAACTCTTCTAATAATGTTAAAGTACTGCGATTAGCAGTGAAACGAAATAGTCGGGGTGTTAGTAGCAACAACTTCTGTAAGAAGAATGTCATGAATTGAAGCAAAAATTTTTCTAGTATCTTGGAGAGTATAGACAATACAGTAATTGGTCTGTAATTGTCTGTATGATCTTTTTCCCAGCTCTAAACAATGGCTTAACTATTGCCGTATTTAATTTCTCGGGAGTCGATGCACTGGTTAAAAATCTATTTAACATTTAACATGATGTGTACCAGATAATGCTTCAAAGTTCCGTCGAAGCGGGGCCACAGCTACCCCATCATTTCCTGGTTGCTTATTTGGATGAAAACTGAAAATTATTCACCTGAGATCTTCCTTCGAGAGTGTGGGCAAATAAGCAGATGCAGGGATAGAATGTTTAAGCGAGCACGTGCGTTTATGTACATCCGCATTCGTGGAAAAACGCGTAAAGAAGTAGTTGAACTTATCAACCACTATCTCTGGTTTCTCGGAAAACGATTTGAGTAGATAACTGGGCGTGTTCATTTTGCCTCGTAGATTATCTATCAAAGCCCATGTCTTTGCCGAATTTTTGTATGCTTGGTTGAGTCTTTCCAAAAAATACCGCTTTTTCGCTGACCTTAAAAGAGCGACAACTCTATTCTTCTTTGCAATGTTGTATTCAATTTTTAAATCCTGATTTTTCGGTGCCCGTAGGCTACGTTTCCATAGCCAGTCTCTATGAGAAATAGTGCTCATAATATCTACAGTGGACCACGAATAATTTTTTCTATATTTTTTAGTTTTTACGTATGTACTTGAACGTTCAACTTTTATTAGCTGCTCACAAAATTTTTTGTAGACAACGGAATAGTTTGATCCCACAGTTAACTGCATCCAGTCAAATTGCGCTATAAACTGATCGCAAACTTTGCTAATAAATATCTCCGTTTTCCCTTCATTACTATTATTTTTTCCTTCTGTATTCCCATCGCTCGGCAGTGGCAAATGTCCACATAGGCGACAGGCCACGAAATAATGTTCAGCATATTTTGCTTATTTACGCAAGACTTTAATGAATAATTTGGTGCTCGCATTGCAATATGGTCTATACAGGAAGACACAAGTCTGGTCTGTATGCATTCATCGCGTGTTAGGGATTTTAAGGTTGACTGTAAGCCGTATTTTGCTAAAACTGAAAGGTACTCGATACACTAACTGTGGTATAGTTCAATGTATTGATCTTTAGACCTCCTACCCACGCAAATTTATTCCGCCGTTGCTTGGCCTTGTAAGACTTCATCCAGCTCGCTTAAGAATCGTGATATATTATTTTTAGGAGGACCATAAATGGCTAGCAGAGGTAAGTACATGTTTCCTAGCTCGATATTATCTGGAAGGCATTCAGCATGGCTAAAGGTGATGTTCACTGATGTGGTACAATATTTCAAGCTCACGAATAGCGCTATGCCTCCACCTCATTGGTTTGTCCTTGACATAAAATATAATAATAATATACATTATTATATACAATAGTATACAATAATAATAATAATAATATACATTATTAATCATTTATTATGATTATTATTATTATTATAACTATTATTATTATTATTATTATTATTATTATTATTATTATTATTTGCATTATTTAAAGGAAAGAAAACCTCTATTCAGGGATAATCTATTGATATTTGATTGGAGCCCCCGAAGAGAATCCCGCTGGCCTTCACCGCAAGTATAACCTGGTTGATCCGCGCTTCTTCATCGCCCAGGTTATACCAGGACTCTGTTTAAAACGACACGTTTTTGTTGTCACAGTTGCTTCTATTTCCAGCATACTGTTGAGTTTCACAGGAAAAGCTTCAGCATATGAAGTGCTTCGGCATATTAGTGGAAATTTTTACTTCTGCCTTAAAAGAAACTACAAAAATTAAGGCACAGAAGTACTTGCAACTAATTAGTTATAGCCTGCAAACTCTCGTAGCTTCATAACCACATGCTTTGGGTTATGTCACCTGCTACAATCAGCAATAAAAAATGTTGGCATTGATTATTCTTCCTGTTGTGGCTCGTGTCTTGCGCACGGCCCACTACTTGGACATTTTTCCCGGTATACTGCAAGATTCATGGTTGTTTTTGTTTGCTGGTTGTTCTTTAGTAACCTGGCGCAATTCACCAAGGTAGATCGGCCATGAAACGGGTGGTGCTTAGTTTTAGAGAGGTAATTTCTTTACAACCTGAATATGTTCCGAAAAGAAAAGTTGAAAAAGTAACTCATTGGTGCAGTCTAGGCTAAAAAGAAAATTGTTAGGAGTCAATACGGTATGCGAGCTAATATATATTGCTTCAATTTTGTTTATGTTTAAGTCATGTTAAAAGTTTGACGTACCGCTCTTGATGTGGGCTATAGATTTCCCTTGACGTGTGGTAGCATTTATGGGGAAATCCTTCTTTCATATTTATTGATATACTATTCGGATTTTTCATTAACAAAGATTACTGCGTTACGGCGCTGTAGTAACACCATACTGACAAGAAGCTCATTTGCTTACACGTTAGGTCATATTTGTTCACATAAACGAAAGAAATGCACTTCGCCAGCCGATTTTTCGCATACATATTCTCCATACTGATTGTCTACTGAATGTAGCAAGAATAGATGCGCAGAAAAATGAAATATGGTATGCAATATTAACTAAACGCTGCTTTAAAAAAGGAACACATCAAGAGGAAAGCTTCACAGCTCTAAAAGACACAGCGTATGATTTCTATGGAAGAGGTCATTTCCACCTCCTGCATAAATTCAGAAAACAAGGTACAAACCGCGAATATTTACGGAAGAATTGCGGCCATATCGAAAACACATGTGACGAGGGTAACAATGACGTATCTCATCCATAATAGTATTTTAATTAGGCGCTGTTGCTATAAAATGGCTGTCGACGCAGGGCTGTACAGCTTGCTTCAGTGACTTGAAGGCGTGGCTGGGATTGTAGGTTCATGCTGAAAAAAGTGCTACCTATGCAACCCTTATCGTGTCCCTTTCTTTTCAATTATACGAGGGTGGTACCCTTATCTTTTTTTCTTTTGCTTTAGTGAAATAGGTGTCAATAAATAAAGAAAAAGCATTTCCGTTTCTCCTCTGTTCCAGGCCGGGGTTTCGGTGGCCCTCTTAACTTCCCACAACCACTGCCGAAGCATCGGCTGTCTTGGAGGCTATTGTGCCGCGATCATCAAACAGACCTGCACTTGCTACCGCAACTAGATAACAAGGAGGGCGTAGGCCCTCTATTCTGAAATGATGGATGAATTCTCCCGGAAGCGGAACAATTTCTGCTCAGGTTTCTTGAAGCCGATACGTGATAACATTTACCTGGGTGCCATGGTTGACTGGTTGGCTATATGTCACTTGTTTTAATAGTCAAATTAATTTGGCGCAATCAACATTAACTATTAAACTCACAATAAATACTGTTGCATTACAGCTGCCTGCATTTTTATTGGAAATTTGCCTCAGTTAGTGATCAGTTTGGATACAGAGTGAGCACGAACAAGTATACTCTAAAAAAAGGGAGCGAGAATGGAGAAAACGGGCTCCGTTCCTCCTTCGGCGCAGTGACTTCCTTCCTTTCGGGCGCTTTACTCGTCGCGCCCTCTCGCGGCAAGGACCAAAGGAGCAACGTTCGTCCTTCAGCGTTCAAGTTTCTTCTCAATCACGGGGGTGTTGCGCACGCCCATGCGCACGCCTAGCCTAGCCGGCCGCGGCCAGTCGCGAGCGGCTGCTTTTACCTAAGATTGTTGTAAGCAATGCAGGAGTGACGTTTTCTTTTGTTTCATTATTGTAGTGTAAAAAACCTCTCTTTTTTATCATCAGGCACTCGCACGATGCCGCGCACACTTCCATGTGTGTCTCACGTTGTTTCATACAAACAATTTGTCACGAATACAAGAAGCTCTGCTTCCCAAGCAGTCTTGCTTTATCGATTACCTTAGAGTGTACAAAAATGTTGAATTTTTTTGGTGTCGACATACTTGGTAAGCCCACGCATGAGTGCTGTTGGGGTGCTGTTGGGGCCGTGCGTGGCCCATACAGGGCCACGCACGGCCCCAACAGCACTCATGAATTTAACGAGGCGCGTAAAAAGCATTACACTTAATTTTTCAACATTCTAGGAAACCTGATACCACTCTACACTCCAAGCGTGAAAGCACGATCATATACAATTGATAGAGTTATACGTGCCACTACCGCCATATGGATGTTCTTTGCAGTTTACCCCCATTTGAATACGGCCGCCGTGGCCGGAAGTCGAACCTGCGTCCTCTAGCATAGTCACACGACACCCAATAAGGCTGTGCTACCATGGCAGGTGAAAGCACAAACGGAAACAGGCTGCGAAGATTCACAGAGCGTTTATTCGCCAGACTAGGTTACAACCATCAGAAACGTTTTAAACACCATCATAACTAAAATTTTGTGAAAAGTGAGCCAATGACTTCTGTAGGTTAAACCAAATTGCCAATCGCATTCGTTTTGAATTGCCCATGCTAGCACTGAGAAGTAGGAAGGAATTATGCACGCGTGCAGTATGCCTTTCTCGTCCATGATTCTTCTTTGTCTTGAGAAACTCAACCCAAAATGCACTTCTAGTCACAGCTGTGCACAGCAAGTAAGTACTAACGCTCACTCACCTTTGTGAAAAGAGTATTCCGAATCCAGAGTAATAACCACCACAGCCACTGCGCTAACAACAAAATTGTGGCACGCACTATAATTGCAAGTTGACACGCGAGGTGAATCGTGAGAGCCATCTGAAGCAGAAAAGTATGTAGGCACAACATTCTATAAAGTTATACAAAATTTGCGCACTGCAGCGATAGTTCTTCCACTCAAGTATTAGAGCTGCCGCGACGCCAACAGCCACTGTCATAGCTCACGAAAAATACCGTCGGATAAGAAGTCATCGCTTATTTCTCTCGCAAGACCCGCGTTGAAACGTACGTATACACTGCTAGGACTGTCGTTACCGCATCAAAAACATTGTCATTGAAGGGCTAGTGGTGTACTACTATATCCATGGCTAACGGTCACACTTGTGGTAAGCACGTAAAAAGAATATAAGCAAACGTTAACACGAAACAACTAAACGAGGTCGACGTGACCACAGAACACCTACCACGATGAAGATAAAGCTTGGTCTGCATGCTGCGCCCTCTCCAAGTAACAAAAAGAAAAAAAAACGTGACCTCCGAAATGGCTAACGCGCAGCAAGTGTTTGCATTCTCGGAGGCTTCAAAAAAAAGTAACTGGGGCAGTGGTCGAGAGATGGCGAAGCATTCGGAATGCCGTGGGCAACCTATGCATGGCTTGGGGGTATTCGCCTTCGTGAAAACCTGATGAGCTCTAGTAATTATTACGTTTATTATTGTGCAACCATTAATAAACCTAGGTTTATCTAAGCATCAGATACAATATATTTACGTGTGCGCATGTTGTGGTATTGATACAAATCGTAAAAAAAGTGTAAAAACCTACCTGTAACTTGTGCCACTATGGTCAGTCGAAATTCATCGCTATATAAGCTGGTGCGCTTTCATAGTAGGGTGTGAAAAAACACGTCGAAGTGTGGGCCGTTGCTGTGAATGGTTGATTGTGCTCTTGTTGCGTACTTCTTAGCGTACTTGTTGCGTACTATATGTGTAATATGTGTCCTTGTATGCATGTGTAGCTATACGCATTGCATCAGCACATATTAGGTTTCCGGTGTCAGTGAGGTATCCTGACTGGGCTGAGGCGTAAACAATCCGCAAGGGAGCCGTGATAGTGGGTATGACTACGTACAACGCGGCAGGCAACTTTTTTTAGTATCGTTTAGTCCCTCCAGATGACGCCAGCTACCACCTACTTCACGGCTATGACGCTCTCACACCTCCAGCTACTTATATAACGTTGAACATCTATCTATCAAAGCTGCACTACTGAGTCGGAATGGTTTCGCTGCGATCGAGTCTACGGTTAGGAGGCACATCTCGTGACCTGCGGACCCGTAAATGCATGGATAACGTCGCTACACTATGTGAATCTGCGAGAAATAAATACAGCAAGCCTAGCATGCACTCTTCAGAAGAGGGCTCTGCAGTATCCCTGTCTTTCGGAGTGAACGTCGCTTCGCTGACCGAACGAAACGCGCATGCTCCGTCATTCCTTTTCGCGATGTGTTCATCGCCACAGGTTCGTCTGCTTATTTCTATAATCATTTCGTTCAATATCAAGCTCAGCGGGACCGTTTTTTTGTAACTTTCAGAACCGTGTACTGCTTATCAGTCGAGAATCATTGCATTTGCTAAGCCTACTCGCTTCGCCGGGGGGCAGCCATGTTGATTTTCATAAGGAGGAACATGTTTATCCGTGGATGAGGGAGCAACGTTTTTCTATTTAAAGACGAACATCGGGGACATCGCCGTTCCTCCCTAAATGGAGAGAACGTCACTCCAGTTTTAATAGTCTATAAGAGGAAGAAAAGTGCCTAAATAAAAAAAAGTTTAATAACTATTGGCGTTATGGGATCACTGTTCTCGCGAACTGTAAAACATTCCCCTATGGTTAATCTGTTAGTGTGCTTGAAGCTAGAGAGCTACGTTTACGTTTGAGTGATCTTTTCTGACTTTTCGCTGCTGCGTCGGGCCGGTAGCAAGAGCAGGTAACATAGGAAAATTGTCGACCGTCAATTCGTTATTATTCAAGAAGAACCCAAGGCCGACGTGTGATCTCAAGTCAAAGGCAAACGTCTTTTGAACAACTTGCCAAACTGTTCTAGGTGGTTTGCTTTATCATTAATATTTTGTGGTCAATTTTACTGAGAGATATATAGGACAAGCATATAAGATACTGCGTTTGCGTATGAAAACGTTATCACGCGTGTTTAAGCTACTTTTAGCAAAACAATTATTATTTTTCAGATGAAAACTCGATACCAAAACTCAAACTGAGAGAATTGTGGCACCCCCATCGCAATGTTAGCCCTGTCTTTGTGTTTTTTACCGCGATAGCGTTGTTATACCCATGTTACACAGGCAAAGCAAGCGTGGTTATGACCAACCACGATTGACTGCGTTGAACCGCGGTTAGCGCCAACAACGGTTCGCCGATGTTACACTGCGCGAAAGCATCCTCAGTTAAGGGGGCTAACGCTATCTGGCGTAGAACAATCAAGAGAACCACTTTCTTGCGTTTATATGCTCCGAATACATTCAGCAACAACCAGGCAAGAATGGCAAATGTGCCCCCGTATATATTCATGTACTTACGGGTACTTCTTGTTCAGATTGTCTATCTTTTTCCAGACTTGCTTTGGCGTGAATTGCTCTGCATCAGGCAGAAGTTTAGCGTTCGACTAGGCTGTAATTGCCACATGCACCTTTGCATTGCGAGACGTGCTCCGCATATCACCCAAATGATTTTCTCACATCTTTGTCAGGATTTACGCATGGTTTGTGCCGTCCAGCTCGTCGAGTTTTTACGCGCGCTCGCTGGTCTGCACTCAGCGGTGGTGAGTGTCGCCATTTTTTTGGTTATCTGCCTAACGAAGGTTGCAGAGCTCGGTTTCCCAAAAGGATGGCTAGCGGCATAACCGCGGTTTCATGTGCCATGTACATCTGCGAAGCGCGGTTAGCGTAACCGTGGTTTGGGCTCATGTCCCGAAAATTCCGCTTTCGGCGTCGGCACCTTTGGCTGTGAGCGAAAAATTGTCCGTGAGTGAAAAGTTGAGACAATTGCAAATGAAATAAGAAAGAAAATTTTTGGTCCCAGTTTGCATCAAACCCGGGCCAAACGCGTGGCAAGCAGAAGTCCTACCTCGAAGCCACGATGTTACTTGCAGCTGCTTGAAGTAAAACACTAAGTAAATGCCATGTAGTGGAAGGAGTATCCTTAACGCATTTAGTTCGACAGGTGTCATGACGAAAACGAGCCCATTTGGTGATTTGTTGGCGCATTTGTGAGGCCATCAAACTACGTCAAAGAAGGCCGGAATATTGCAGCCATTGCCGATTAAACCCATGCACTCTAAGGCAAAATTACCCGAAAAACGAGTAAAGGAGCGCAATAGGCGCGCGAGGAACGGATAGACCGTTGAAGGGCAACCACAGAGGGAAGCGTCCGCGCGAAACCACTTAGTCTCCAAACACGCTCCAAAGTGACACTTGGCCAGCGCTTCGCTGTCAAGCCATCGCCGCAGCTGTTGCTGCGCTAGCTGCTTGCTCGCTCGTTATCTACCGGCTGCAGCTGATACTGGGAGGCTGCCTTCTGAGCTCGTCGGCGGCACCGCCGCCCGGCTAGCTGCCGGCGGCCATTGCCGCTAGTATCACCCGTCGGGGTTTCGAGCTTTCATGGCCTCTCCAGAGTCCTGCGTGCTCCCAGCCGACGTGCCGCTGCCTGAGGATATGGACCTACAGACTTCAGACGACCTGACTGCCTCGGTGACATCGCCGACTTCAACGAACAATTCGGCTGCCGTTACCATGCCTTCACGGGTGCTGCTCCTGCCGGACACCAACCCATTCGCCCCACTCCGGGAGCTCGAGGAACAGAATAGCATTGAAGGCAAGTCTGAAAATACTTTTCATCAAGCTCGCATAATTTCTACCGCACCGAATGGAGAGAAACGTGCGCGAGGCTCGCTCATACCGACGCCCCGAACGACAGCACACTAGCATACCCAGGGATCACTCCCACATGAGAAGTGCACGTCACACGCTCCTTGCTTCCGCTAGTTACCAAAACGGAGAGGATGGTTGGACACCAGTCAGCTATCGCCGAAAGCAGCAGAACCATGCGGCGGTCGTGGTGACGCCGAGCTCAGGTGCCCCGCGCGCTTATCAGCACACCGTCATTCTTCGGCCTAAGCAACCATGCCGCATCATGGATGAGCAGTTCATACGACTAGATAGAGTAATAACTCGCCGCATTTCGGCTCATCTCAACATCCCTGAGGAAGACCCACTTCCAGAGTTCAGGGTTCGCTATTTAGACCATAGCAACCAGCTCGCAGTCGACGCGGCTGAACCGGAGGTGTGCAACGCCCTTCTCGCGATAGCGTCTCTGCCAATCGGAGGAAAGGAAGTACCTTTTCAAGCATATGAAGCGGTTACTCGCAATCAAATCAGAGGCATCATTCGCAATGCTGGAGACATGACCTCTGAGGAACTAATGAACTCATTACATTGCCGCAAGTGCAAAATCCTGCAGGCACGCCCACTTGGTGACAAAGGCACTGCCATGGTCACATTTGAAGGTAACAGCTTACCCTATAAGGTTGGCCTGCGGTCATTTACGATCCGTGTTTTTCCGTATCGTGCACGAGTGACCGTTTGTGACATATGCCACAAGATAGGGCATCGCAAGGAGCAATGCCCCAATATTTCGGCAGCTAGATGCTCGACATGCGGTCTGCGGCAACACGAAGAGGGTACGCAATGCCCGAACACAGAACAGAAGTGCCGCAGCTGTGGTGGGTCTCACCTGGCCACAGCCACGAACTGTCCAAAAAGACGAGAAGTAAAGAAGAAAATTGAACAAAAACGCAAGCCGGCTGCCAAAAGGCAACGCAAGCAAGTGAATACGCAGGAGCAACAGCGCCGCCCTTCCGCGACACAAGGTCTACAAAGACCCATGCTCAAACCAACACGCCAGGGTTTTTTACACCGGGCCGCCGGCACCACCTGCTGCACAGTCAGAAGGCGCCGGGGGCACCACCTTCGCGGATGTAGTTCGACCAGCGAACGTGCCGCTAACTGCTTCTAGTAATGGTATACCACATCCATCAAACTCAACACTGGGGTCCTGTGCGCCGCAGCCCGCCTCGGGTGGAGGGACGAAGCATCCTCGAAGGGGCGTAGCTCAGTCAACGGGGCTTCCGCTTATCAGTGACCATTCACGTCCCCCCGCCCCAACGACTTTCCAAGAACTCGAGCGGCGACTAGAACACCGTATGGCTCAAATAGAGAAATCCATTCATGAAAGAGTTGAACAGCTTATCACTCGGGCCATTGAAAAATGCGTCCAAACCACCATGGAGCGCATCATGCTTTCCGGCATGCTCCCTCTTGGCACAACTTCGACGACAACCGCAGGAGCACTTGTGATGCGTACACCTCTGGTACCGTCAAACTCTATCGCTCCTCACGCAACAAAGCCTTACCATGGCTAGCTTATCAAAATCATCGCCATGGACAACTGTCCTGCAGTGGAATTGCCGTTCGCTTCGTCGCAAGAGGGCTGAAATGACCACTTGGCTCTCCAGCAAGACAGACGATACCAGTCCATTGGTCATTGCCCTTCAAGAAGTCAACGGCCCTGTGCTGAAAATAATGGGCTATGACGGCTACGCCCCGACTGAAGAACAAGATTCATCCACGAAGACAGCATTATACGTGCGACGAGGAACTACGCACGTGCAGTTAGATACGCAACCGTGGTGCAGCACTACTCTTAGTGTTGTCGGTTGCCGGCTGGAAGTCTCACCTCAGCGTACAATTCTTGTCTTCTGCGTTTACGTGGTTCCTGAAAGCACCAGGAACAAAGCCAATAAGGCGCCGGTTGATCTCAGTTTCATACCGCACTTTAGGAAGATTTATCCACAAGATGTCATATTGTTGTGCGGAGACTTCAACTCTCAGCATGTCGCCTGGGGATACAACAAATGCAGCCCGCGTGGCAGGCGCATCATGCAGGATGCCTCGGCGTACGGGCTGACGCTTCTCAATACGCCCCAAACACACACGAGGCTGGGACAGACAGTTCACCAAGCAGACACATCCCCAGACCTTACCTGGAGCACCCGCCCACAGCTATTTCAGTGGGAGGTGCTGGATGATTGCATGGGAAGCGACCACTTCCCCATACTTATACGATTTCGCACAGGTGACGCCATTACGAAGACGAAGTCACGCGCCAGTACACGGCTAAGCCACATCACACACTGGGACAAATACCGCGATTTACTACAGCAACAGCCTCCAGCCAAGAATATTGACCATCTGCTTTCTCAGCTATGCGCAGCGAAGCGGCAAGCCACAAGAACCTACGGGTTCCTTTTGACCACCCAGAACCTGATAGGCATCTTCTCACTCTGTGGAATAGAAGGCTACGTATTCTGGCCCAGTACAGGCGGTCTCGCCACGCTGCGCATCACAAAGCACGGTTGCGCAAAATACAGCGTTCTATTGAGACATATACGACCACGTTAGCGTCAGGACCGCTGGATGGCAATTTGTGAAACCATGAATGGGCAGACCCACACGTCAAAGGTCTGGACCATCCTGCGCTCTCTCCTCGGCCAACGCAAGACCTACAATGGCGCGGCTCGTGTGGCCCTCCGGGAGGGCATCAGCACACAGGAGCTCGCCGAACAAGCTGCTGAAGTGTTTTTCCCGCAGACATCTCGCCCCACAGCCAATACGTACCGGAAGGATGCAAGCTCTGAAGACACTGAGCCAATTAATAGCCCTTTCACCATGCTCGAGCTGGAGTATGCCTTGCAACATGCTAACACACGTAGTGCTCCAGGAGCCGATGGAGTATGCGTTGCTCATTTACGCAATATGCCTCTTGAGTACAAACACGCTCTCCTCAAAGAGTTTAATACAGTCTGGGATACCGGAATACTGCCCTCCACATGGAAGTTTTCGGTAGTCAAGCCCATACCGAAGCCTGGTAAACCACCCCATACCTTATCCAACCTCCGCCCGATCTCTTTAACCTCGTGTGTCTGCAAAGTCATGGAGAGCATGGTTAACACACGCTTGATGTGGTACCTTGAAGATCGCGACCTTTTGGCCCCTACAATGTACGGATTCCGCGCGGGCTATCAACTCAAGATGTACTCCTATCGCCTAAAAGAAGGACGTCCTCGACTCTAACTCGGTGCACCCACGGGCTGTGGTAGCAGTGGACATACGCAAAGCATTCGATGGCGTACCACACAGTACCATCATGACGAAAGCACGTGCCTTGGGATTTAAAGGGAAATGTATAACTTCATAGCGGGCTTCCTCGAAGGCGAAGCTACCAAGTCGAAATCGGCCAAGCCGCCAGTCACCGTACGAACCAATACCACGTAGGTGTTCCCCAGGGCTCGGTGATTTCACCCCACCCTCTTTAACATAGCATTGTACCAGCTACCAAGACGCCTTGCGAACGTACCGGGCCTGAAACACGCGGGTATTCGTATGCCGATGATGTAACCGTGTGGACGCATCAAGGATCCGTCGGTGAACAGGAGGATGTCTTACAACGAGCCCTCAACATTATTCACGACTACGCAATGGAAGCAGGTTTACACACCGCTCCAGACAAACAGAGTTTGTCGTCATCATGGTGCCGAACCACCACGTTTGCCAAGCAGGAAGAAAAGAGGTGTTTTTAAACTTCACATTGGCAATCAACCTATAATGAGGAAAACCACTATCCGAATATTAGGAATGCACTTAGACGAGAATTGCACAGCGAGCACTTGGTTCCAACGCGTTACGAAGACTAGCAAACAAATCCTTCATGCTTTACGCAGAATCTCTAATCGCACTCGTGGAGTAAACGAACGCGAAATGCGGCAGTTTGTTCAAGCTTTTCTCGTCTCACGTATCATGTATGGACTGCCGTATCATCCGGTCAACCGTACGCAGATAATCAAACTCGACCGGCTGCTTAACGAGGCCAAACGCATGGTTACCGGACTACCAAGGTACACACGCCTGGATGCGCTCAAGAGCTGCAGCAAGCTCAATAATCTGACCGAGCTCGTCGACATGCACATCCACACACAGGAAACGAGGCTTCGCGCAACAAATGCTGGGCGATACACGCTTATGCTTCTCGGGTATGACATCAACACACTGCCCATGCTGCCTAACAAAACGCCGCCTTGGGAAATCACGGTACTCACCGACGGCAAGCCACTTCCGTTGAATATGGACCCTAATCAGCGAGCACGGCGCCCTTAACTACGCCAAGAGACATGCTAGGGCCACGAGTTCACTCCCATGACTGAACGCGTCGTATACACTGACGCTGCACTTCCTGCAGACGGTACCAGTAACACTTGTTATGCCACTGCGTGGTACGACCAGACAAACAGAAATCAGAGCCGACGTTATCATGCTTCAGCAGATGCGATGTATAGCACTCGAGCAGAGCTAGTGGGCATCTCAGATTATTTGGAGTGGGCCCTCGAAATGTCACCTCAAACTGACCCTGTTCACCATCGTGTGTACACTGATTCCCAGGCTGCCCATCGGGCATGCGCTAATGTTCTTTACACAGATCCTGTACTCCAGAAGATCCGACACCAGACGCGCCTGCTCCGCGAATGTGGTCATGACGTTACCATCCACTGGGTCCCCGGGCATGCGGTATCCCCGGAAACGAGAAGGCTCACAGATTAGCGCGCGCTCATCTCCTCACCGCGCTAGCCAGAGCTTCCGATACTCCTTCCACTTTTCTGGCTACCCCACCCGAGCTAGCAGATCCGATAGCAGATAAGCACATTACCAAACAACGTCGCGCCGCCTACCTCACAGCAGTGGGTAATCCACTCTCGATACCATTGCTTCCTTCGAAGATATTCACACGGAGAGAGTCTGTCCTGCTTCGGAGAATTCAGGCAGGAACACTCCTTACTCCTTTCTTGCTGAACCGTTTCCACAGGGGTGACACGCCACCACCCGTGACAGGTCTCTGCTCCACGTGCAACTGCCGGGCTGATCTCAACCACCTGTGCTGGGAGTGCCCTGTGTACACCCGCCTAGGCTCCGTGCCCTGGCCACCATAAAACGGGGACCCTGGCCTCTTCTCTCCGGACATGGGCCTGCCCGGAGCCTTCGCCCCTGATCGCGCCATCGAGTTCTGGCGAGCACTCATCATGTTCCTCCAGGACCCGGCCGCGCCACCGGTTGGCGACCGGCTCCGCGACAGCCACAAGATTCAAGCCATTCAAGCGGCCCCCACTTAGCTGCCTCCATGACGTCCGGTAATAAAACGGAGGCAGCTCTACCCCCCCCCCCCCCTGCTATAGTGCCCTGACTGTCCACCGCAGCGCCCTCGGCGCGAACAAAGTGGAATAAACATGGTTTCATTCATTCATCGC